>CM053268.1:69684723-69756723 GCA_028583415.1 Protea cynaroides
TCACATCGCCGCCTCAGATGTAGAAAAACTTGTTCTTCCACAGCTTGATCAAGGTCGGCTTATCTGCTAGGAGGTCGCCGTACTCGGGCCTTTTGGTGAAGTAATACCACCCTGACCGGCAGTAGTCATTGAAGGTAAACATGTGACGGAACATGTTCAGCGTCGGTACACACCCCAACCTCCGGAAGTAGATGACGAACGCTATCAAGTTCTTCCATGAGTTCGACATCAGTTGGATAGGGGCCATTTGATAAAATCCTAAGATTTCACCCACCAACTTCGGTACCGACACCCAGAAGCCGGCCTTAAACATTTCAATGTTAACGCACAGCTCCGACCTTCGACTCCAGCAGGCCCGATCCCCCTTGATGGGCATTCGAATTTCCACGTCATCCGGAATATGATAGCGCTCCCGGAGACTGTCGAACTCCGCCTTGGTCAAAAGGGATACCTCACCACGAGCATCAAACTCTGGGGGAGCCTCGGCTCCCTCCTGGGCCTGTATCAGCACCTCGGAGCCGACCTCGTGTGTGGATATTCCCACTAACAGATCTCGTTGGGAGGGACCTTCCTCGGTCGCCAACTCCACCTCGGGACCGCCTTCGGATATCCGCCCCCTAAAACCACTGGGCAGAGATGAGCCCGATGTCGACTCACTGCCGGATGAGGCCGAGCTACCACTACTACTGCTACTACTGGAGGATGTCCCCACCCCCTCTATATCTACTTGGACTTCGGCCTCCTTACCCTCGTCCGCCATACCACAGGAGTACTTAGATAAAAATATACTTACTGATTGTGAAATCCGCACCGAGGTCACCCGACCGAGCCGCTGTGAGATATCCGTGCCGATGTGCAAGAGACGAATCGGTGTGAAGACAAAGAACCGATGTGAGCGGATAAAACAGTGTTTTCAGAGTGGGGGACCTCCATACCCCACCACCCCTTTTTATAAGGCATCAACCTCTCTTCTATCCACGTGGCGGCCCCCCATTGATCAAGACATCGGCGCATTTATTACCGACAATGCACTCGGGTCCGTTGATCGGGTCCCGCCTTGCGGTATCCATTTCCAACCCGCACCCAGTATCCAGATCCGAGTGTGCCCCACCCAGCGCGTCTCAAATCGACCTCGGCACCATCCTCAGAATGATCGATGTGTATTGGCTGCAGTGCCCACATCGGCCGGATTGACTCGGATCACGTGATAATCCCGTGACGGCCTCGACACCATCCTCAGAATGACCGATGTGTATTGGCCGCAGTACCCACATCGATCGGATTGGCTTAGATCACGTGATAATCTCGTGACGGCCTTGGTACCATCCTCAGAATGACCGATGTGTATTGGCCGCAGTACCCACATCGGCCAGATTGGCTCGGATCACGTGATAATCTCGTGACGGCCTCGGTACCATCCTCAGAATGACCGATGTATATTGGCCGTAGTGTCCACATCGGCCAGATTGGCTCGGATCACGTGATAATCCCGTAACGGCCTCGACACCATCCTCAGAATGACTGATGTGTATTGGCCGCAGTGTCCACATCGGCTGGATTGGCTCGGATCACGTGATAATCCCGTGACGGCCTCGACACCATCCTCAGGATGACCGATGTGTATTGGCCGCAGTGCCAACATCGGCCGGATTGGCTCAGAACACGTGATAATCCAATGACGGCCTCGACACCATCCTCAAAATGACCGATGTGTATTGGCCGCAGTGCCCACATCGGTCGAGTAGACTTAGATCACGTGATAATCTCGTGACGGCCTCGACACCATCCTCAGAGCGATCAATGTGTATTGGCCGCAATGCCCATATCGGTCAAATTGGCTCGGATCACGTGACCTATGCGTGATGACATCGGACCCGAACCATTAGAAAGACCGATGTGTATTGGCCGCAGTGCCCACATCGGTCAAATTGGCTAGGATCACGTGATCCGCGTGTGACGGCCTCAAAATTTTTCAGAGAAGGACCGATGTGTATTGGCCGTAGTGCCCACATCAGCCCCGGACCTGCGCTCCAACAAGGACTGATGTGTATTGGCCGCAGTGCCCACATCGGCCCCGGACCCGGAACCCTCAGCAGCGACCAACATGGCCCAACCGCAGTGGCCACCTCGGCCTCGGACCAACATTCTTAGCCAACACCGACGTGCTCTAAACTACAACGCCCTACTCCCTCGGCGGGATCTACTACATACATGGTCTGAATCTTTCGATTTCAGCAGAGCAACGAGGCAAGTTGTTAGGGGGAGGAACCGTCTCTCTATTTTTTGCTCAACCGAACCCTACAGATTCGGCAGGGCAACGAGGCAAGTGTTAGGGAATTATGCCACGCTGGGATTATTCCCTCGACACGTAGGACTCAATATCAGCCCCATGTGGAGATTCGCCATTCGACAAAGGGTAAAATTGGTATTACCCCTCAAGCACAGGAAGAAAGGGTAAATTCGGTATTTTGGGATTTCGTACTATTCACTATAAATAGGGCGAATCCCGAGGTTTTTAACACACAACATTTACTGCTCATTTATTACTCCTTGAGATTCACGCTCTGACACATCGGTCGGAAAATCTCACCTCACCCCACACTTTATAATATCTTAGTGGCTCGACACCGAGCCCAATGACTTTTCACAGAGCCTGACTTTGGCATTGGAGTGGACCCGGGGCATCCAGCCCGCCTCCCTCCCTTTGCTTTTCCTTGTCTTGCAGGTTTAGTCAGCTCGGAGAGGACCTACAGGAAAGCAATCACTCGACTGCAAAGTAGACGCAGGCAAAAATTCAAGTCGTCCAAACAGGGACAAGCCAGAAGATGATGCAAAAGAATCTCCACCACTTTATAAAGTGGGCAACCTTAGAGAGAATGTGGAAATGATAATCACATCACCCTTCCAATCCAGCCAAACCAGAGGACGAGTTCCAACTCAACAATAGAGGACTTAACAACTCTGGCCATGTTAGAAGAGGAATTTAAAAAATGTACTCTCAAAAAGTCTATTGTGACTTACTTGTGTCCACCTCAACTTGTAATAAATTTCCATTGTATTATATGAGTTGTAAGTCAATAAAACCCTATCCCTAAAAAAGATGTAAAAGTCTACCCCTTCGTAATATTGGGAAGCCAAAAGAAAAGTACCAACTAGCGCTTACTGATAATGAGTTTGCTAGTTGGGATTACTACAAAAGGATAATCATCCCAGAACATTACACTAGGACAATCATTAGAGGACCCACTGCAAGAAACTCGTCTAAAACGGTAAGGCAAACATATGTGAAGAGTATCTGCACTGCTTCTGCATCATACAACTCGTATGCAAAGGGAGATGTCATCACATTTAGTGATGAAGAAATGCTACACATTGACTACTCCAAGATGATGCAGTTGTGATAACCATGGTTATTAACCATGAGAATGAAGTGGAGTGAATACTGGTAGATACAGGAAGCTCAGTAGACATCCTGTACTACCATGCCTTCAAAGCTATGAAGATTGATGACAGGTAATTGTAACCTATTATATATTCACTTATCAGTTTCTCTAGAGACTCGCTACATGTCAAAGAAGGAATCCAACTCGATACCCGAGTTGGAACAAAGCCCCATAGAAGGACCATTTTTGTAACCTACCTAGTGGTTGATATCCCATCAACTCATATTGTTATCCGAGGTCGGCCAGGCTTGGATGCTCTAAAGGCCTATGTCTCAACCTTCCATTTCATCATGAAGTTCCCAACAAAATTTGGGGAAGGCTGTTGTGTCACAGCCCAATTCTGCACCATTCAGAACGGTGTGATGAACCGCTAATAAACCAACGGTTCAACCAGGATCTCTAGTAGGCGGTATCCATTAAAAATAAAATCATGCACATCCACAACCATAATCAAAATAAATACACAATAGCGGAAGTCTTATAGTAATGAACTGAGAACTCTAAATGTAATAATCATAATTAAAATATCAAGTTATTGTTGTATCAACTGAGACATAAATAAATAAAATATCAATTAGATCACTTTACAAATTCAAATAAAATTTTAATAGAATACGCATGAGCTGCACTCGCATGAGGGGTCATGTGTATCCTCCGAGTCTTCAGCTTCCATTGTAGTAACATGCGCATACACCAGAGTATTCATATAATCTTCAACTGTAGTACCTGCATCATCAACTAAAAATATTCGACGTCGAGAGGGTGAGAACACATCATGGCTCAGTGAGCAAACAAATAATGCAACAAACATATGCAGGCATTTAATTCATATCTTTGGTCTGGTAAATAAGTTTGCAATGTGCTATAGAAAGGATAGGTGGCCAAAGGTCACATTTATTGACGCCGCACCTCTATACACGAGTGTGTGAAGCCGCCCAAAGGTAACGTTTATTGTCGACCCACATGCACCCACCATGGATAATGTACACGCAAAGATCACGTTTATTGCTGTACCCGTTGCCCATACCAACACGTAAGCCCCTACTGGTGAGGGCTCGCAAACTGGGCTCGCAACTAACCAATCCTAATGCCAATCAGTGTATCCAAGGCCTCACCCCAGCATCCCTCAGTACATCCATAGAGATAGGGCTAAAGCCCCCAGCAGAGTCAGAGACTACATGGTCCGAGACCACTTTCCCTCATACCCTACGACGTAATAGTTCTGCTAAGGTAATGGCGATACGACGATGTCAGTGGACAAGACTTGAGTTAGAGATAGAGCTAGAGTGCTGAGGCCCCGCCTATGACACCTCCCCCTAATACTCGCTCGCATCAAGCACACCAACCATACACATACATCCACATGCCTATTCCTATCATCATCCTCATCGTCATATTATAAATAATAATTAAATATGCATGAATAGTAATAATAGAAATATTGGATGACATGTTGAATGCACATAACAATCATACACGCATAAAATCAACCACGGCATTGGACTCAAGAGTAAAACAGTTTATTATTAACCAATTAGTTTAGGTCTTGTTCCCTCACCTTTGCTTGATCGTAGGTCCTCTTTCAAGCTTTAAGAATCAACTATATATCGATATTATAACACTAGAAGACCTAATCAAGTCGATAGAATTTAATTAAAATTAATTCAGACTTTAAAAAGCATGCTGTTAACTGGGGCTCAATGCTAGGGTCAGAGGTTCCATCGAACCTGGGTGCGACCACCCACAGTTTGGACTTTTCGAACACCGGGGGTCGATTGTTAGGGTCTGGTAGGGTCGATTGGTCGTCGACCCCCGTGCGACCTCCTGTGGGTTTCGTTAAATTTTCATCTTTCAGTCCATTCCTTCGTGTTTGAGATCCTATGGCTTACTTCTATAACTCATTACATACCTGTTCTATGGCTTAGAACCATAGTTTATTCACTTATATGGTTTCTATGATATTTCCCATGGTTTTCCATGAAAACCTAACCATGGATGGTTGATTTTGGTTTCTCCTAGATCATTCCCTCTTCACTATCAATTCTAAGGTCTGTAGAATTAGATGGAGATAGTACCCATACCTTAGAATTAGGCTTGTCTCTCTGAAGCCTTCTCTTTGATCTTCTTCTCCACTTTTCTTCTCTTCTCTTTCTCTTCTCCTTCTCTTATCTTTCTCTCAATCCAATTAGGATTCTAAAAGGAGTGAAAGAGGCTTAGGGACGTCCTATTTATAGAGTAGAAACTCCAAAAATAAGTCCCATTGGATTAGTAAAGAATCCCATTGAAATTTAGAAAGTTTCCAAATCACGGTTTCTGTCGGCAGACTGGGGGTCGATGAGGGGGTCGGAGATCCCGTCGACCCCTGGTTCTAAAATGTCCAACCCCCGATTAAAAGCTCAGGGTTTGACTTTCTATCTTGTGGGGTCCGACCCCTGCCTAGCTAGGTGTGCGACCCTCCCCTTATTTTTAGTGTTTTTGGGTCAGTTTATACCTGGGATCGTGATGTCCCTCATGTACTTGATCCATTTGGCTCGACCATGATGGGTAGACCTGGTTCAAGGTGGTAAGACCGGGTTACTTTGATACGGGTCTTACAACTCCCCCTACTTATAAAAATTTCATCCTCGAAATTGTACATACCTTTCGAGTCAAATAAATGAGGGTATTGCTTTCGCATAGTATTATCTTCTTCCCATGTAATTTCTTCCATATCTCTACTTCTCCAGATGACCTTAACATAATAGATATCATGGTTGTGTAGTCGTTGAACCTTTCGGCTAGTGATTTCAGTTGGTGTTACGTCAAATATCAAATCATTAGTCAAATCAGGTAAATCTACTGTCAGAACGTGCGTTGGATCCTTGACATACTTCTTCAATAAGGAAATATGAATTACGTCATGCACACTTGACATAGATGGTGGCAGTGCTAACTGGTACGCCACTTTCCCACGCTTAGCTAGAATCTCATATGGCCCGACATATCTTGGACTTAGTTTCCCTTTCTGTCCGAACCGTTTCAATCCTTGCATAGGCGATACTTTTAAGAATACTTTATCACCCACGACAAATTCAAGGTCTCGGCGTCGGGTATCTGTCGACCACTCGACAAGTCTGTAGGTGTTCTCACTCTTTCCTTGATAATGTCGACCACTCGACAAGTCTCTTCAACGAATTTCGGTCCAACAATACTACGTTCCCCAACTTCATTCCAAAACAAAGGAGTTCAACACTTTCGGCCATACAATGCTTCATAGGGTGACATCTGTATAGTAGCCTGATAGCTATTGTTATAAGCGAACTCAATCAATGGTAACTTTTCATCCCATGATCCTTTAAAATTAATCACACATGCTCGAAGCATATCTTCTAGAATCTGAATTGTACGCTCTGACTATCCGTCAGTCTGTGGATGGAATGCGGTACTAAACTTCAATGTTGTACCCATACCCTTTTGCAATCCTTCCCAAAACTTTGAAGTAAATTGTGGATCTCTATCAGACACAATGCTTTCAGGTACACCGTGTAATCGCACAATGTTATCCACATACAGCTTAGCTGACCTCTCCAGTGTATACTGGGGTCGAATCGATATAAAGCGAGCTGTTTTAGTCAGGCGGTCTACAATCACCCAAACTACGTCAACTTCTCGAGGACTCAATGGTAATCCTGTGACAAAGTCCATAGTGATGCAGTCTCATTTCCATGCTGGTTCCGGTAACGACTGTAACAGTCTGGCCGGTCTTTGTCGTTCAGCCTTTACTTTCTGACAATTTAGGCATTGAGACACGAACTTAGCTACATCTGCTTTCATTCCTCTCCACCAATATAATTTCTGTAGATCATGATATATTTTTATACTTTCAGGATGTATCGAATAAATGGTGGTATGGGCTTCTTTCATCAATCGGTGTCTAATGTCCAAGCTTTCTGTTTTGGGTACACATATTCTTCCTTTGTACTTCAGTCCCTTTTCTTCGTCCAAGGTGAACTCGGGATTAGTCCTGCCTTTTTCGATGTCTTCTTGTACCGTTCTTAGGTAAGGGTCTGATTTGATAGTTGTTTTCACTCATCAACTATATCCGGTATAATCTTCAATACGGCGAACATATTTGAAAACTGATGAATAAACCCTTGGTCGGCTGATCCATCTGGTGTATCTATCACAAACTGCTCATTACCGTGCTTGAATACCTTTCTGGTAGTACACATTGCGGCAGTTGTGCTAACCTCTCCCTGAGATTTTATCATTGCCTTTTTACTCAACGCATTGGTTACTACATTAGCTTTCCCCGGATGATACTGGATATCACAATCATAGTCTTTTAATAGTTCTAGCCATCTTCTTTGTCTCATATTCAACTCCTTCTGATTAAATAGATAAGTAAGACTTTTATGGTCTGATTTAATCTAAAACTTCTCCCCGTATAGATAATGTCTCCATATTTTGACAGCATGTACTACTGCCGCTAGTTCCAAATCATGTGTAGGATAGTTCTTCTCATGTGTCTTCAGTTGTCTTGAGGCATAAGCAATTACTTGTTCTCCTTGCATAAGTACACATCCTAATCCTAGTCCTGACGCATCGGTATACAAGATAAATGGTCCTGGAATAAGGATGGTCAAGATTGGAGCTGATATCAATCTAGCCTTCAAGGTTTGGAAACTCTTCTCGCATTTATCTGTCCAAACATACTTCTCGCCCTTCTTAGTCAAACTGGTAAGAGGTACGGCAATTCGGGAATAGTCTTTCATAAATCGTCGATAATACCCAGCTAGACCCAAGAAATTTCTAATTTCTGCAATGCTCTTCGGTGCTTCCCACTTTACAATAGCCTCGATCTTGCTGGGATCCACTTTAATTCCTTCAGCGGATACTACATGGCCTAGAAATGTGACTTCCTTTAGCCAAAACTCACACTTTGTAAATTTGGCATAGAGCTTTTCCTTCCGTAGTCACTGCAGAGCGGCGTTTAGATTCTTAAAATGCGTTTCCTCGTCCTTGGAGTAGACTAATATATCATCAATGAATACAATAACCGACGTATCCAACATGTCATGGAAAATTCGGTTCATAAGTTCCATAAAGGTTGCTGGTGCGTTTATCAATCCAAAAGACATGACCAAAAATTCATAATGTCCATATCTGGTCCTGAATGCTGTCTTGGGGATATCACCATGCTTAATCTTCAGCTGATGGTAGCCTGACCGAAGATCAATCTTTGAGAACACTTTGGCACCTTGCAACTGATCGAACAGGTCATCGATCCGAGGCAATGGATATCGATTCTTGATTGTCAGTTTATTCAGTTCTCGGTAGTCTATACACAGGCGAACGCTACCGTCCTTCTTTTTCACGAATAATACTGGCGCCCCCCATGGTGATATACTAGGGCGAATGTAACCCTTGTCCAGCAATTCTTGTAGTTGTACTTTCAATTCCTTCAGTTCGGTGGGAGCCATTTGATAAGGTGCTTTCGATACTGGTGCAGCTCTAGGTATAAGATCTATGACAAACTCCGTGGCTCGGTCGGGTGGCAATTCTGGTAATTCTTCAGGAAATACGTCTGGGAAGTCAAGCACGACATCAATATCTTCCATTCGTGGTGCTTCTTTGGTAAGGTCAACCACATATATTATATATCCGACTGCTCCTTTCTCAAGGCACTTCTTAGCCTTTAGCGCCGAGAGTAAGAGCTTTCGTTTACGGGGAAGTCTGGTTCCCGTAAAACTGAACTCTGCTCCTTCCTTGTCTTTAAATGTCAGCTTCTTTTCGGCACACAATAAGTTTGCAGAATGCCGAACTAACCAGTCCATTCCCAAGATGACGTCAAAGTCTACCATCTCAAGTTGGATCAAGGTCGCATCCAAAGTCTTTTCACCAATAAGAACTGGACATGGTCCATAACCTTTTTCTAACTCCACTTCTAATCCCATAGGTGATCGTACAAGTAGTTTGTTGTCTAAGGATTTAAGGGGTCGATTTAACTTCTTTCCAAACGTCATAGATATAAAGGAATGAGTAGCTTCTGAATTAAAGAGTACTCTGGCAGAAATGCCATTAATTGGTACGATACCTGTGATTTGTCTTGGTTTAGTCTACATGCTCATACAATGTAATACAACTAACTAAAAATGTAAGTCATACCTGTGACCACATCAGGCGATGCGGCAGCATCCTCGGATGTAACCGCGTAAACTCGTCCTTGATGTAGCTGCTTCTTGGGCTTAGGACATTCCCTTGCTATATGTCCCACTTTGTTGCAGTTAAAACATTTTATCCCTTTAGTAATTGGCTTCTGTTGCTGTTGAGCTACGGGAGTAGTCTTGGTTGCAACGATAAAGCCTTGAGCACGGAAGGGTTTGAATGTCTTGTTATTCCCTCCATTATAAGAATTTCCAGCTGGCCTTTTGATACCTCTGTTTTGCATGAAATAACTCTCCTTCTGGCTCGATTCTATAACTCGAGCAATTTGTGCCGCTTCATTATAAATTTTTTTTTCATGTCCTAGAACGTGCTCGCGGATGCTTCCCCTAAGTCCCATGACGAACCTTCGGGTCTTTGTGTTTTCCTCTTGCATACTAGTGAGTGCAAAGAAGAACAGCTCTTCATAATGCTGTTGATACCTATGCACGGTCATCTGCCCTTGATATAAACTCAGGAACTCTCTTTCCATAGAATCTCTGAAACTTCTCGGAAAGTACTTCTCAAAGAATGCCTCTTTATAA
The DNA here is from genome assembly GCA_028583415.1 of Protea cynaroides. Taxonomy (NCBI): domain Eukaryota; kingdom Viridiplantae; phylum Streptophyta; class Magnoliopsida; order Proteales; family Proteaceae; genus Protea; species Protea cynaroides. Next base: position 69,694,895 of record CM053268.1, read on the forward strand.
ATATCCCAAGTCTGCTGGGCGTGCTTTGTAAGTAAATACATCCTGGTAGACCTCCACCAATGGTGTGCTTCTCCTTTCAGCATAAAGGTGGCACATAACACTTTTTCTTCTTCATTTAGTGTCATCATCATTAAGTTTCTTTCCATTTTGTCAACCCAGTATGCCAGTCATAAAGGGTCTGCTAGCTTGCCATTGAATTCTCTGGGCTTTAGTTTCAGAAAATGCTCCACCAGTCTGGAGTGGTCTAGTTAGTGCGGAACATATGCTCCATACATAGGTGGTTGGTATTGATATCCACCTAGAGCTATCTCAGGATTTTGTACTTGAGCCTGCATGATAGGAGTCTGAGGTGCGTGGGGTACTGTGTTACTTCCCCCTGGTGCTGTGCTTGCCTATCCGGCTGGCATTGGAGGTGTCTGTGCAGCTGGAAGAGTTATGCCTATGGCAGCTTGGATAGTAGCTTGTGCCTGTTGCATCTGTTGCAGCTGTTGGGCCAAGTTCATTACGACTGTGGCCAAGTCTGTAGGTGGAGCTGGCAGATTGATAGGATTTGCCTGCCCATTTATGACGGATGGTGCCGTATTCATATTCCCTTGTGTTCCTGATTGTGTTTGGTTATCTTCCCCCACAGGTGGTGGTGGTGGTGGTGGAATAGAGTTATGGCTCTGTTTGATTACTCTGCGTCCCGCCATTAATTAATCTGATAGTGGGATAGCCAAGGTACCCAGAATTCGCGACTGTCTTCGCTTCCGTTCCAATGAAGCCGATGCACAGTATGCCCACTACGCTTGCAAGAAGGTAGAGGGCGACTGCAAAGTGGACTTGGCTAGCTTAGCCTTGTTCAATGTGGAGGGGGCCTTTGGTGATATGGGATGGGTCCCCGTCATCACCTATGACACGTGTACCCGTCCTGACTTGGTACGCCAGTTCTACTGTAATCTCCAGGTGGTGGGAGATTACAATGATGTTGAGAGGGGTGGTGAGCTTCGGATCACCAGCTACGTCAAGGGGGTTGATGTTTCATTTGATTATCGACAGCTGGCCGACTTGTTGGGCATTTCCTATGCTGGCCCCTTGGTATTCTGTGCCCCTGGAGAGCCCCAGTTCTTTTCTCTACAGATGATGGCTGAGATTGATAGCCAGCTCATCAGACCTGATCGCTGGCAGATGAGAGCGAGTTATCTACGCTCAGATCCACGGGTATACTGCAAGATCATTCAACATAACCTGATACTGCAGAGTGGTCATTACGAGAGGGTCTCCCAGTTGACCCAGTATCTATTATACTGCATATGCACTAGGCAGCCCGTCTGCCTTCCCTACATCATCATGCGGACGATGATCAGTGCCACGTTGCCCATTCACACTGGCAACCTTCCTTATGGATGCATGATTACTACCTTGCTTACCCGCCTGGGGGTTGACTTATTGGATGAGAAGATTCAGGATAAATCCTTCTCATCGCCTCTGGATTGGGAGACTATCTGCAAGATAGGCATGCGGGATACCCAGGTCAGCGATGAGGAGAGGAACGCGATGGTGTACCCTCGCACTCAAGTGGAGATGGCTGATGCTGAGGCAGCAGCAGCAGCAGCCACTGGAGCAGGGGTTCAGGGGGATGATGACGACCGGCTATACATGGATGTAGATGCCATACCTCCTCCATCACCTACTCATGCTACTGGAGCTGGTCCGTCTTCTTCGGCTGGTCCTTCGTATGCAGTTGGTCCTTCGTATGCAGCTGGTCCTTCGTATGCTCCTTCTGATGACATGATGGGGATATTACACGAGATACGAGAGGCTCAGCGTATGTCTGACTTGAGGATGGGAGAGCTTCTAGAGGCTCAGCGCTCGTCCAATCAATGGGTGGGAGAGCTTCTGGTTGCTCAACGCATATCGGATCAGCAGATGGGAGAGCTGAGGGATGCTCAACGTGTGACGGACCAGCAGGTGGCTGATCTCACAGCTAGTCTCCAGACGACCCATACTCAGATAGCTTGGTTGACCAGAGTCTACGCTGAGGACTATGATAGAGATCGTGAGGCACCGCCTCCCCCATCACCTCCAGCTTCTTGATGTACTTCTTTTATTTTTGTTTTTGTATTTCAGAGTAACTATCTAGACTGTGGACTGTACTCTACTTTAATCATATATATATAAACATTTGTTCTTTCTTTTGGTTGTATATAAATTTGTTTCTCATTTAATAGATGCATTATTCTCTTTCAGTTTAGTCTCAAACAACACAGATGCTTATGGTGTGTTATTATTACATCTTTTAAATTTTTATCCTATCTCAGTTCATGACCTTTTGTGGAAGTATACGGTTTCACAGATAAAGCCTGAGATGCTCTGATACCAAGTTGTCACACCCCAATTCTGTACCATTTAGAACGGTGTGATGAACCGCTAATAAACCAACGGTTCAATCAGGATCTCTAGTAGGCAGTATCCATTAAAAATAAAATCATGCACATCTACAACCATAATCAGAATAAATACACAATAGCGAAAGTCTTATAGTAAATGAACTGAGAACTCTAAATGTAATAATCATAATTAAAATATCAAGTTATTGTTGTATCAACTGAGACATAAATAAATAAAATATCAATTACATCCTTTTATAAATTCAAATAAAATTCTAATAGAATACGCATGAGTTGCACTCACATGAGGGGTCATGCGTATCCTCTGAGTCTTCAGCTTCCATTGCAGCAACACACGCATACACCAGCGTATTCATATAATCTTCAACTGTAGTACCTGCATCATCAACTAAAAATATTTGACGTCGAGAGGGTGAGCACACATCATGGCTCAGTGAGCAAACAAAATAATGCAACAAACATATGCATGCATTCAATTCATATCTTTGGTCTGGTAAATAAGTTTACAATGTGCTATAGAAATGATAGGTGGGCAAATGTCACGTTTATTGACGCCGCACCTCTACACACGAGTGTGTGAAGCCGTCCAAAGGTAATGTTTATTGTCGACCCACATGCACCCACCATGGACAATGTACACGCAAAGGTTATGTTTATTGCTGTACCCATTGCCCATACCAACACGTAAGCCCCTACTGGAGAGGGCTCACAAATTGGGCTCGCAACTAACCAATCCTAATGCCAATCAGTGTATCCAAGGCCTCACCTCAGCATCCCTCAGTACATCCATGGAGATAGGGCTAAAGGCCCCCGACAGAGTCAGAGACTACTCGGTCTGAGACCACTTCCCCTCATACCCTACGACGTAATAGTTCTGCTAAGATAATGGCAATACGACGATGTCAGTGGACAAGACTTGAGTTAGAGATAGAGCTAGAGTGCTGAGGCCCCGCCTATGACACCTCCCCCTGATACTCGCTCGCATCAAGCACACCAACTACACACATACATCCACATGCCTATTCCTATCATCATCCTCATTATCATATTATAAACAATAATTAAATATACATGAATAGTAACAATAGAAATATTGGATGACATGTTGAATGCACATAACAATCATACACGCATAAAATCAACCACGACATTGGACTCAAGAGTAAAACAGTTTATTATTAACCAATTAGTTTAGGTCTTATTCCCTCACCTTTGCTTGATCGTAGGTCCTCTTTCAAGCTTTAAAAATCAACTATATATCGATATTATAACACTAGAAGACCTAATCAAGTCGATAGAATTTAATTAGAATTAATTCAGACTTCAAAAGCATGCTGTTAACTGGGGGTCGATGCTAGGGTCGGAGGTTCCATCGACCCTGGGTGCGACCACCCACAGTTTGGACTTCCCGAACACTGGGGGTCGATTGTTAGGGTCTGGTAGGGTCAATTCGCCATTGACCCCCCGTGCGCCCCCCTGTGGGTTTTGTCAAATTTTTCATCCTTCAGTCCATTCCTTCGTGTTTGGGGTCCTATGGCTTGCTTCTACAACTCATTACATACCTGTTCTATGGCTTAGAACCATAGTTTATTCACTTATATGGTTTCTATGATTTCTCCCATGGTTTTCCATGAAAACCTAACCATGGATGGATGATTTGGGTTTTTCCTAGATCATTCTCTCTTCACTATCCATTCTAAGGTCTGTAGAATTAGATGGAGATAGTACCCATACCTTAGAATTAGGCTTGTCTCTCTGAAGCCTTCTCTTTGATCTTCTTCTCCACTTTTCTTCTCTTCTCTTTCTCTTCTCCTTTTCTTCTCTTTCTCTCAATCCAATTATGGTTCTAAAAGGAGTGAAAGAGGCTTAGGGACGTGCTATTTATAGAGTATAAACTCCAAAAATAAGTCCCATTGGGATTAGGAAAGAATCCCATTGAAATTTAGAAAGTTTTCAAATCACGATTTCTGTCGGCAGACTGGGGGTCGATGAGGGGGTCGGAGATCCCGTCGACCCCTGGCTTTAAAATGTCCGACCCCCGGTTAAAAAATCAAGGTCTGACTTTCTATCTTGGGGGGTCCGACCCCTGCCTAGCTCGGTGTGCGACCCTCCCCCTATTTTTAGTGTTTTTGGGTCAGTTTGATACCTGGGATCGCGATCTCCCTCACGTACTTGATCCATTTGGCTCGACCATGATGGGTAGACCTGGTTCAAGGTGGTAAGACCGGGTTAGTTTGATACGGGTCTTACATGTTGTAAGGTGGATCAGAAACTATCTCGACGCTACTATGTAACTGACATGGAAGCTAGCACGAACAAGCTTCTGACTCAAAGTATAATGATTGAAGACCTCAGAGATGAACTTAAAACAGAAGCGAGGAACTCCTATAGAAAAACTCGTCCAAATCCTTATCTCAAAGGAACTACCAAAGAGATTTTTCCAAATTGAATCATATTTTCAAGGTAACCAAAGGGAAGATATGATCAACTTCCTCAAAGAAAATTTAGATGTCTTTGCATGGTCAACATCTGACATGCCAGGCATCTCAAGAAATTTGACAGAGCCTAAATTGGTGGTGGACAAAAGATTCAGGTCAGTTCAGCAAAAGAAGTAAAACTTTGCTTCAGAACGAAAAGCCGTCATCAAAGAAAAAGTCGACAAGCTCCTAGCGGCAGGTTCACATGAGAAGTTAAGTACCCTTAATGGGAATCAAGTGTTGTAATGGTATCAAAATCTAATGTCTAATGACGCATCTATATTGACTTTACTGACATAAATAAAGCATGCCCTACAGACTTCTACTCTCTTCCTTGGATAGATAAGTTAATTAATGCGGCCAGAGATGCTAACATTCATGGATTCATACTCCGACTACAACCAAATCAAGATGCATAAACCCGATGAAGAGAGTACAATCTTTATAAACAAAGATGGGTTATCTTACTATACAATGATGTCCTTTGGCCTGAGAAATGTAGGGCAATATATCAACGACTAGGGAACAAAGTTTTTGAGAACCAGATTAGAAAAAACATGGAAGTCTATGTAGACAACTTTCTTGTCAAGAGAAAGAAGAATTCAAGTCATTTCAACGACATGCAGGAAGGATTTAAACTCCCCCAAAGCCATCAAATGAAACTAAATCCTATAAAATGCGCTTTTGGAGTACTTTTAGGCACGTTTCTCGGCTTTATGGTTTCTCAAAGAGGAATTGAACCAAATCTAGCAAAGATTGAGGCTATACTTATGTCGGCCCTAATAAATCCAAAGCAAGTTCAAGAACTCACTGGCCGAGTTGTAGCTCTTGGTTGTTCTATGTCAAGGTCTACAGATTGGTGCTTTCCCTTCTTTAAGATTTTGAAGGGAGCAAAGAGGTTTGAATGGACAAAAGAATGTCAACAAGCCTTCGATGAGTTGAAGAAATACCTCACAATTCTTCTGATACTAACAATAGCTAAAGTCAGTGATCATTTACAGCTATACCTAGCGACTTCAGAAGCAACCATCAATGCAGTTCTGATCAAGGAAATAGAAAAGAATTAGAAGCCAATTTACTATGTCAGCAAAATCTTGCTTGATGCAGAGACCAAATATAAATCAATTGAAAAACTAGCTCTATCTTAGGTGATGGTGGCGAGAAAGCTAAGGCCATATTTCGAAGCTCACACCATCATTGTACTAACCAACAAGCTATTAAAGAAGATTCTAGCATGACCAGACATTTCAGGTCGACTAGTGAATTGGGCAATTGAACTTAGTAAATTCGAGATAGTGTATCAGCCAAGGACGACCATCATAGCTTAGGTTTTGGCCGACTATGTGCTTGAAACGACTTCTGACAACAGCTCAAGAATTGATAGGAGCCTAAAAATAAAAGTGTTTGAGCAACCAAAAAAGAAAGCGAAGAGTTCACCATCCCCAAATGGATCTTGCATGTAGATGGATCCTCAAGTTTGTAGTAATCAAGGGAAAGAATTATTTTAACAAGCCTTGAAGACTTCAAAATTTAAGTCGCCCTCAGATTTAAATTTGACGCGACAAACAATGTGGTTGAATATAAAGCTTTGCTAGCCAGATTACAACTTGCAAAAAACTTTATGGTTAGACAACTTGACATCTTCAGCGATTCTCAAGTTGTTGTAAGGCAAATAAATGTCCAGTATGAAGCAAAGTAGACACATATGCAAGAATATCTCACCAAGCCAATATCTTCTCTATCACTATTAGAGGATCATGAAATCAAGAACATTGATAGGAAAGACAATACGAAAGCAGATGCATTATCCCAACTTTAAATAGACGACCTTTCCAATTTGGACAAGTCAGTCTACATTGACTTCTTAGCTAATCCAAGTGTAAAAGAAGAGCAAGAGATATAACAGATCAACATTGAAATGACTTAGATTGATGCCATTAAGTCGTATTTGCAAGATGGAACCCTTCCAGAAGCGCGCAATGAAAGGCACCAAATTTAAGAAAAATTAAAGCAATATGTCATATTCGAAGGACTCTTGTATAAGAATTCATTCACAAGACCACTGCTGCGGTGCCTAACACCAACGGAGGCATAGGAAGCCATAAAAGAAGTACATGAAGGCATCTGTGGCAGTCACTCGGGGGCGTAAAACCTTAAGCCATAGGATTCTATGACAAGGATACTATTGACATACAATGATAGCCGACTGCGGAAAATATACTCAAGATTGTGAGTAGTGTAAAAAACAAGCAGAAATTAATTACCTCTCGGCTACACAGCTTTAGATGATTTCAAGTCCTCTTCCATTTGCAATGTGGGGGATAGATATTGTGGGGCCCTTCCCAATGTCTCGATCAAAGAAGAACTATTTACTAGTGGCAATGGATTATTTCTCTAAGTGGATTAAAGCTGAAGTAGTGACATCTATAAATGCAGAACGGGTTAAGAATTTCATCCATTTGTCAATCATTTACCGGTTTGGATTTTCGTAAGTCTTTGTAACTGACAATGGACCACCATTCAATGGAAAACAATTTAGTGCACTTTGTGCTGGATTCAAATACAACATTGGCTTACTTCAGTCTATCACCCAGAAGGCAACGGTTAAACCGAAGCTGTAGATCAAGCATTAGGTAGAGGCCTTGCAAAACGATTTAAAGGCACAAAAGGAGCCTTGTTTGACAAGTTGCCAAGCGTGTTGTGGTCTTAAAGGACTACTAGCGGAACTCCAACAGGTGAAACCCTATTTATGTTGGTGTATGGGGAAAAAGTTATTCTCCCAGTTCAAGTTACGCATCCAACCTACAGAATTTTCAACTATGAAGAAGAAAAAAACTCAGTGGACATGCATGCGAAAATAGATTTGGTTGAAGAAGTCTGGGATTCAACACCCTTAAACATCTTCTCCTATCAAAAAAAGGTAGCAAGATACTACAATTTACTAGTTAGAACTCATCAATTCCAGGTCAAAGATGTAGTTTTTTGACGTGCATCTCTATCTCAACCAACTCAATAAGGCAAGTTAAAACTGAATTGTAAAGGGCCATTGTCCAAGCAACTTGTCCTGGTACATATCATCTGTGTAAAATGGATGGTATACCCATACCAAGGCCTTGGCATTTAAAGAATCTTTAGAAATTCTATCACTAATGTAAAGTTATTATTCATAATAAATGCTTTACATTTTATCCTTTGTCTTAAACTACAATTCATTATTTCTCATCTCGTAATACATGACTTGATCAATACGGGGGTCTAACTCAACCTAAGCATAAAATCTAAGTCGCTAGACTTCATATCTAATGTATATACATACATCCAACAATGAACTCGGGGGGTATATACTATGTAATACCAGCCTTGAAGTTCATTCGTAAGACAAAAGATCAAAAGCAAATTCATAAAGATGAACAAAATTTCTTATATTTCTAGCAACCAAGTTGTTTATAAAAGAAGTCAGGAGAGAGTATCAAGGAAGAAGTCATATTTTTTGTTATTTTGCATGCCTTCAACTCGGTCAAGCTTTACATTGGCTTCATCTAGAGCTTTCTGGTAGAGTTTTAACTAGTCTTGGAAGAATTTCATCCTATGCCAAGCATTCATTCATTGATGGATCACTAAGTAATAAAACTTGCAAGGCTCAAAGATGCGTCACAGACGACCTTCAGCTAGGTCATCGACTATCACGAAGTAGGAGTGATACAGATCTCTATCCTCCTCATGAGTCTTGGCTCTAGCACACAACTCATGTACTTCCCAGGATTGATATGGTTTAAGTTGATCTAGAGCCGTAGCATAAGTATTCTTCTCCTTCTGGGCTGTTAAGAGTTGGGTCTTTAAGTTTTCAACTTTTGCAGCCAACTCAGAAGCCATACCAGCAGATTCAGAGGCTTTTAACTTCTTCTTTTTGATGAAGAAGTGGTTTTCATCTCTTCATTGCCTTCCACGAGTTGGGATTGCAGTACCTCTTTTTCAACCAACAAGTTGGTTATGGTTTTGGATTCTTCAGAAACTGACTTCATTTCACCCTTAAGTTTCTTCAAGGCTTCAAGTGCTGATTTCTTCTCATTCTTGGCTTTTGCAAGTCGTGAGCATAGGGACTTCATCTCTTTTAGAACATTGATCTTTTCCTTGAACTTAGTAAGCTGATAGCGTAGTGCTTCGACTTCAGCTAGAAGATCAGCTACTATCTCATATTGTTCGTTAGCCAACTTCTCAATTGCAGCTACTCTAGCTAACCTCTCAAGTTCAGCAAGTGCTACCGACCTCTCCAACTCGACTATTACAGACTGAATTTCCCTTAAATCTAGGAACTTCTCCAATATCATTGTTCTCAGAAAAGAACTCGGTACAAGAGTCACAACCACTACAACATTAGGAATGCTAATTACAAAAACGTAAATTCATGGACATATGAAATAAAAAAAAATTACTATTTTCCATTTATAAAAAAGCAGTTACAGATTACTTTATTGAAGTTAGATACAAATGAGTTAAAAAGGGGGAGATCATTCATTCTATTTCTTAGGGGAATCAAACCCCAGATTCTTACCAGGGGTGAGAGGAATTTCTCGTACATTTTTAGATTGAAGAGGACTTTTTTCCATTTCTTGCAAGTTAATAACAACACCAATCATCTCGGTGGAAGGGTGTTGGCCTTCGTATTGTAATTGTTGGCAAAATGGGCTAACTGGGCCAAGTTTGATGAGAGAGAGTCTACGGGCCCCATAAGCAAGCTGACAGTGATACAGGCGATATGGCAGTGATACAGGCGATGTGGCTATGTTACAGGTGGTGTGACAGTGTTTATGATGGTATTGCATTCTTAGAAGAGTGTTGCATTCTTAGAAGAGAAAGAAAAATCAAGATTGAGAAAGACGAGAGAGAAAATTGATGGTGGGACCCACAATGCCGAGGTGGCCTGCCACCATGGCCGCCAGCCCTGCAGCCAAGGCTAGCAGGGCCAAGCCAAGCACGGCCAGCAGCAGCAGCAAGCAACATGCCTAGCCACAAGCCGCAGCAAGCCAGGGCCGCCGCCGCTCATGCTGGCTCACATGACATGCCCGCGTGCGCATGGCCTTGCCCACGGCTTCCCCTCCCCCACAAAGCCGCTTGCCACATGTTTGTTTGATTTCCAGGAGAGAGAAAAGCTCTCTGGAAATCAAACTCTATAGACACTTTTAACACTTTTAAAATCGATTACAGAGGCCATATGTTATATTTTCAGGGGTATTTTGGGGCTTTTAAGATGAAGAAGATTCAGTATCAATGGCCTCGATGAAGCCTCGCAGCCAAAATCCCGATCGAATGGTCTAAATAAAAGTGGGCTCAGGTGTGGTGCAGAGGTCGCGTCAAAGTGCTCTCGCGAGCCTTCTAGTTAGCCGAATGCAACGTAATATCGTGCTTCGCATTTTACAAAGATATCGCCTTGATTCTGTGATGATCATTTATGGTGTAACGGCCGGGCTAATTCCTATCTAACGGCCTCGAATGGCGCCGATCAAAGCTAACGTGATCTGACCAGATCTGTCGGCTCTCAGTCATTCCCGCTTTATAGCTTCAGATCCAACGGCGAATGAAGAAGATTCTGGATCGGACCAATCGACATTCGACACTGCGCCTGCCATGTTAGCGGCGACGTGGCTTCAGCGTTGCGTAGGAACATTGAATACATCTAAAAGATGCCGTTTGAAATTATTTCAGTGGCCCACACTGTTTTGGCCATAACTCAGCCATCCGATATTCGAATCGGATGGTTCAAATTGATCCGAACTCAGTTTTGGATTTCCTATCTATTGAGGATGAGTTGGAGGTCGGTGGCGGCATTAAAAAATTGAAAAATAGGGTTTGAGAGAAGCAAGAAGGTTTTCTTAAGGTTTTTGCTTGGTTCTTGCTTTGGGTGTGAGCAAACAATCACTCATCATCTCCATTTGTGCCCGTGATGGTGTATTGATGTGGTTTTTGAAGGTTGGTGGAGCTTCTTTGATTACGATAAGTGATTGTTGGACTGTTGGACTGTTGGATGGAGAGATGATGTATGAGCAAGAAGTTGCTTGAAGTGCTTAGTTCTTCCAACATTAATGACTGTGAGAGGTTCCATTGAACTTGTAGAGACACTACATATGTCTTCATATGTCGGAAAGCCTCAGTTCTGAGATTTTCTCAACTCCCTTGTTATTTATTGATTCAATGCCATGTATGCTAGAGTAGGTTGAGATATTTGATGCCTACTTAGTATGGGAGTCTATTGTATGCTAGCTTAGGAAAAAAGAATATTGAATGCCTTGCTAGTTTGGGTTTTATTGTAGGGAATCACTATAAGCCCCAAAATCTATCATTTTGATTTGTGTTCAGTGGGTGCTGGACACTGGCTGGTATAGCCTGAACCTTGGCATTGTTTGCCCTCTCAGTTTTATGCTAGGAAAACACAGGGTGAATATCCTTGTCCTGTAAAGGACTAAAAGTTGAGTATTGAGTAAATACAGAGTCCATTGGGCATTACTCCGTAGATTAGCCATCACACACTGTGGTGGTGAACCACGTAATCCTTTTGTGTTGTGAAATGCTTTATTTCTGTATTTTGTGAAGTGCATGGAATGAACTACAGGATGGGTGTGCAAATCTGGTAGACCTGGACACTGAGTGGTAGCGAGGTAGATTTGCATACGCTTATATGTTTGTAATAGTCTGGTTCATCATCAACACTGGACAGTAAGAAAAAGTTAGGGAAAAATTTTTCACACTGATTCACCCCCCTCTCAGTGTCATCCAAGGTCCATCAATTGGTATCAGAGCACCAGGCTCAGTGACAGCTAAATCAGCATCTGAGAGATCAGAGGGCAGCTATGGCACCAGGGGAAGGTTCTCATAAACTCCCATTGTTTGATGGTACGGACTTCATGTTTTGGAAAAGGAGAATGAAGATTTATGTGGGATCACTTGGATTCGATGTTTAGGTTGCTGTTGAAATTAGCTATACTCCACATGATACAATTACTCTTAGTGTTACAGACAAGAAGAATTTTGAGAACAACAGAAAGGCACTCAATGCCATTCAAGGTGGTCTGACTAATAGTGAATTATCCAAAGTCATGGATTGCAAGACTGCAAAGGAGGTCTGGGATAGACTGATAAATATCTATGAAGGAGACAAGAAGATCAAGAAAGTGAAGCTGCAAACATTTAGGGCTCAGTTTGAAAACCTAAAAATAAATGAAGATGAAACTGTTGATCAGTATATGAATAGAGTAAATGAAGTGGTCAACTCTATTAGAGGACTTGGTGAAGACTTAAAATGACCTATTGTTTGTCAAAAGATCTTACGATCTCTCACATCCAAGTATGAATCAAAAGTTTCAGCTCTTAAAGAGACTAAGGATTTGGATGAAGTCACCATAGATGAAATACATGGAGCATTGATAGCTTTTGAGATGAGAGTAGACCCTGGAACTACTGTTGACAAGCAAGTAGCCTTCAAGGCAATGAAGAAACTCAAGATTTCTGAAAAACCAAATGAGGAAGAAAGTGAAGATGAAGCCATAACTCATTTCATTAGAAAATTAAAGAAGGGTACAGGAAAATACAAGGACAAACTCCCTTCCAAATGCTTCAATTGTGGTAAGGTTGGACATTTTACTGCAAAATGTCCAAAGAAGAGTAAGATTGATAGTGATGATGAAGATGAAAGCAAATACAAGTCCAAGGCAAAGAAAAATTACAGCTTTAAAAAGAACAAGTCAAATAAAAAAAGTTTCATTTCCAAGAGAGTCAATGAAACCTCAAATGATGACTCAGATGATGTATCAGAGGATGAGCTCAGTGATGCCTTGTTCATGGTTTTCATTGAAGAACATGAAGGGAACAAAGGTGAAGAATTTACTTCAAAAATTCATGAAGAAGGTAAAATTGTGGACTCTATCTCAAGTGATGATGAAGAAAGAGACAATGAAGATACATGATCAAGCAGTGATGAAGAAGGTGAGATAAACTTTGAGGAAGAATTTATTATAGCCATGAAGGAACTCAAGAACGAAAGAAAGAATAACAAGCTTGCCTCACAAGAAGCCAAAAATTAAGAACATGTGATTCAAGAATTGAGAGCTCAAGATGAAGAGTCCAAGAAAGTTATTGAAAATCTTAAGACTCAACTTAAATAGGCATCTGTAGACTACTCTAGGGTATTGAATGAGAATGCAAGTTTGAAAGCTCAACTTAAAGAACAATTCCCTATGGTTGATCGATTTAAAGAATTTAAGAATGAGTTTACACTTCTAAAGACAAAAGTGACTGAGTATGAAACGGAAGAGCTTAAGAGACAACAAAAATTAGCTCAACATGAGGAATCAAGTAACTCTACTCCAGTGCATCCTAGTAGTAGCAGGCTTGATAGGATCATCAATGCTCAAAGACCTTCCCACATTAAGTTTGGCCTTGGTTTTTGATAAAGGAGAGACATCAAAGAATGCCAACTCAAAGGGAAAAGGTCCCATATCTTTTGTGAAGGAAAATGGAAAGGGTAAGGACCCTATAGTTTATTATCAAAGAGGAAAAAAAACCCATCTCCCTAAGACTAACTTTGCAAGGTCAAGACAAAATGCATGGCAAGATAGGAGAGTGGAGCATGACAACTTCTATAAGGGAAACTGTCCCAGTACACCACAGAGACAGATGAGGTACATGGCATCTTCAAGGTCAAGACCTCATTTTCAAGGATACTGCTATAGATGCAACAACTTTGGACATAAGATTGCTACCTGCAAATTCAACATGAGAGATATCAAATTTGAGAGTAGAAATCAATTTGCTCTCCTTGAAGAAAATTTTATTGAGTGTTACAACTGTCACAACTTTGGGTGTGTAGCAAGGAGCTGTAGAACCATCTTTCCCCCTATGCCACCTCTACAGAGACAGCATAGCAGAACAAGAAGAGAGGCTCCAAAGCAGAAACATGTTGAGAAACCACCATCACAGAAGAGAGTTTGGGTTCAGAGGGATAAAACAGAAAGAAACAGCTCTTTGGTTGTGTAGATAGCTTTTAAGGCACAAGACAGCTCTACACCATGGATACTTGACAGTGGGTGTTCAAGTCACATGACTGGAGATAGTAAAAGGTTTTTAAAGCTTCACCATTATGAAGGAGGTTCAGTTAAGTTTGGAAACAATGATGGTGCCAAGATAGTTGGAAAGAAAAGCATCAGTCTCAATAACGGAAATATAACATCCCATAATGTCCTCTATGTTTCAGGTTTGAAACATAACTTATTGTGTGTCAGCCAGATTTGTGATAGGGGTCACAAAGTGATTTTTAATGATCAAGGATGTGAGATCTGAAGGTCTGATAGTGGAAAGTTGATGGCATCAGGAAAGAAAACTTATAGAAATCTCTATATTTTGTCTGAAGATTTTAAAGAAAATTGCATGATGAGTCAAGAAGAGAAAACATGGTTATGGCATAGAAGATTGGAACATATTGGATTTGAAAATCTATAAAAAAATATCTAATAAGAATGCTATAAGAGACATTCCTTCATTGAAGAAGCCCTCCAATGATATATGTGCATCTTGTCAGAAGGGGAAACAGATAAGAACATCATTCAAACCTAAGGAGTACCACACTACTCAACCATTGGAGATAGTTCATACAGATCTATGTGGGCCTTGTAAGGACACAGAGCATTACAGGGGAGAGATACTTCATTCTGTTATAGATGACTATTCCAGAATGACTTGGGTGATGTTTTTGAAACATAAATCAGAGGCTCTGGCTAGATTCAAGATCTTCAAAACTCAAGTTGAAAATGAGACAGGCAAGAAAATCAAGTGTTTGAGATCTGACAGGGGAGGAGAGTACACCTGGATAGACTTTACAGAGTATTGTTCTGAGAATGACATCAAGAGACAGACTTCAGCTCCTAGAACACCACAGCAAAATGGTGTTCCAGAGAGAAAGAATAGAACTGTTCAAGAGATGGCCAGGACTATGTTAACTGAAAATGACATGGGAAATAAATTCTGGAGAGAAGCAGTGTATACAACAATATATATTTAGAATAGGTGTATGTTGAGGCCACATGAAGACAAGACTCCCTATGAATTATGGTTTGGTAAGAAGGCCACATCAAAGCACTTCAAGGTATTTGATAGTAAGTGTTATATCAAAAACACCAGCCATGATCTAGGAAAGTTTGATGATAGGGCCGATGAAGGAACATTTCTTGGCTACTCTACCTCTAGCAAAGCTTACAAATGTTACAACAAGAGACTTGGCAAAATTATTGAAAGTGCAGATGTGAGAGTTGATGAGCACAAGAATTCTCTTACAGGGTCAAATAATGAGGTTCTTATCTTTGAAGACCTGGACAGTGAGAAGAATGACAATGAAATAGAAAAAGAGTAGGATGTAACAAATGTACCAAGACAGAGAGCTGTGGTTGAGACAGAAGAAAGAGAAGAGCAGTCAGATTCTGAGGCAGACAAGCAGAATGGAATTGGCTCAAGCAGAGTAAGAAAGAATCATCCTGAAAATTAATTCTTGGTAATCCTTCAGCTGGAATGCAGACAAGGAAGGTAAGAAAAGCAAAACAGATGTTCTCTCTCTTATCTCACATTGAACCCAAATCAGTTGTAGAGGCATGTGAAGATGCTAGTTGGCTCAAGGCAATGAATGAGGAGTTGAACCAGATAGAGAAAAATAAAACTTAGGAATTAGTGCCAAGGCCTGCAGACAAGAATGTCATAGGCACTAAATGGGTCTATAAAAACAAACTCAATGAAGATGACAAAGTTGTTAGAAACAAGGCCATATTAGTTTGTAAAGGATATGTTCAAGTTGAGGGCATTTACTTTGAAGAAATATTTGCTCCTGTTGTTAGGTTGGAAGCAATCAGGATGTTTCTTGCATTTTCTATACACAAAAACTTCAAGGTTTACTAGATGGATGTTAAGTTAGCCTTCTTGAATGGTGACTTAGAAGAAGAGGTGTATATAGAATAACCAAAAGGATTCCAACTGAGTGAGGACCCAACTGAGTGAGGACCCTACACTTGTTTGTAAACTGAAAAAAGCATTGTATGGGTTGAAGCAAGCACTAAGAGCATGGTATTCAAGGCTGGACACTTATCTCTGTCAGTTGGGTTTCAAGAAGGGACTGGTAGATAACAACCTGTATGTGAAATCTGTTGATGGTAGTCAGACAGTTGTGGTAGTGTATGTAGACGACATCATTTTTGCAGGCCACAAGGATGAGTCATGTAAGGATTTTGCTCAGAAAATGCAAGATGAGTTTGAAATGTCCATGATTGGTGAACTTTCTTATTTTTTGGGTCTACAGATCAGTCAGTTGAAGGATGGGTTCTTTTTATCTCAGACCAAGTATGTGAAAGAGATGTTGAAAAAGTTCACAATGGAGGATTGCACACCAGTGAGTACACCTATGATGACTAGTTGCAAGTTGAGCAAAGATGATGACTCTCCACCAGTTGACCATACTATGTATAGGTCAATGATTGGAAGTCTGCTCTACTTGACTGCTACAAGGCCAGATATTCTACAGTCTGTGTGCAGGGTAGCTAGATTTCAAGCTGGCCCAAAGGAGACACATATGGTAGCTGTGAAGAGGATCTTTAGATACGTGAAGGGGACAATGGAGTATGGTCTCTGGTATACAAAAAGCAAGGATTTGGTATTGTCATCCTACTCAGATGCAGATTGGGCAGGTTTTGTTGATGATAGGAAGAGCACTAGTGGAGGTGCCTTCTATCTTGGTAGAAATTTGGTGGCTTGGCATAGTAAAAAACAAGAGTCAGTCTCATTGTCTACAGCAGAGGAAAAATATATTGCAGCCACTTCTTGTTGCACACAAGTTTTGTGGATGAAGCAAATATTGAAGGATTTAGGCATTGAGTCAGACAAGCCTATTTCAATGTTCTGTGACAACACTAGTGCCATAAATATCTCTAAGAACCCATTTATGCACTCTAGGACGAAGCACATAGCCATTCGGTATCATTTCTTGAGAGAGAAGGTGACAGAAGGAGAAGTTCAGTTGGAGTTCATTCCTACATTAGAGCAGACGGCAGACATCTTAATAAAACCACTTCCCAGGGAACAATTTGTGTATTTGAGACAGAAGTTGGAAGTGATTATCCTCCCCAAGCACTGAGGAGCTTGGTGTGAGGGGGAGCAGTGTGTAATTGATATAGTCTATTTGCTCCCTATGTTTAACTCAGGGGGAGTCATTTGATGTTTTTCTGTGTTGATGTGGTGTGGAGTTAATGTTTTTGGAGCACTCATAGGATTGGAAAGATGCGGTGGGCACTCCTATGTGACCAATCCTTTTGTCCTTGTTGTCAAAGGGGGAGAAAGATCTCATGGTGGATTGAGTAGTTGCCAATAATTCCAAAGGGGGAGATTGTTGGCCTTCGTATTGTAATTGTTGGCAAAATGGGCTAAATGGGCCAAGTTTGATGAGAGAGAGTGTCTGTGGGTCCCATAAGCAAGCTGAGAGTGATACAAGCGATATCGCAGTGATACAGGCGATGTGGCTATGTTACAGGTGGTGTGACAGTGTTTATGTTGGTGTTGCATTCTTATAAGAGAGAGAAAAATCAAGAAAGAGAAAGAAGAGAGAGAAAATTGATGGTGGGACCCACAATGCCGAGGTGGCCTGCTACCATGGCCGCCAGCCCCGCAGCCAAGGCCAGCAGGGCCAAGCCAAGCACGGCCAGCAGCAGTAGCAAGCAGCATGCCCAGTCGCCAGCCGCAAGCCGCAGCATGCCCAGCCGCAAACCATGGCCGCCGCCGTGCATGTTGGCTCGCATGGCATGCCCGCATGCGGATGGCCTTGCCCATGGCTTCCCCTCCCCCGCAAAGCCGCACGCCACATGTTTGTTTGATTTCTAGGAGAGAGAAAAACTCTCTGGAAATCAAACTCTGTAGACACTTTTAACACTTTTAAAATCGGTTACAGAGGCCATATGTTATATTTTCAGGGGTATTTTGGGGCTTTTAAGATGAAGAAGATTCAGTATCAATGGCCTCGATGAAGCCTCGCCGCCAAAATCCCGATCGAATGGTCTAAATAAAAGCGGGCTCAGGTGTGGTGCGGAGGTCGCGTCAAAGTGCTTTCGCGAGCCTTCTGGTTGGCCGAATGCAACGTAATATCGTGCTTCGCATTTTACAAAGACGTCGCCTTGATTCTGTGATGCTCATTTATGGTGTAACGGCGGGGCTGATTCCTATCTAACGGCCTCGAGTGGCGCCGATCAAACCTAACGTAATCTAACCAGATCTGTTGGCTCTCAATCATTCCCTCTTTATAGCTTCAGATCTGACGGCGAATGAAGAAGATTCTGGATCGGACCAATCGACATTCGACACCGCGCCTACCATGTCAGCGGCGACGCGGCTTCAGCGTTGCGTAGGTACATTGAATGCATCTAAAAGATGCCGTTTGAAATTATTTCATTGGCCCACACTGTTTTGGCCATAACTCAGCCATCCGATATTCGAATCGGATGGTTCAAATTGATCCAAACTCAGTTTTTGATTTCCTATCTATTGAGGACGAGTTGGAGGTCAGTGGCGGCATTGAAAAATTGAAAAATAGGGTTTGAGAGAAGCAAGAAGGTTTTCTTAAGGTTTTTGCTTGGTTCTTGCTTTGGGTGTGAGCATACAATCACTCATCATCTCCATTTATGCCCCATGATGGTGCATTGATGTGATTTTTGAAGGTTGGTGGAGCTTCTTTGAATACGATAAGTGATTGTTGGACTGTTGGAAGGAGAGATGATGTATGAGCAAGAAGTTGCTTGAAGTGCTTAGTTCTTCCAACATTAATGATTGTGAGAGGTTCCATTGAACTTGTAGAGACACTACATATGTCTTCATATGCCGGAAAGCCTCAGTTGTGAGATTTTCTCAACTCCTTTGTTATTTACTGATTTAATGCAATGTATGCTAGAGTAGGCTGAGATATTTGATGCCTACTTAGTATGGGAGTTTATTGTATGCTAGCTTAGGCGAAAAGAATATTGAATGCCTTGCTAGTTTGGGTTTTATTGTAGGGCATCACTATAAGCCCCAAAATTTACCATTTTGATTTGTGTTCAGTGGGTGCTGGACACTGGCTGGTATAGCTTGAACCTTGGCATTGTTTGCCCTCTTAGGTTTACGCTGGGAAAACACAGTGTGAATATCTTTGTCCTGTAAAGGACTAAAAGTTGAGTATTGAGTAAATACAGAGTCCATTGGGCATTACTCAGTGGATTAGCCATCACACACTGTGGTGGTGAACCACGCAACCCTTCTATGTTGTGAAATGATTTATTTCTGTATTTTGTGAAGTGTGTGGAATGAACTACAGGATGGGTGTGCAAATCTGGTAGACCTGGTCACTGAGTGGTAGCGAGGTAGATTTGCATACGCTTGTATGTTTGTAACAATCTGGTTCATCATCAACACTGGTCAGTAAGGAAAAGTTAGGGAAAAAGTTTTCACACTGATTCACCCCCCCTCTCAGTGTCATCCAAGGTCCATCAAAGGGGTGTCATCTTCGCTTTCAGAGTCAGGAGAAGTCGGGATGTCAACATCATATTCGTATCCCGATAGGTCAAAGTTTGGATCCTTTGGTCAGACATAATCTCGAAGCTCATGGACTGTTTGCCTATAGATCACATGCGCAATATCGATTCGAACTC
This sequence comes from Protea cynaroides, assembly GCA_028583415.1. Classification (NCBI taxonomy): domain Eukaryota; kingdom Viridiplantae; phylum Streptophyta; class Magnoliopsida; order Proteales; family Proteaceae; genus Protea; species Protea cynaroides. The sequence goes on from CM053268.1 coordinate 69,714,458, forward strand.
CTTCAAACTCGTTCGACTTGCAGATCAAGTCCACTAGATTTTTCGAGCCCCTGAACTCAGCTATAACCTTTTGAATTTTCTCGGGAATGCCCTCTCAACCCTTTGGAGCTTGGCTTTTGAATCAGCCTTGTCTTTTCTCAGCACAAAAACTTCCCTCAAAGATTCATCAACTCTATGTTTCTCTTTATATATCTCTCTCTTTTTCCATTATAACCTTTGACTCCTCCTCTTCGACTTTCTTCCTCTCACTTTCTACATTTTCTTTCTTCCTTACAAGCGCATTCTCTGTCAATCTCAAGTTTTGCAGCTGAGCCTCATATTTTTTGGCGACTTCCATTAAGAGACTCAAATGTCTTGGCAGCTTTATATTGAGGGTTGATCAATTGAAATTAGGCAACATCATGGTTAGACTGGTTATTGATTCAGAAAGATGATTGAATGGAAGTTTAGTGATTTTGATACTTACATTACTAAGGGAGAGGAAGATAGTATCATTCGGCTCCTTTGGACTACAAGGTTCGATGAGCTCCTGATCCTTAGGCAAACAGATTCCGTCAATGAGTTTGTGCGAAATCCGTGAGTTGGATACATCACGGTCAGTGGTCTTTACTGTCCACTTTGAGACATATATTTCACCCTCCTCAGTCCTGGCAAAATCGACTTGAGGAGAGGCGAAAACTAAAAGAAGAGAAGTTTGAGAGGAACTCGACACCTTCGTGGTGTCTGGCCTATCTTCTAGTTGTTCTCTAGCCGAGTTCCAATTCCTCCAGCGTAATATCCTTTGCCCTTTCATCTAGGGCAGCCGGCTTCAGTTTGAGATGCTTACACCTTGTTGTAAAGCTCTTCGAAAGTGGAGGACTTAGTTGAGTCAAACGCGGGAAAAACCTATTGATGACCCCCTTTAGAGAAGAATCTTGAGGGATCACCTTCTGTTTCTTTGCAGCCTCACTTCAGTAGAATCTTTGCCTTTCATCTTGATGGATCCCATATCAACCTTCGACTTTACCACTGCAAAACATAAGAGAAGCATACATCGGAACACAAGTAGGTTATATGGAGGAAAAGCAAATCAAAAGACTTATATGACTTACTGGAGTAAATGGACTCATCTTTATCGACCCTTCTATTTATCTCTTCGAACTCATCACCTTCGTTGGCTTGGCCGACTTAAGTAGACGGCTCACCTCCAATTCATACAAAAGGGTGAGAAAAAACATATTCAATTGGTGGAAGACTTAGATCTGCCATCCTAACTTTTGGGAACTCATCAAACACGTCATCTCCACTCAAGAGTTCTCGAGAGTCAAAGAAATAAAAGTTATAGTCGGCTAACTCATAATGACTTACGTTAGCCCCTTGGGATAAATCATAAGCAGCTTTATAATAATCAAAGTCATATTGAGATAACTTCAACCTCCGATTCAACTCTTTAGCATCGGAAGCTCCAAATGTTGTTGATGGGTAGGTCAGCTTTATCAATTCATCCAATGAAGAAAAAATTCTTTTGCTATTCATAGACTGAGGATCTCTTTGTGCTCAGAATCTCTGGGGCATTTGCTCTCTTATTAAAGTAGTACCATCTTATGGGAACCCTCTTAGTGGATTCAGCCTGCACCTCCTTATCCACATTCAAACTGAAAACGCTTATAAAAAGGTCTATAGAAACTACATGTTTTTTACGCATAAAGAAGATGACAAATGCAGCCATTTGGCACCAGGAATTTGGGAGCAATTTCCCAGGGGCAAGTCTATAGAATTTCAAAATTGAGACGATTTCGATGGGAAGAGGAAGTCAAAATCCAGAGACCAGCATCTCTTCATAGAGGCAGATCTCCTTAAAACTAGGGTTGCGAGGAGGCTCATATCTTCCAGGACGACGGCAGACATATCGTTCAGGAATCGAGTACTTTTTTACAAGGAGGTCTAAGGATATCTAGCTTAGGTCAGAATGATTTGTAACATAGGTAAATCCGTTCATTGTGGGTCCAATGGGAACAGCCATGACTGAGCTACTCCTAGACACTAATTTGGCCCTCGGTAGGTACTCCCGGTGAACTATTTCACTAGAGACAGCAATAATGGCGTGACCCAACTCTTGCTTAGATTTCATTTGAGAAGAAGATGAAGACATGATGAAAAGTAATACAAGGAAAAGGAAGAACTTACTATTTCTCTTTTCGTTGTGGAAATCAGCAAATGCTTGAGTTGAAAGATGTAGTCTTTGCAATGAAAGGAAGAAAAAGATGAAACTTGGGGATGAAGCAACTCCTAGATATAAAGCCAGCCTTTTATAAATTTGTAAGAAGAATGCCTTTTCGGATTTTAAACTTTTGGAATCTGAGGGAAATCATGAAAAGCCATCAAATCATGCTTGGGAACTACACGTTTTCAAAATCACATTATAGATGACTTAAATAAAGGGCGTCGATTACTCACCATGAATAAGATGCGTCTCGGGCTCTCAACGGCTTGATTCAAAGAATGGCAGCCTAAATGTCACCTCATTCTCGAGAAATGAGCAATTTACAATTTGAAAAGGATCTTACTTTACACATGGCATTACCCCACCCCACTGCTCAACGAATCCCTATGGCATTTAATTCAGGCTTGCACGTCTCGAAAAATCTGGGATCATGCCCCATAAAGCTTTTTGAAAGGCAACTATCATTTCAGTAATTGAGGACAAAGGCGGCTATATAGCTACAGACTTTAAACCAAAGCACAACTTGGATGAAACATTTAGATGACTTGCAAGCAATTATTGAAGTCGGTTAAAGAAGCATCAGTACTACAACTCGTATTAAGGTTGCTCCCTTGCATTTTACCAATATGAAGGAGCAATGGGCAACTTTTAATATTATATCCTATCCACCAATGATGGGGTGACATGTGTCCCTAGATTAGAGGCATCGACACCACAATGTGGTTTCCTATTCTGGTGGAAAACCCTTCCTTGTTCGGCGCTCATAAGCCAAACTTAGCAGATCATCACTTTGACAACCACCTCTACACCGATCACAGGATTACAATCCAATGGTAAACTACCAAAGACTTAGTTATCAACCGTTCTCTAACCAAATTGGGTATTTCAGACCACTTCAACCAGTTGCACTCGCCTATATATATTCACAGGTACAAAAGTACATAGACGGATAATTTTTTATCCAAACTTTACTCAAACCTTACCCTACTCTCAGAGAAGTATTTTCTTTATACTTCATACTATTTGTACTGAGAATTGACTTAATCATCAGAGTGGCCATCTGATTACCCAATTCGCCTCCCCGTGAGATTTACTTTGATTTTAGGATCATATCTAGAACTCAACTATAACCGAAAACAAGTCGGTTATTAAGTGGTCAACTCAAATACATCATCAACAACTTGGTTACACCGTTCACAACTCGGCTATACTAGTTTTCAGCATCAACAATATTGATGTCAACCAATGTCGATACAAAAATCAACTGATACGATCAATCCGATGCCAATTACTAAAACCTTGTGCCTAGTAAAATCATTAACCAGTAAAGCTAATGTCGCAATCCTCCTTCAGAAAAGGGAAAGGGAAATGACATAAAAGCCTTTGAGTAGATAGTGTCATTCTTTGTTGCATCCATAAAAGTTATAGTTTATATCAGTGTCACTTTTGGGTGAGCACTATACTTCCTGTAGCTTGCAAATGCACAAATATCGGATTGAGCATATTATGATAGAACCAGGTTGCCACTTTGGTGGTCACATCAGAATCCTTACACAATAACTACATATCCTAATTTAAATAAACTTAGACGGAATCACCTTTGGGTGAACACCATTAAACTGAAGCATTTACAAACATAGACCTTAGAATTTGAATACATCATAATGAAATAAGGTTGTCACTTTGGTGGTCACACCAAATTCCACCGTTATATAAACAAATTCGAACCTGCAGCTCATGTGGGATATATATATATTTAATCATTAATATTTTAAAATACAACTTTATAAAGTTAAACATTCAAACAATAATGCACAATAGCTCAACAATCAATTCGGTACAATAACTTTAAGAAAAATCAGCACAAAATACTACAAATTGAGTTTCCATAAGACATTTTTCTATAATAACATGTTTTTTAATGTACCAAAATATATCAAAATGTATATCAGATTGAAGAGCATAAAAAATGGAGTCCAATGGAATAAATCAGAGGTCAATCCAACCTTCCTAGCTCCAAAAATCACAATTTAATATCATTTTTCTTAAAAGGAAAAACAAACAGACCCTTAAGAAAACCCTGTCAGGGTCGGTTCGGTTTTATCGAATCGGTCTGGGTCGGTCTGCCCAGTATTGTCTTAGTTTGGATTGAACCGAATCGAATATTTAAACCTTCATCTTTTTTTTTTTTTTTAAATATGTACATGCTTTGGTTCAGACCACAAAACCAAATGGTCTGGGTCAAGCTAAACCGTGGTCAAAACCAAGACCGACCCTAGGTCCAACTCTGGTCCAACTGGCCCACCCATCTGGTATAGTCAAAATTTTTAGGCTTTCAGGTTGGAATACGGGTCAAATTTTTAGTTCAATGGGCCGGACCTTCCGGTCATAGTTTCGGGTTAAAATCTGGGTCACCGGGTTAACCTGTCTGATCAGTTGACTAGATTAGTGGGGTAGTCAATAGGTCTGGGTGCACACGTGCGGGGGTAGGTCATACCTCTAGTCAACTCAGGCCAAGTCAGACCAAACCAAGAAGGACAACCCACTAGGGTTTCAGAGTTGACCCGACGATGAGAGGGTCAACGCCGTCATAATTTTTTTTTAAATTCTCCTACTCGCGAGTGAGATCCACTCGCGGCTATGGCCGATGAGTGGCGGCGCATCTGGTGGCTGGCGCTGATGATTTTTATATCATCGGCTCTGTTTCGTCATCCTCTTTCCAATGGTATATAGCTTGACTTGTTTCTTAGGTCAAAAAAATTTTGTCGATGGAAAAACTCGACATATTTGATCTAAAAACCAAAATTTCTCTTTTTTTAGTGCATTTAAATCTCATGGGTAAGGCTTTACAATGTTTTACCATCGATTCTAGGTCTATATGATTGGCTCTGATATCAATTGTTAGAAAATTATTGTGCTTAGGGTTTCAACCAAATCCAATCCAATCCCATACAGTTGCCCTAGAATACAATAGAGAAGCCACTAACTATGAATCATAAAGACATACCTGTTTGAAGAGATATATTTCCATACGCTTCAAGATGCTCCAAGCTTTGATCGAAATCCTTCGGCTACAGTCTTCCATAGCCTCTAGAGGATATCCTGATGTCTCTTGCTAATGGGTGTAGAGAGAACTTGACTAACTGTGGCTGTGGGGACTCTAACCCTATATTTATAGAATACAGATGTAACCCTAAAATCCTTCCTACAATAGAATTAGGGTTACCAAACCTATCTCATATCATGTGACAAACCAAATCAAATCGGATCTACCATGCTAATTAGACTCCTACTGAATTAACTAGTTTAGGTGATTAATTACCACCGAGGTATTCCACATGTCTATAGACATTGTTTTTTCCTTTGATTTGGTTTAGGATTTGTGCCATATTGGTATGAATCCGATATTGGCTTGACTATCTGTACTGAGATAGTAACAGAATATGTAGGGATACGATTATGTATTATACTAGTGTCATTTGTTTGTTGACGTCATGACTGACTTGATTCCATCATCATGGTCTGGAACTTGATCGTTGAATCTTTTAGAATTGTTCATTTGATGTTGGATCGATGGGATCCTTTGAGACATGCTGATCGTCGTTGATGTTGGAAAAGTTATTGGCTTAGTTCTTCGAGTCTGGTATACGTATCGGGATCAGAATCTGGGGCGTATGGATCTTGAACAAACTGTTCTTGAGATAGGTGGAAGGATCCGATTGATTCTTCATCAGATTCTTCGGATTTGATGTTGGAGAAGAGCCAATTGGGCTTCAATTTCTGCCTGTTTGGCCTTGAGAATTTGATAGGGAGTTGGTTCAAATGTTTGTTTGATGATAGCAATTGCAGCTTCGACACCAGAGATGGCTTTGATGATGACTTCTTTGGCACAGTATTTGGTATCGTAATTTACCCACCATTTGACATAAAATTTACGGACTAAAATTGGGATATGACATTCATCATTTTGTTTGATAATTTGGTCAAAGTCCCAATACATGATCTATGCTGTTGGTTTGTGATAGGGATAGCCTTGGTACAAAAATATTGGTAAAGATTTTGGAGGTTGTCTGGTAAAATGTCAGAAATGGGGCCGTATAGGTTCCACCAGATAGAAAAGCAAGATGGGATTTTGCTGACAAATTTGTGATCAAAAGTAAAAAAAAAAAATAAGAATGTTTATTTCTATTATTTTGACATAAAAAAGCATGGTTCCATGCTTCAATATAATCAAAATAATGATATGATTGAGGTTGGTAATTTTGAGAAAAAGATTTTGGTGTTAATGGGTGAGTAACCCAGTCTTGAATGTAGAGGATAGATTTGATAGTGACTGTAGAATGAGTCACTAGGTTGGGTTTAGTTTTGTCAAAATACTGTTTGATAGAAATTAAGTCTGTGTCTATGAGGATGAACTCATAAAATTTTTAGGTTTTACCAGGATGGGAGCTATAAAATTGCCAATCTTTGTAAAAACACTTTTGGGCAGTTTGGAGTGGACTGGTACAACCATGACTCATTGGTTCATTAAGGGTAAATAATTCTTCAAAATATGATATTTGAATACATTAAGGTTTATTTGTAGATGAAGTTGGGGAGGGCAGTTTGGTAATTGATCTGGAGGTTTGTTTTTAGATAGATTGGGTAGGTTGTGTGTCAGGGTCAAGTTGAGTGGATCCTCGAACAACTACTTGATTAAATTGAGTACCTAGTTGTATAGAGGAGGATGAATATGGTTTGGAATAACCTGTTTGGACTTGATGATTGACTTTCGAGGATCCTTTGGAGGAGCCATAAGGAAAGAAATGTTTTTGGGACTTGAATCCTGAAAAAATTCACAGGTGAAAAAATCAAGAATGGAATTGGATTCTCCTTTGATGTATGTGATATCAAAATCAAAATTTGAAAGTAAAGCCTGCCATCATACAAAAATTTATTTTGATGTAATATTTTAAACATCATTTTTCAAAACATGTTTGGCTGCAATGCAATCGACACGCACAAAAAATTTTTGGTTTAATAAATCACTTTGAAATTTTTGAATACAGAGAACAATTGTTAAATTTCTTTTTTGATGGTACTGTAATTTTGTTAAGCCGGATTCTAGACTTCGGGGGTAAATTGGACTAGTTGTTCTTTATCGTCTATGACCTATTTGTGTATATACCACCATACCCTAAGTCAGAGACATCTGTTTCTATAATTTTGAGTAAATCAGGATTTAGCAGGTGAAGATAGGGTAGTTCTTTGACTAATTGTTTAATAGTTTAAATGGCTGTGGTGTGTTCGTTTGTCCAAGGTCTTGATTGTTTTTTAAGTCATTGATACAGAGAAGCACAAACCTTTATAATTTGGGAAAGAAAATCTCAAACATAGTTCAAGCTTCCTAGAAACCTTTGGAGTTGGGTTTTGTCATAAATTTGATCAGAGAATTTGTCAGCAAAGCAGATTGATCGTTCAATTAATATAATTTGACAATGATGAATGTAGTGTCCTAAAAATCAAACTTTGGTAAGAAAAAGTTCTATTTTCTTCTAGGATAGAACTAGACCACTAATTTTTTATAACTTTAAAAAAGGTTTTGAGATGTTTGAAATATTATTTAATTGAATTTGAGAAAACTAAAACATCATCTATATAGACAATGGTAAAGTTATATGAGTTTAAAATATCATTCATTATATTTTAAAATTTACTTGGGATATTTTTAATGCCGAATGACATAACATTCCATTCATAATGGCTAAAAAGAATTGTAAAATTGGTTTTGCATCGATCAGAGGGATGAATTTGAATTTGTCAAAATCTAGATTTCATATCAAATTTAAAAAATATTTTCCCTTGTTGGAGACGCTGTAAAAGGTCTTTTTTGTTTGGTATTAGATATTGAATCCATTAGAGGGCTTGATTTAATGGTTTGTAATTAATTACGAGCCTAGGTATTCCTTGCTCAAGTTCAATATTTTTATTTACGTAAAAAACTGCACACCATGGAGATTTACTAAGACTAATTAATTTTTTGTTTAAGAGATTATTTATCTCTTTTTTACCAGTTTCTTGTAATTCTTGATTCATTTTAATAAGTCGAGCTTTGGTTGAAATTTGAGATTCTGAGAAATCTTTTTCATGTGGTAAGTTGACAACATGCTTTTGGCAAGACCAAAAAGCATCAAGGAATTTAGAGCATAATTCTTGCTTAAATTATTGTCGTAATGATTTAATTTGATTTTGGATTGATGGCTATTAGAGTCGCTCATTAATACGTTTGTAGGTGAGTCCTTATTGTAAAAATTCAAGATGGCTTTCTTTGTTGGATATGGACTTACTGATCTGATCAGCGATATTTGATTTCTATTCAACTAAATAGAGTTGTTTATTTGGTTGAATGAATTTGAACATAAGTCATTGATCCTAGGCTCGAGTTTTGATATCTTTATCTGTAACAGTAAAGGGTTTGATTTGATGAAGGAATGATTATCTTAAAATAACATCTGAATTTAAGTCTTTAACTAAACAAAATTTTTTGTTGAGATAGAACCCTTAGTTACATATGTGGACATTTGATAATTTATAATTAACTTAGAGATATGAGTCATTTGCTCCGATGAGTTTTTGAAAAGTTTTTTTAAAATATTAGGTTGGAACAAGTCCTTCTTGGATATAATTTAATTGGGCTCCTGAATCAATCAGGGTGCAAGTTTTGAGTTTGAAAGTGTCTGAAACTACTAGTCTGGTAGTAATATACCAGGGTTGTCAAGTGGGAGTGTGGACAGTTTGAATTTATTGTGAAGGTTTAATTTCACAAGGTTCAGCTGGTGAATTTTTTAATTTAAAAATCTCAATTTTAATTTGTTCAGTTTCTCGTTGGAGATTTTGCATAGTATTTGCAACTATTTGGGAATCAAATGTATGAGGTTGTTGTAATTGTACATCTATTTGATCATTTTGAATTGATCTATTACTGATGTGGCGGTTAGATTTTATCATACCAATTTGGGAGAAGGAAATATTTTGGAAAGAATTAGGTTTGGTTAATTGATATTCATAATTATTTTGAGGTTTTGGACTTATTTTTTGTTTATGATCTTTGTATCTTTTATATTTTTCATGTTTAAAAATCTTGTGTAATTTTGATTTTATTTGATCAAAAGATTTATTTTTAGCTTGAATTTATTTATGTAATTAACAAAGCTTTCTTGTGTCAATTATTCTTTGTTTATGAAAAAAATTATATTTTGACCATTTATTGACTTTTGAAAATTTATTTGTAAAAGAAAGATCGGATAAATTCTCATGATGTGTATCATGGAATATTTGGATATCAAAGTTATTGTCTGATAATTTGATATCTTTGGTGGTGTCTAGACCATTTGAAAAATTGTTATTTTGTTTACCAATTATTTAGAATGGGCCAGTAATAGACACAGAGTTTATTATTGTTGGATGGTTACTATTTCTGAAAACCCTTTAGTTATCTGGAAAAATCAGATTCCTTTGAGACGTGCTGATAGTCGTTGACGTTGGATAAATTGTTGGCTTAGTTCTTCGAGTTTTGTATATGCATCAGGATCAGAATTTGGGGCATATGGATCTTGAGCAAACTGTTCTTGAGATAAATGAAAGGATCCGGTTGATTATGCATAAGATTCTTCGAATTGGTATTAGAGAATAACCAATTGGGCTTCAATTTCTGCTTTTTTTGGCTTTGAGAATTTGATAGGGAGTTGGTTCAATTGTTTGCTTGATGATGGCATTTACAGCTTCGATGCCAGAGATGGTTTTGATGATGACTTCTTTGGTACAGTATTTGGTATCCCAATTTTCCCACCATTTGCCATGAAATTTACAGACTAAAATTGGGATATGACATTCATCATTTTGTTTGATAATTTGGTTGTAGTCCCAATACATGATCCATGCCAGGTGGCATGTGATAAAGTATCAAAGAAGAGATGGTTGGTTTGTGATAGGGATAGCCTTGGTACAAAAATATTGGTAAAGGTTTTGGAGGTTGTCTGGTAAAATATCAGAGATGGGGCTGTATAGGTTCCACCAGATAGAAAACTAGGATGGGATTTTGCTAGCAAATTTATGGTTAAAAGTAAAAAATTAAAAATTTTTATTTGTATTATTTTGATATAAAAATGCGGTTCTATGTTTCAATATAATCAAAATAATGATATGATTGAGGTTGGTAATTTTGAGAAAAAGATTTTGGTGTTAATGGGTGAGTAGCCTAGTCTTAAATGTAGAGGATAGATTTGATAGTGATCGTAGAATGGGTCACAAGGTTTGGTTTGGTTTTGCCAAAATACTGTTTGATAGAAATTTAGTCTGTGTCTATGAAGATGAACTCATAAAATTCTTAAATTTTGCCAGGATGGGAGCTATAAAATTACCAATCTTTGTAAAAACACTTTGGGGCAATTTAGAGTGTACTGGTATAGCCATGACTCATTGGTTCATCAAGGGCAAATAATTCTTTAAAATATGATTTTTTTAATATATTGAGGTTTATTTGCAGATGAAGTTGGGGAAAGTGGTTTGTTAATTGATCTAGAGGTTTATTTTGAGATAAATTGGGTAGATTGGGTGTTAGGGACAAGTTTAGTAAATCCTTAAACAACTACTTGATTAAATTGAGTACCTAGTCGTATAGAGGAGGATGAAGATGGTTTGGAATAATCTGATTTGGACTTGACGATGGACTTTGGAGGATCCTTTGGAGGAGCCATAAGGAAAGAGTTTTTTTTGGGGCTTGATTCCTGAAGAAATTGACGGGTGAAAAAAATCAGGAATGGAATTGGATTCTCCTTTGATGTATATGATGTCAAAATCAAAATTTAAAAGTAAAGCCTGCCATCGTGCAGAAATTTATTTTGATGCAATATTTTGAACATCATTTTTCAAAACATGTTTGGCTATACTGCAGTTGACACGCACAAGAAATTTTTTGTTTAATAAATCACTTTGAAATTTTTGAATGCAGTGAACAATTGAAAAAAAATAATAATTTTGATAGTACTGTAATTTTGTTGAGTTGGATTCCAGACACCGGAGGTAAATTAGACTAGTTGTTCTTTATCGTCCATGACCTATTTGAGAATACCACCATACCCTAAGTCAGAGGCATCAATTTTTATAATTTTGAGTAAATCAAGATTTATCAGGTAAAGACAGGGGATTTCTTTGACTAATTATTTGATAGTTTGAATGGCTTTGATGTGTTCGTTTGTCCAAAGTTTTAGTTATTTTCTAAGTTGTTGATACAAAGGAGCACAAACCTTTGCAATTTCGGGAAGAAAATCTTGGACATAGTTCAAGCTTCCTAGAAACCTTTAGAGTTGGGTTTGTCATAAATTTGGTCAGGAAATTTATCAGCAAAGCTGATTGATCATTCAATTGGTATAATTTGACCTTAATGAATGTAGTGTCCTAAAAATTAGAATTTGGTAAGAAAAGTTCTATTTTCTTCTGGGATAGAACTAGACCACAAATTTTTATAACTTTAAAAAATATTTTGAGATGTTTAAAATGTTGTTCAATTAAATTTGAGAAAATTAAAACATCATCTATCATTCATTATATTTTAAAATTTACTTGGGACATTTTTAAGGCCGAATAACATAACATTCCATTCATAATGGCTAAAAGAAATTGTAAAATCAGTTTTATACTGATCAGAGGGGATGAATTTGAATTTATCAAAATCCAGATTTCATATTGAATTTAAAAAATATTTTCCCTTATTAGAGACGCTGTAAAAGGCCTTTTTTATTTGGTATTAGATATCGAATCCATTAGAGGGTTTGATTTAATGGTTTGTAATTAATTACGAGCCTAGGTGTTCCTCGCTCAAGTTTAACATTTTTATTTACATAAAAAGCTACACAACTCCATGGAGATTTGCTAGGACTAATTAATTTTTTTTGTTTAAAAAATCATTAATCTCTTTTTCACAAGTTTTTTGTAATTCTTGATTCATTTATATAAGTCGAGCTTTGGTTAAAATTTGAGATTCTGAGAAATCATAATTCTAGCAAATTATCATAAAATTTGAGTATTAGGGAATTCAGAGCATAATTCTTGCTCAAATTATTGACGTAAGGATTTAATTTAGTTTTAGATTGATGGCCATCGGAGTCGCTCATCAATACGATTCTAGATGAGTTCTTGTTGTAAAAACCCAAGATGATTTTCTTTATTGGATATGGACTTTACTATGATCAGTGGTATTTGATTTTTGTTCAACTAAATAGAGTTGTTTATTTTGTTAAATGAATTTGAACATAAGTCATTGACCGGAGGCTCGGGTTTTGATACCTTATCTGTAACAGTAAAGGGTTTGATTTGATCAAGGAATGGTTGTCCAAAAATAACATATGTGTTTAAGTCTTTATCTAAATAAAATTTTTGGTTGAGACAAAACCCTTGGTTCATATGTGGACATTTGATAATTTATAATTAACTTGGAGATAGGAGCCATTTACTCAAGTGAGTTTTTAATTTTTTTTTTCAAAATATTGGGTTGGAACGAGTCCTACTTAGATACAATTTAATTGGACTCTTGAATCAATCAAGGCATAGGTTTTGAGTTAAAAAGTGTTTAAAACTACTAGTCTAGTAGTAATATACCAGGGTTGCCAAGTGGGAGTGTGGACAATTTAGATTTGTTATGGAGGTTTGATTTCACGAGATTCAACTAGTAAATTTTTTAATTTGAAAATCTCAATTTTAATTTGTTTAATTTTTCATTGGAGATTTTGAGTAGTATTTGCAACTAGTTGGGAATCAAATGTATGAGGTTGCTGTAATTGTACATCTATTTAATCATTTTGAATTGGTCTATTACTAAAGTGGTGGTTAGATTTTATCATACCAATTTGAGAGAGGGGAATATTTTGGATAGAATTAGGTTTGGTTAATTGATATTCATAATTATTTTGAGGTTTTAGACTTATTTTTTGTTTTATGATCTTTGTATATTTTATATTTTTTATGTTTGAAAGTCTTATGTAATTTTGATTTTATTTGATAAAAAGAATTATTTTTATCTTGAATTTGTTTATGTAATTGACTAAGTCTTCTTTTGTCAATTATTCTTTGTTTATGGGAAAAGTTATATTTTGATCATTTATTGACTTTTGAAAATTTATTTGTAAAAAAAAAATCAGATAAATTCTCATGATGTGTATCATGGAATATTTGGATATAAAAGTTATTATCTGATAATTTGATATCTTTGATGGCATCTAGACCATTTAGAAAGTTGCTATCTTGTTTGTCGATTATTTAAAATGGGCCAGTAATAGACATAGAGTCTATGATTATTGGATGATTACTATTTTTTGAAAATCCTTTAGTTATCTAGGAAAAATCAAATGTAGATATTTTTGGGTTGGCAAAATCCTTGTTAGGAATATTACCTTGTGCTTTTGGTATTTGAATTGAGTTAGACTCATGGTTGGACTTAAGGTTTGCTAATTTTGGACTATGATTTTGTGTGGTAGAAAATCCTTCAACAGTTTGGGTTACTGGTTTAGGACAATCAATTTTGATTTTTAGAATGTCGTTCTGTTCATCTGGTATGTGACTAGAAGCAGATTCCATATCAGGACTATAAACTGAAAGATCTTCACGGTTAGAAGATAAATAAAAAATAATTACTGTCGTATAACTAGTAGACTCCTGACCATGATCTTTTATATTTGAAGTTTCTTGAAGACTTAAGTCTACAAACTGTTTGTGTATTTGATTTAAAATTTCTATTTGGTCAAGATCTTGGATTGTTTTGCTGATAAGGGGATGGAATAGGGTATGTGAAAAGGGAGAATGGATATTATGAATTCAAGTATAATTATCTAAATATAAAAAGAATGAAATATTCATTCTTAAGTGATTCATAGAATCATACCAATTTTGTTTAATATGTTGTTGATCTTTTATTGAAAAATAGTTAAAAAAAAAACATTCTCTTCTCGTTTGATTCTGGTTGTTTTATGCTTTTTATAGTTATTTTGTTTTCCTTAGAGCTGCTTGTGAGGTGAGATTGGCAAGGTTGAAACCTAAGACCTCTATTACTTCTTGCAAGGTAGGTCAAACTTTAATCCCGCATAGGAAGTGAAAGAAACCTTAAGAGGATGTATATATATAGTTTTCGGAATTATAAGGAACAGAGTTATTAAAAGGAAATAATTTTTTCTCCCATGTGTCTGGGTTGGGTCCAAATTGCTTTGCACACGTCGAGTCAAGCTACCCAGTAGTGGCGTGGTGTGGCACGATGCTGCACGAGTGTAGGTGTAGGTCAAAATATAGATCTATTTTTTGGATCTCTGGTGGAGCTGGATTTATTTTACTCAACCATTGGGTCAGATTGCTTTGGACGTGTCTATTCAAAGGGACACATCCTTATCATAGTGGTGTGATTCCATTGTTTGGATTGGAATCAGTCGATCAGAGCCATTGTTAGATTGGTGTAGATCGGAGGGACACATTTGTTTCTTGGGTTGCATCCTTATAAACGGATGCGAATCTGGGCCTTTAGATCTAGATATTCAGATCTAGGCCGTTGATCTAAAGGGACATACCCCTACTATGGGGTGCATTCAAGAGTCATCACCAACTTTATAAATAGAGGAGGAACCCTCTTGAAAAATGATTTAGTACAAGAGTGTCTCTCTCCCTCTCTCCCTCTTTGAGCATACTTTATTAGTCCATACCGAATTTTTGCCTATTTTACATATAGTCCGAGAATAATTTTGAAGTTTTTTAAGGGGCGCATCAAATGAGTGCAAGTTTATTGTCAAAAGCTAAGGTTATTTTATCTTGGGGTCAAGTTTGCATCATCAACCTAATTGCACCTGTGGGGGCAATAACTAACTTTAGGATTGTGTCGATCGTGGTATAACTCAGCCCATTATATCATCATCTTGGTACTACTACTCAGTCCACATCACTGTTGTCACCACCAGACAAGTCGATTCTCATTTAAAGAAATATTTTCTACAACAATTCTAAAGTCAGTATTCTTACTTTATCTAAGACTTGAGGATGACTTCCATCATTCTTAGTATGTAAAATCTCAATAATGTCAGATTTTGACAAAACTAAATCCTTTGATGGTACAAATTATAAAAGGTGGAAACAGAAATTTTTGTTCGTGTTTAATCAATTAATTATTTCCTTTGCATTGACCACTCCCATGCCTAATGAGAATGATGATCCTACTAAGAAGAAAGAGAAAAGAATGGGTTAATGCAGATTACCAATGTAAGAATCGCATTCTGAACTCTCTCTCTAATGAACTTTATAGGGTCTATGCTTCCCATGATTATGCATCATCAATATGGAAAGCATTAGACAATAAATATTTGTCAGTGGATGATAAAAATAAGAAGTATGTTATTGTAAACTTTCTTAGTTTTACAATAACAGAGGAAAGAGCATTTTGACTCAAATTGATCAATTCTAGATTCTTGTGGGCGACCTAGCTAAAGAGAAAATTGTGTTGCCGGATGACTTTGTAGTCGGTTCTCTTATCAAGAAGTTATCTACCTCTTGGAATGACTTTAAGTTAAATTTGAAATACAAAAAGAAGGATCTTTCATTAGACTAGGTTATAGATCGAATTAAGATTTATGAGAAGAACCGAGAGGAAGACAAAACTGAAAAGGCCAAAGAATTTAAATTTAAGGCCAATTTAATTAAGTCTAACAAAGGGAAGCCTTACAAGAAATTTTTAAAAGTTAAAAAGAGAACAGACTTCAAGAAACAAAAGGGGATCTATCTTGTATATGGTAAACCATGACACTACAATGATAACAGAAGGATTGTTGGAACCCAAAAAAGAAGGATTTCAATAAGGCTAATGTCGATCTGACAAAAACAAATTCTTTATTGCAATGATAACTGAAGTGAATTTGATTGATAAATCAAAAGATTGGATCCAAGATACGGGTGCAACCAAGCATGTATGTGAAATCAAAGCTATTTTGCCAATTATTCAACGATTGGTTCTGATGAATATGTCTTCATGGAAAATTTTTAGACTTTTAAGGTCATTAGAAAAGGGTTAGTAAAACTGAAATTAACTTCATATCTCTTCCTCAATGATGTTCTGCAGATGCATGAAAATAGGCAATCTCATTTCCTGGGCTTTTCTCAATAAGGCTGGTTTTCGTTTGTCATTTAAGGCCAATAAGGTTGTTGTAATTAAGAATAATATTTTTATTGGAAAGGGTTATAATTTGGACAGTTTATTTGTATTCAATGTTGATTCTGTTATGATTAATAATAATGAAAGTATTTCTATTTTTATGATTGACTCATATGATATTTAGCATGGTAGACTAAGACATTGCAATGTTCCTCATACTAAAAGACTTTGTGATGATGATTTGATTAAAGGTAATATAAAATTTAATTATGAAAATTGCTAATTTGTGAGGAAGCTAAGTTTACTAAAAAAATCATATTTTTTTGGAACTCAAAGAGTTAATGAATTGTTAGAATTAATTCATAGTAACTTAGGTGACTTTATATCACATGAGTAAAAAAGAAGGAAAAGATATTATGTCACATTTATTGATGATTTTTCTAGATATACTAAACTTCATTTTCTTCGAACCAAAGATGAAGCAGGTGATTTTTTTTATCATATAAAACTTAGGTTGAAAATCAATTAGGAAAGAAAATCAAGAGAATTAGAACTGATAAAGGGACATAATATAATATATCTCAATTTTGTGAGAAAAATAAGATTATTAATGAGACTACTGCCCCTTATTAGCCTCAATCTAATGGAATCGCTAAAAGAAAGAATAGGTCTCTAAAAGAGACTATGAACTCTATGTTAATTAGTTCAGGTTTACCCCTCAATATGTAGGGGAGAAGCAATCTTATAGGAAGACAGGCTCTACATCTTTTGAGCAATGACATGGTGGAAAATATAATCTTAAATATTTAAAGTTATGGGATTGTTTGGCTAAAGTGGGTATACCTGAACCTAAGAAAAGAAAATTAGGATCTAGAACCGGTGATTGTGTTTTTATTGGTTATTTTAATCATAATGCTGCTTATAGGTTCATGGTACTTAAACTGTTGATGGAATATTTGATGCTAATAATATAATTGAATCAAGAGATGTTTTCTTTGAACATGTTTTTCCTATGAAGAAAGATTTGCCTAGTAATATATCTATTTCTAATAAACATGTAATGTATGAATATGAGGATAATATTGATTCTATGTTAAATAATGGAGAACCTAATAGTGAAAATGAATTAAGGTGAAGTACAAGACAAAGAAGGAAACCTAATATGGGTGATGGTATGCTTATATATATGGTTTTAAACGACCCTGTAACATACCAACAGATCATTACTTCACCTAATTTAGTTTTTTGGAAAAAGACAATAAAAATAAATTAGATTCTAATATTCCTAATAATACTTGAGAGTTAGTTCCTCTCCACCTGGTACTAAGGTTCTTGACACCAAGTGGATTTTTAAGAAGTAACTAAAACTTGATGGATCTCTTGACAAATTCAAGGCTAGATTGGTAGTTAAAGAATTCCATCAGATAAAGATATAGGCGTTTTTGATACTTTTTCTCTTGTAGTGAGGATTACAATAATAAGATTAATGGTTACAATTGCTTCCGTATATAAGCCTATCATACATTAAGTGGATGTTAAGATAATATTCCTAAATGGTAATTTAGAAGAGAAGATTTATATAAAATAACCTAAAGGATGTGTGATTCTAGGACAAGAACATAAAGTCTGTAAACTTAATTGAAAGCAAGCATCAAAACAGTGACATGAAAAATTTGAAAGTGTGTTAACTTCAAACGATTTTCATGTAAATGATTTTGAAAGGTGTTTATATAGTAAATTCCATGACAACAAATGTGTATTCATATTTTGTATGTGGATGATATGCTAATTATGAAAATAAGTCCTGATATAGTTAAACCAACAAAAACTTTCCTTATGTTCAAGTTTAACACTAAGAATATTAGAAAAGCTGATGTTATCTTGGGAATCATGGTTATAAGGTGACAAAATAAAATAACTCTGCCTCAAGCACACTATATGGAAAGCATACTTAGAAAGAATGATTACTTTGATGATAACCCTTTAAGTATTCTATTGTCGGTTGATTCCCATTTACAAAGGTATGAGGGAGAATCAATATCTTAAAATTTGTATTCTTAGATTATTGGTTCGGTTTCATATTTAATGAATTGTACTCAACTTGATATTACCCTCGTTATAGGGAAGTTAAGTCAATTTACAAGAAACTCAAGACTTGAACATTGGGATGCTTTGATATGCTTATTAAGGTATTTAAAGGGTACCATGAATTATGGTTTACATTATAATGGTCACTAGACAGATCTTGAGGGATATTGTGATGCGAATTGAATTTTTGATTTAAAAAAAAAAACTCTAGCTACTAGTGGTTATGTATTCACTTTGGGTGGATGTGTAATTTCATGAAAATCGGTTAAACAGTCCAGTGGTACAAGTTCCACCATGGAAGTTGAGTTTGTGGCTTTAAAATAGCTTGTTAAGAAGTCGAATAACTTAGGAATCTAGTAGCGAATATACCATATGGCAAATGCCTGTGCCACCTATTCATATTCATTGTGATAGTCCAGCAGCGATCACTAAAGCTAAGTGTAAGGTATATAATGGTAAGAAAAGGCATATATGCCTTAGACATAATCTGATGTGACAATATTTAAAAGATGGTACCATTGTGATAGACTTCGTTAAATTGGAGACAAATGTAGCAAACATACTAACAAAGCCACAGTCCACCAAGATTATCTATGATTCATCTAAAGAAATAGGCTTAAGGTCCATAATTTATAAGTCAAGGTGATGGATACCCAACTTATGTGAGAGAGATCCCTGGAATTAGGTTCAAAGGGTATGAATGAAATCACTGAAAGACTTAGGGTAGTACTATCTGATGAACTTGATATGACACTAAGAGGGGGGTGAATTAGTGTCTGAAAATTCTCCCTAATTATTTCACTGCTGCCCAGAGCTAATGGAGATATATTATTTTACACACACACAAGCGTATGCAAATCTACCTCGCTACCACTCACTGGCTAGGTCTACCAGATTTGCACACCCACCCTGTAAGCCATTCCATGCACTCTAAAATATACCAGAAAGATAAAATAATCAACACAAGGATATTATGTGGTTCACCAACACAGTATGTGATGGCTAGTCCATGGAGTAATGCCCAAAGGGCTATGTATTTACTCAACACTCAACTTTTAGTCTATTATAAGACAAGGATACTAACCCTAGGTTTTCTCAGCATAAAACTGAGAGGGCGCAACAACGCCAAGATTCAGGCTACAACAACTAGTGTCCAGCACCCACTGAACACACCACGCTTAACCCGCACCCACGGAAAGCAAATAACAATTTTTTAGGCTTATAAATTTGCCTTATAATTTTTTTCCACTAGCTAGGTATTCAACAATTTGCACCTACGCTAGCATGCAATAAATTGAAAGCATAAATAGATAAGGAATTGAAAAATCTCACAAACAATGCTTTCGAATGGCCAACAATCTTTCTGAAGCTTCACATTGCCCTCAGGTACTCTCTAACAGCCTTCAATGATGATAGAGATCGATTCAGAGAGCACACCTCGTTCACAGGCTTCCAATCTCTTCCACACAACCCATAATCACCATGAATGTAAACATAAATGCTCAACTGACCTCTCATAGGGATTTAACAATCCATTGATGCACAGAGAAGAGGTAGTTGGTAATTGATCACTCCCATAGTGCACAAAACCCTAGAAATCCTTTTTTCTACCTTTAAAATGCTCTTTTTTTTTATTTTTTCTACGTTTTTTCGACTCCAACGGCACCCAATAGGTAGAGAATCCAAAAGTATGGAAGCTGCAACTTAAACGGACCGATTCAGAATTCGGATGAAGAAGTTATGTTGGTTTAAAGTTCTGCCAATCAGAAAATTCAAAATAAAATCTTTCCTATCATTATCGTGCACCCGCGCAACACTGAATCGCTGCCCGCCTATGTGTTGCCTCGTTCCGATTGGTGCTCAAAGGCATCTCTTTAAAAATCGTCGGATTGACTTTAAAAAGGTGGGATTATACATAAGCCGTTGGATCTGCATCAATCGCGTCAAGCGCATTCGGCTTCAATCGCAACCGCAAGATCTGGATCAACCGCGGCATAGTACCGCACATGCGCCATACAGAATCAAGGCTAGTACTCCATGCAACAGAGACCACTGTAATAACCTACATCCAACCAATCACATAGCTCGCGGTGGAATCAAAACGATACCGCCTCACTACACTCAAGCCAGACTTGATCTGGGCCATCCAATCAGAATATGGACTTCGTGGCTTGATATGAACCATTTATGTAGGATCTTCACCATTTTTCTTACCAAAAATACCCCCGAACAAATGTATTAATGACTTTTTTGAGTGATCTGACAGAAACTGCGATATCTCTCTCATCCGACGTCAGAATTGAGTGATTCAAGTTGCGTTGGAAAGATAACTCGACGCTCTACATCTTTCTACTGTCGGATTTCCATGAACCTACTATAGGACCACCAACATTTTCTCTCTCCTATTTCTCTCTCTTCATTCTCTCTCTACATCTTCTTTCTTTATGTAATGCTTCAAGATGCCGCAACATTGCCTCATCATTAGAAACTCGGCCACATCATCAAAAACTATGCCACATCACTAGTGGAATCCACAGACACTCTCTCTCATCAAAATTAGTGTAAAATATCATTCAACTCATTGCAAGTCATCTGAAACACATGTAGAACACTGTAGAACACACATACGAGGTTGCTCCATCTTTACCATTGTAGTAACACTCTTTCTCCTATACTGATACTTTCTCTCCTCATTTCTCTGACTGTATGCTCACAAACACTGTCACATCAGCCAAGTTACCAACAATGACAACATAAAGTCTAACAATCTCCCCCTTTAGAATTGTTGACAAATCACTTTGCACATGAGATTTTTCTCCCCCTTTGGAAACAAATACAAAGGGACATGCCACATAGGAGTGCCCACCGCATCTTTCCAATCCTATGGACCCAAAAAAATAATAAACCATTATATTAACATATAAAAATATCACAGGAATCCCCCTGAGTCCAACATAAGGAGAATAAGGATAACAAACATATATCACTCAACATATAAATACCATAGGACTCCCCCTGAGTCTATCATCAGGAGCAAAAAGATATAACAAACACACATTGCTCCCCCTCACACCAAGCACCTTACTGCTTGGTGAGCATGGTCATGCATGAATCTTCAACACTCTTTGTCAGAGTGTATAAGTTTCTAGAGGTTCTCTGTCCTGAAGCCACAGTCTTGCCACTGCCAAGTCTTCTGATCTCACATCCCTGATTGCTGAAGATTACTTCATGCCCTCTGTCACAAATCTAACTGATGCTGAGAATGTTGTGCTTGAGTCCTGACACATAAAACACATCATGGAGTTTCAGCTTTTCATTGTTGATGCTGATAGAACCCTTTCTAGTTACCTTGGCCCCATCATTGTTTCCAAACTTTACTGTGCCTCCCTCATATTGTTGAAGCTCCTAAAACATTTTCTTGTCACCTGTCGTGTGACTAGAGCATCCACTGTCAAGTATCCAAGGAGACGGCTTGTCTTGTGTCTTGAGAGTTGTCTCAAAGCATACAACATCATTATTTTGTCATTCTATAAAATCTACAATGATTTTCTTTTTCCATACTTTTTTAACAACTGGTGGAGTCTTTTTGTTCATTCTCTGCTTAGCCTTTCCTTGACCACTTTCTCTTTGTTGTGTTACTTTTTGTCAAGATGGCATGAATGGAAAAATTGTTCTGCATTTTCTTGCAATATGTCCATAGTTATGACAATTGTAGCACTCAATAAAATTTTTCTTCAAGGGAAGCAAATTGATTTTTGCTTTCAAATCTGACTTCTCTCATGTTGAATTTGCAAGTGGCTATTTTATGTCCATAGGCATTGCATTTAAAACAATATCCCTGAAAATAAGGTTTTGGCCTAGAAGTTGCCATGTACCTCATCTGTCTTTGTGATGCACTGGGATAATTTCCTCCATAGAAGTTACTCTGCTCCACTCACCTACCTTGCCTTGCATTATTAGTCTGTGGAATAGGAACTTGATTTTCTTCTTGAACATAAATCATAAGAGCTTTGCCTTTTTCACTCTCTTTCACAAAAGAGATGGGACCTTTCCTCTTTGAGTTGGCTTTATTAGAAGTCTCTCCCTTATCAAAACCAAGACTAAATTTAATGTTGGAAGGTCTTTGAGAATTTATAATGTCATCTAGCCTGCTGCTACTAGGGTGCACTAGAGTGTAACTTGGCTCATCAGGTTGAGTTAATTTTTGTTGTCTCTCAAGCTCTTCTTCTTCAAACTCAATCACTTTTGCCTTCAGAATTGCAAACTCTTTTTCATATTCTTCACATTGATTAATCACAGCAGATTGTTCTTCTAGTTGAGCTTTCAAAGCTACATTCTCTATCATTAACCTGGAATGATCTGTAGATACCTGTCTAAGTTGAGTTTTGAGACTATCAATGACTTTCTTGGACTCTCCATCTTGAGCTCTTAGTTCTTGAATCAACTGCTTTTGCTTTTTAACTTCTTTTGAGATAAAATTGTTATTCTTTTGTTCCTTGTTAAGTTCCTTCATAGCTGCTAGAAACTCTGCCTCAAAATTTATTTCATCTTCCTCATCACTGCTTGAGCTTGATTTTTCATTCTCATCTTCTTCAATGCTGTTTGAGGTAAATTCTTTATTTTTGTTCTCTTCCTGTTCTTCAAGGAAAACCATGAATAAATCCTCGCTAGGTTCATTCTCAAAAACATCATTTAAGGTTTCAGTGCTTCTCTTAGAGATAAAACTCTTTCTGTTGAACCTGTTTTTCTTGTTTACTACAGTGGGAGCATTCGTGACATAAGGAGTGTAGCCATTCTCAACAGAAGCCCAAACATCATAACCAAGAGATCCTATGTAAATCTCCATTCTTCTTTTCCAAAATACAAATTCTGTCCCATCAAACAATGGGGGCTTGTTTAAACCTTCTCTTGGTGCCATATCTTTATTCTAATCTTCTTAGTTGCTGATTAAGCGGTCACTGAACCTGATGCCATGATACCAATTAATGAATTTGATATGACACTGAGTGGGGGGGTGAATCAGTGTCTGAAAATTCTCCCTAATTATTTCACTGCTGCCCAGAGCTGATGGAGATATATTCTTTTACACACACACAAGCGTATGCAAATCTACCTCGCTACCACTCAGTGGCCAGGTCTACCAGATTTGCACACCCACCCTGCAAGTCATTCCACGTACTCTAAAATATACCAGAAAGATAAAACAATCAACACAAGGATATTATGTGGTTCACCAACACAGTGTATGATGGCTAGTCCACGGAGTAACGCCCAAAGGGCTCCGTATTTACTCAACACTCAACTTTTAGTTTTTTACAAGATAAGGATACTAACCCTAGGTTTTTCCATCATAAAACTGAGTGGGCACAACAATGCCAAGATTCAGGCTACAACAGCTAGCGTCCAGCACCCACTAAACACACCACGCTTAACCTGCATCCACATAAAGCAAATAACAATTTTTTTAGGCTTATAAATTTGCCTTATAATTTTCCCCCACTAGCTAGGTATTCAAAAATTTACACCTACGCTAGCATACAATAAATTGAAATCATAAATAGATAGAGAATTGAAAAATCTCATAAACAATGCTTTTGAATGGCCAACAATCTCTCTGAAGCTTCACATTGCCCTCAGGTACTCTCTAACAGCCTTCAATGATGATAGAGATCGATTCACAGAGCACACCTCACTCACATGCTTTCAATCTCTTCCACACAATCCATAATCATCATGAATATAAACATAAATGCTCTACTGACCTCTCATAGGGATTTAGCACTCCATTGAGGCACAGAGAAGAGGTAGTTGATGATTGATCACTCCCATAGGATACAAAATCCTAGAAATCCTTCTTTCTGCCTTTAAAATACTCTTTTCAATTTTTCTCTGGATTTTTTGACTCCCAACAGTGCCCAATAGGTAGAGAATCCAAAAATATAGAAATTGCGACTTGAACGAACCGATTTAGAGCTCGGATGAAGAAGTTATGTCGGTTTGAAGTTAGGCCAATCAAAAAATTCAAAATAAAATCTTTCATATCATTACCGTGCACCCGCACAACACTGAATCGCCACCCGCCTATGTATTGTCGCGTTTCGATTGGTGCTCAAAGGCATCTCTTTAAAAACTATCGAATTAACTTTAAAAAGGCGGGATTATACATGAGCCGTTGGATCTGCATCAATCGCATCAAGCGCGATCGGCTTCAATCGCAACCGCAAGATCTGGATCAACCACGGTGTAGTACCACGCGTGCAACACACGGAATCAAGGCTAGTACTCCATGCAACAGAGACCACTGTAATAACCTGCATCCAATCAATCACATAGCTCGCGATGGAATCAAAATGATACCGCCTCACTACACTCAAGCCAGACTAATCTGGGCCATCCAATCAGAATATGGACAGTGTGGCTTGATCTGAACCATTTATGTAGGATCTTCACCATTTTTCTTACCGAAAATAGCCCCGAACAAATGTATTAATGACTTTTTCAAGCGATCCGACAGAAACTGCGATATCTCTCTCATCCGACGTCAGAATTGAGTGATTCAAGTTGCGTTGGAAAGATAACTCGATGCTCTATATCTTTCCACTATCGAATTTCCATGAACCTACTATGGGACCCACCAACATTTTCTCTCTCCTCTTTCTCTCTCCTTATTCTCTCTCTATATCTTCTTTCTTCATGTAATGCTTGAGATGCCGTAATATTGCCTCATCATTAGAAACTCTGCCACATCATCAGACACTGTACCACATCACCAGTGAGGTCCACAGATACTCTCTCTCATCAAAATCAGTGTAAAATCTCATTCAACTCATTGTAAATCATCTGAAACACATGTAGAACACTGTAGAAACACATATGAGGTTGCTCCATCTTTGCCATTGTACTAACACTCTCTCTCCTATACTGATACTTTTTCTCCTCATTTCTCTGACTGTATGCTCACAAACACTGTCACATCAGTCAAGTTACCAACAATGACAACATAAAGTCTAACACTATCATTTATTGCTTATTCCGATTAGATGGGAAAGATAATACCCACCACAACGATCCAAGGATGAGCTTTTTAAAATCTTAATCAACAAAACCCATGCATTGTAGGGTTATGTTAACCGTGGTAATACTATATGCTGACCTAAATAAATGTAGGAGGTGTGGTTGCCTCTGATGAGAATTTTTATGAGAAAATTCTTTAAACATTCATGATCTAAGATGAGGATAACACCAGAATGTCTATTTAAAGAAAGATATACTGAAGGATCGAATGATAAGACATGTTGGTGAGACAGTCGGCTGCACCAGTAAGGAAAGGTTTAATGAGTTTAACTCATCCTGTATATATATATATATATATATATATATAGTTTTGGGAATCATAAGGGACGGGGTTCTTAAGAGGAAAGAATCCCTCCTCCTATGTATCCAGATTGGGTTTGAGTTGCTTTTCACATACGCACATCGAGCCTATCATGGCGAGGTGAGGCGTGGTGTAGGTGTGGGTTAAAACCGAGATCTATTTTTTGGATCTCGGGTGGGCTGGATTTATTTTATGCAACCATTGGGTCAAAATCGGTTTAATCCGATTGACCTATACTAGATCCATTTATGATTGGACGTGTCTATTCAAAGGGATATATCCTTATTGTAGAGGTGCGATCTCATTGCTTGGGATTAGAATTAGTCGATCAGAGCTGTTAGCGTAGATCAGAGGGATACATCTTGTCATACCCCAAAACACTGGCATTTTGGTATGACCATGGTTTTCTCGCTGTACAAGTACTATCATACTAGGATCCATTCACAGTCCATAACATAACATAATTCTTTCGTTAATCATAGCATAGACTATGGGAAATTCAGAACGCAAATTAAATAATAGTAGAATTAATAACTAGGAACCATCAAACCAAGTCTAATTGTATAATTGTAATAAAGGTTTATCTGTCTTCAAACCAAGACATAAATAACATAATACCTTGTATCAAATATTTGAACAAAACTTACAAGTCAAACAATGCCCAGAATAAACAAATAAATAAAACTGTATTTTATCATAAGTAAAAACTACTAATATAATCTTCTCTCTCAGAAAGAGAAGTCTTCTACTCTTCAGAGTCATTGTCTTCCAACCATATAGACAGTCATTACATTCACATGAAGAATCATGCGAATCATCTTCTAGTTCTTTACTTTCATTCATATAATTATTAGCTAAATATTCTACATAAGAATATAAAAAAAGTATACGTACAAGGGGTGAGCAAAATCACACACTCAGTGAGAAATTAGTACACTCAAGCATACAATGCATGATATATTATAAAGGTCCAAATGGTCTGTGAATAAGCATGAGAAAGTCACATCACACCTAAATCTTGGTAATGAATATGCAAGCACAAGTGAGGCGAATGCAACACACTTGGCTCCTCACCTCATGTGATACATTACCTAAAGAATGAAGAATACAACCCAAGTATACCAACCTGGCATTGTACCAGCATTCCCCCATCATAGGCTTCCTCCTGGCATCTTATTCTATGCCTCAACCACTTCATTGGGTGCTTACTGCCCAATCTCTGATGGTTAAGCACATATAACAGACTCATCCCTAGCCCTCTCCTGAGACATTAGAGGCTGGCTCTCAACCCTGTCTATTTTCCAACTCCAACTGCGAAAGGGGCATACCCATAGTTGGCCCACAATAAGCCTATGCCAATATCTAAACCCCTATTGGCAAGGGTTACCTATCACGGGATGTTGAAACCTAAACCAAGAAATATTACTAATGCAAGTACCCGTATCCTAGCTTAATAGACCAAGATAAATAGTCCCATTCCAGCTATCCAGATCCACTAGGGCATAAGCGAATGACAAACAATCCTATTATTAAACATCTACATGTTATTAAATAATTCCATAATCAACCAATCTAATAGAGTTATAATATGCAAATGAATGAACAGATATCACAGGTATTGGATGGCATGTTATCATACAGTAATCTAAATAAATAGCAAACACATACACACAGAAATAAAAAAAATAAAACATGTACTAATCCCTTACCTGAATCTGGTGAGCTAAGCTTTACTCTGTTGCAGACAGAGTCCTTTTCCTTATTTTCTTACGTCGACTTACCTATTATAATTAAGGTATGAATGTTATTTATGTTTGTTTATTCTCACTTTCATTAGGTCTAGGGTATCCTCATTAGTTTTAAGAACATGTCCTAGGGTCACTTGGTTAAGTCTCAAGGCCCATGGTCGAAAATATAACCAAAATAGACTTACTGTAATGAGGTGGTCGATAGACGTGGTCGATCAGCTATGGTGGTCGACCATCTCTATTTTGTCAACTGCCTAGGTAATTTTAGCCTAAATGAGTTCCAGAGGCTTACATCTCTATAGGATAACATCAACAGATGTTTTATGGTGGGTTTAAGTCATTGGTTAGGATAGAATCTTATTCCCATAGGTTATGTGCAAGTATGGTCTATGATAGAAAATATCGTCTTTGCAACCATACGTACCTATACACTTGGGAGCACATTCTAATCAATCCAATCTTTTCAACATGTTTATTATGTCATTCTTGATGTGTGAGATGATTAACATAGTCCAAATAGTCATTTGGAATGAAAAATACAGGAATATAAATCACTGTCAGCCATACGATTGATCCCAGCACAGGCGGTTGATTAATTCACTTTAGTCGACCACCTTGGTTGACCGCCTCGAACTGATTCAATTTCAGTCATTTCTCCAAAGCACAGGCTCCAAGGATTCTCTAGAGGGTTTTAAGTATTAAAATAATATTAATGGACATATTTTAGTCATATTTGAATGTTAAACATCATCTTAAGGTCCTATATTCATTTGTTGTATCGGTTTATCCATCATGAGTATTCTTGATGAATTTTACCAGATATTCATGGAAAGTCTTTTGGAATCTTATTCCAGCATGATTAGAGGTTGGGTTTACCTCATAAGATCATCAAGAGTTCTATCTAAATCAAATAGAAATAGTTTTTAGGCCTACCTCAATGCTTATATACAAGTTGTTGAAGAGAGAAGCTTAAGGAAGGACCTTCAATGGTTATTCTTCATCTTCTTCTTCTTTCAACTTGCTCAAATTCACTCTCTTTCTTTCAAAACGTGTCAAAAGTTCTAATGTTTTCAATTAGGGTTCATAGAGAGTTTTTATTAAGAAGTTTATGCAAGAGTTAGAGTTGCACTGTAATTCTTCTCTTGAGAGTCCTAGTCCTAGTATGAGTGTAATGGAGGAGGCTTAGAGGTTGTCAATTGGCACTCCAATACATTCAAAAGTAAGTCCCACATGATTTGGGAAGATCATGGGTGGTTAGGAACCAATTGGAACTAAGCCCAACTAAATTAGACTCAAATTGACCCAATTCTGGGTTCATGCGGTCGATCGAACAGGGGTGGTGATTAATTCAATTTGGTCGACCACCTTGGTCAATCGCCTACTCTAAATTGACTCAAAATGGCCAGGTCTTGATTGGTTCAATTGATTCTTCGCAAACGGAGTTTTTATACTATGAGATAAAGGGTTTTGACTCTTACCTAGAGTTCCTTACATTCTATAGATGATATGGATGCTAGGGTAGTGTCGGCAGGAGAACCTATTAGATGAGAAAATTTTAAATTAGCCCATATTTTTGGGTATAGGTTTTACACATATGTTCCTTGAGTATCTTTATGAAAGGATGCGAATTTGGGCCTTTAGATATGGATATTAAGATCTAGGCCATTGATCTGAAGGGACATACCCCTACTATGGGGTACCTTCAAGAGTCAACTCCAACCCTATAAATAAAGGAGGAGGAACCCTCATTAAGACATGATTTAGTACAAGAGTATAAGATTATCTCTCTCCCTCTCTCCCTTTCTCCCTCTTTGAGCATAATCTATTAGTCCTTACAGAATTTTTGCTTGTTTTACGCATAGTCTGAGCATAACTCTAAAGTTCTCTAAGGGTTGCATCAAATGAGTGTAAATTTGTTACCGAAAGCCAAGGCTGTTTTATTTTGAGGTCAAGTTTACATCATCAACCCGATTTCACATGTGGGGAAATTTTTTAACTTTAGGACAGTTCCGATCGTGGTATGACTCAGCTTATTATATCATCATCTTGGTACTACTACTCAATCTGCATCATTGTTGTCGCTACCAGACAAGTCAATTCTCATTTAAAGCAACATTTTCTATAACACTTTGCAAGTTATGTGGATAGTACTTTCCAATCACCATTATATGCTTATATGATCCATTAAACGTGTTTATTAGTTTTCGGCATTAATGGGATAACATTTGTTTGAGTAGTCCATGTCACTAGAGAGGAGAGAAAATCTCTGGATCTAATCTCCTATGGTCTTGTCGTCTATTGGACAGGTTGAACTGCATTGGTATGCGTATCAACCACCCAGCTCGTCTGATGAACGACTGAACAACAAGAAACGAGCCCGATCTCTTAATTTTTCTAGCTTGTCTAACTTGAGGAATACATTCATGGGATGATAGGATTCTTACGTTTCCCAAGCATTGAAGCAATAAGAGACATGTATGACATGTTACGAGAATGCCAACCTCAGCTTGTCATGTCAATGTCTCATTATTATTCATATTACTTCCACCCCTTATTTTAAGGGTTTTGGATGTCAAGATCATATGTCTAATATTCCATGTAAAATAGTGAGAGGTGGCTTCATACTTGTGTGGTGAGATTACCAAAACCTCATAGAAGAGGCGAAATGGGAATCATCTAGATGCCGTTTAGATGGTAGGAAATGTGGGGTGTGAAATTTAAGTTTATGTGTATGTGTATATGTATAATCATAATTGATACCATCATATGGATATAAAGCAACCTATATCAAATACCAAAAGTACCCATATAAAATGAATGGACCGATGAAACATTATAACCTTGAATAAAAATTGTCCCCTACAAGAAAAAAAAAAAGGACTACTTAAGGTTAAATGGATAAGGGGTACCTGCAGTACTCTCACCAAAACACTATTGTCCCATGTCTAACAGATTTCCACAAGCATCAGCTGGTAACAAAATTTCACCAAAACACTATGTTCAGAGGTTTCTTGGGATACCCAATAGTGTTCTAGCTTTAGGTTTTAATTTTGGTAGAGTTTTTCTATTGCTAGGCGCTCAGTTGATGGCATTGCGCCGAAGGTTTTAATGAAAATTTCCCCTTTTTCTTCATTATTCAATTGGTTGTTAAGACATTCATCTTTTCAAATTATTATAGGCAGAAAGTTTCCTTTACTCTATTGAAATCAATCGTCAAGA
Source organism: Protea cynaroides (assembly GCA_028583415.1). Lineage (NCBI taxonomy): Eukaryota > Viridiplantae > Streptophyta > Magnoliopsida > Proteales > Proteaceae > Protea > Protea cynaroides. The sequence goes on from CM053268.1 coordinate 69,745,246, forward strand.
TTAATAGACCTGCCTTTCTATACAAATTATCGAAATTGACTGCCCACATTGTACTTAAAACCCAATCTAATGTCTCAGAGAAAATTTCTCATTGTCAAAGATTATAAGAAACTTATGCACATGGTTAAAAAATCTTGGCTTTAGGGGTTTCATCCACCCAAAGGTGGTGAGATTTTCGAGAGTCATTATCCTTACGCAGTTATTGCATAGCTATCAAGAGGACCAGTGCTCATATTGTCCCAAAGAATATGTGTGTAGTTTGGTTGACTTTTCAAATATGTAAGTTGACTTGCACATGTTATGTATATATTCTTGCTAGTTAATTTTGTTTGGTATTAATTGTAGACTTGTAATTATTTACATTGTGATATAATTGTGGATATATAATGATTAAATACCTCAACATGTCTATCATTGGTAGACAGTTCTATAAATTGGCATGAAAATTAAAAACTAGTTTAGGACTGTTTAACCTAGATGTACTCAATAGAAAATTATATTCTGGTCCTTAAGGTATTCAGTCCCTAATGTCACACCCCAATTCCATCTGAACCAGAAGTGTGAGTGAATCATCACTGAACCAACGGTTCACACCAGGATCTCAATAAGACCATGTCCACTCATACAAATCATTGCACATAACCATAATCAGAATATAATTAAATACAGCAGAAGTCTTAAATTAAATGAACTGAGTTCTTTATTGATAATTTTAAATAAAATATCTAATTATTCAAAACACTAGAACGTAAATAATTATCCTTACATCACTTATAAATCCAATTGAAAATAAATATAATAAACAAATCCAATATCCTAGAGGTACACGCAGAAAGGGCACTCGCATGAAGCGTCATGCTCGTCCTCCCCTGCTTGCATTTCCAGGGCAGCAACCCTTTTATATATTGGAGCATCCACGTAGTCCTCCACAGTATAACCTGCATCAACATCTAAAAATAGTGTGTACACAAGGGTGAGCTCACAACTTAGCTCAGTAAGAAAATCAGATAATGCAACACACATCATGCATGAGTAACATTCACATTATGGTCTGGTTTTAAGTTTACAATGTGCTATAGAAAGGATTGGCGGCCACCGCACCTCTGTACACGAGTGTGTGAATCTGCCCAATGGATCAAACACCACTGTTGTCCCACATGCATCCACTATGGGATAGAGATAGAGCTAAAGTGTCTGGATCAAACACCGCCAACATTTTCCCTGAAGCCCTACCCATACCAACACGTAAGCCCCTATTGGCGAGGGCTTGCAAACTGGGCTTGCAACTAACCAATCCTATATGTCATCACAATAGGCCCTATCCCAGCACAACTCCCTACGACATAGAGATAGAGCTAGAGTCTAGTGGCCAGGCCAGAGACCACAGTGCCACTTCCTCCCCCTGATACCCTACCCGCACCAAGCATGCTAAGACAGAAGCGATATAAAAAGGTGCTAGTGTGAGAAATAATCCCAGACCCCAGGCCCTTCCCATTCTATACACCAACGAAAACAATCACATGCCTAACAGTCACATCCTAGCATAACGAGTATGCATGAATAATATAATAACTGAAAGTAAAAGTGACATGCGAGTATGCACAAACACCATTCCACAACATCATAATTATTAACAATGCTTTACTGTTATTAAGTTATTAGGGTTTAGGTCCGATTCCCTTACCTGACGCTTGATTTCTAGCTTTCTCCGCGTCACAGAATCCAAACTCACTATCACAAGGTCCTATATGATGTTAGGGTTGAATTAAAATTAGTTTCTTAGCATTTGCGTTGGTCAGAAAACCAACTGGATCAAAAATACTCCTCAGAGTGCATACCAGTCGCAGTATCGTTCGCAAGCACTGGTCGCGGCACTGTGGGGAAAGGTGTGACCTATATGGTCGATCGATCCCCCACATACCAGTCTCCGAGAGGTACCGGTCGTAGCACCAGTCGCATATGGTGCGACCAGTATGGTTGATCGGTATGCCTCCAAAAGACCATCAACTCGGTGTTCGCCTTCCGTCGGTCACCCCCTATTGGTTCTAGGGTTTCTCCTATACATTCTAGGCGGGAGCAACAAGTTAGAGTTGTTTCATGTTCCATTTTAGTCTTAGTTTCGATGATCCTTAACCTAGAATGCGAATCTGGGGTCATCGACTGTATTAGGGTTTGACGACAAATTTAAAGGTTTTAGATCAATACCTCGCCTTGCATGGTATTGATCAATTCATGACTAATCATCTATAATGCTTAACTTAGAGGAAGGTTCAAGCACTTACCATTGGTCTGCAAGTATGGTGTTCTTCGTCAAACAGCAAACGACGGCTCCTCTCCCTCTTTCCTTTGTTATTTCTCCTTCTTCGATCTCTTTCTCCTCTCTAGGGTTTGTGAGGCTCAATGAAAGAGTTCTAAGGAGGTTTAAGGGTCCTTAAATAGACTAGGATAGAGTTTAGAAAGTTTTCTTACGTTAGGAAAGTCCTTAGGCTCGCGATTTGGAAAGTGGGACCTGCAGGGATCCATTTTTGGATCTAACCAGTTTGCCCGCGCAAACATACTGGTCAACCGGTACCATCGATCGGTACCATAGACTGGTATGAAAAATATCATACTCTTAGGTTCATTTTCGTACCTGATTGTCATCTGCTCGTCTCGTCTGGCCCGGTGATGATTGGAAGACCTATTACGACATGAATTAAAGGTTTAGATCGGGTTCATGGAGTGCGGGTCTTACAACTCCCCCACCCTTAAAAGAAATTTCATCCCCGAAATTTGCATGTAGGTTTCACAACTCCCCCACCCTTAAAATAAATTTCGGCCTCGAAATTTGTACGTACCTTGTTCGTCGAAAAGGTTAGGGTATTCCTTTCACATTGCGTTTTCTTCCTCCCAAGTGATTTCTTTTACATCTTGGCTTTTCCAATGCACTTTGACGTAATGGATATCCTTACTTCGAAGATGTTGTATCTTTCGGCTTATGAGCATCACAGGTAGTACTTCAAATGTCAAGTCCTCTGTTAAGTCTGGGGGGTCTGCTGTCAAGATGTGTGATGGATCCCTGACATACTTCTTCAATAAAGAAACATGGAACACATCATGAACGCTTGACATGGATGGTGGTAGAGCCAGTTGATATGCCACATTATCACGTCTGGTCAAAATCTCGTATGGTCCCACATACCTGGGGCATAGCTTTTCCTTTTTATCGAACCATTTCAGATCTCGCACAGGTTATATCTTCAAGAACACCTTATCACCCACTGCAAACTCCAGATCTCGACGTCGATTATCTGCATAGTGCTTTTGTCGAACTTGAGCTATCTTTACTCTTTCCTTAATTTGATCAATCGCTCGACAAGTTTCTTCTATAAACTCTGGTCCTACAATCCTTCTCTCTCCCACCTCATTCCGTAACAAAGGTGTACGCCATTTCTTCCCATAGAGGGCCTCATATGGAGCCATCTAGATCGTAGCCTAATAACTATTGTTATAAGTAAACTCGATAAGCGATAGCTTCTCGTCCCAAGCTCCTTTGAAATCTAAGGCACATGCTTAGAGCATATCCTCTAAGATTTGAATAGTTATTTCTGACTGCCCATCTGTCTGAGGATGAAAAGCTGTGCTAAACTTTAACTTGGTTCCCATGGCTTTCTGTAATCCTTCCCAGAATTTTGATGTAAAACGAGGATCTCTGTTAGATACTATACTCTCTAGGACACCGTGAAGTCTGACTATATTATCCACATATAGCTTGGCTAGCTTGTCCATGGTATACTGAGGTCTGATAGCGATGAAGCAAGCTGTCTTGGTAAGTTGATCGACTATAACCCATACTGCATCCACCGATCTTGGTGTCAAGGGTAGGCCAGTGACGAAATCCATTGTGATGCAATCCCACTTCCATGTTGGCTCTGATAGTGGTTGTAGCAAACCTGTGGGTCTCTGTCTTTCTGCTTTCACTTGCTGGCAATTTAGACATTGGAATACAAATTGAGCTACATCCGCTTTCATACCCCTCCACCAATATAATCTTCTTAAATCATGGTACTTCTTGGTGCTTCCTGGATGTACCAAATATGGGGTGTAATGAGCTTCTATCATAATTATATCTCTGATATTTGAGTTCTCACTCTCAGGTATACATAATTGTCCACGATACCTGAGTACCTTGTCTGAATCCAAGGTAAAATCAGGGTTGTTTTTACCCTTCTCTAGATCTTTTTGCACAGTCTTGAGGTGTGGATCCTGTAGGATTGCTACTTTGACCTCATCTATGAGATCCGATGAGATCTTCAAAGCTGTGAACATCAATGTAAACTTATGAATTAAGCCATGTTCTACTGGATCTCCTGCAGTCTCTAATATATGCTCTTTATCATTCTCTATTGAGCCTGAGGCTGCAGCACACAGTGCAGCGTTCATACTAGGTCCTGCCTCAGGTTTCAATGCCCACTTTCTGCTTAAGGCATCAGCCACAACGTTTACCTTACCCGGATGGTACTGGATGTCACAATTATAATCTTTTAATAGCTCCAGCCATCTCCTCTGTCTCATATTCAGGTCCTTCTGAGTAAAAAGGTAAGTCAAACTCTTGTGATCCGACTTAATTTGAAACTTTTCACCTTAAAGGTAGTGCCTCCATGTCTTGATTGCATGAATGACCGCTGCTAACTCCAGATCATGCATAGGATAGTTATTCTCATGCTCTTTCAACTATATTGATGTGTAGGCAATCACCTGTTCTCCTTGCATCAATACACATCCAAGACCCAACCCTGAGGCATCCGTATATAGGGTGAATGGTTAGCCTGGTGCTGGGATGGTCAAGATAGGTGCAGAGACTAGTCTTGACTTCAAAGTCTGAAAACACTTCTAACACTCATTTGTCTATATAAACTTTTCTCCTTTCTTGGTTAGTCTGGTGAGTGGAACGGCGATTCTTAAGTAGTCTTCCACGAATCTTCTATAGTAACCAGCCAATCCAAGGAAACTACGAATATCTGCAACTGATTTCGGTGCATCCCATCCTACTATAGCTGCAATCTTGCTTGGATCTACCTTGATACCGTCTGCAGATACTACGTGACCCAAGAAGGCTACTTCCTTCAGCCAAAATTCAAACTTCTTGAACTTGGCGTAAAGCTTCTCCCTTCTCAGCCGTTGTAGGGTTGCTCTCAAGTGTGTTGCATGAGTTTTCCTGTCCTTTGAGTAGACCAAGATGTCATCAATAAATACGATGACCAAAGTGTCCAACATATCATGAAACACTCGGTTCATTAGTTCCATGAATGACGCTAGGGCATTGGTTAATCCGAATGACATTAAAAGGAACTCATAATGTCCATACCTCGTCCCGAAAGCAGTCATCGGAATATCTCTGTCCAAATTCTTCATTTGATGATACTCCATCCAAGGTTAATCTTAGGGAATACCTTTGCTCCTTGTTGCTGATTAAACAAGTCATTGATCTGAGGTAGTAGATATCAATTCTTGATCGTGAGCTTGTTTAGTTCCTAGTAGTCTATACATAATCTGACACTACCGTCCTTCTTCTTCACGAATTGCATTGGCGTTTCCCGTGATGCAATACTTAGCCGATTAGAAGCTTTGTCTAATAACTCCCGTAGTTGAGTCTCAATTCCTTCAACTCCATAGAATCTACTCTATAGGGTGCCTTGGACACAGGTGCCATCCCAGGTAATAAGTCGATAACGAACTCGGTTACATGATCAGGTGGCAACCCGGGTAAGCCTCTTGGAAATACATCAAGGAATTTATGCATCACATCAGTATCTTCCATCTATGGTGCTTCTTTAGTAGAATTTACCATAGATACCATATATCCAACTCCTTTCTTTTCAAAGCATCTCTTTGCCTTTCGTGCAGAGAGGATAAGCTTTCGCTTCCTAAGCGATATGCTTCCAATAAAATCAAATTATGTGCCATCTTTGTTCTTAAATGATAACCTCTTCTATGTACATAATCACTTGTAGAGTGTTGAGACAACTAGTCTATTCCCAAGGTGACGTCAAAGTCTGCCATCTCAAGTCGATTTAGGTAGCAACCAAATTCTATCCATCCATATGATTCAGACAATGTTCATAACACTTACCCCCTACAACAACTAGTCCAAAAGAGCTTGAACTAGCGAAATCTGGTATAAAGGTCTTAGGAGCTTGAAACCAAGTTGTCACACCCTAATTTTGGTTGAACAGAAGTGTAAGTGAACCATCATTGAACCAACGATTCTCAACTGGATCTCAATAAGACCGTGTCCACTCATACAAACCATTGCACATAACCATAGTTAGAATATAATTAAATACAGTGGAAGTCTTAAATTAAATGAACTGAGTTCTCTATTGATAATTTAAATAAAATATGCAATTATTCAAAACACTAGAACGTAAATAATTATCCTTACATCACTTATAAATCCAACTGAAAATAAATAAAATAAATGAATCCAATATCTTAGAGGTACACGCAGAAAGGGCACTCGCATGAAACATCATGCTCGTCCTCCCCTGCTTGCACTTCTAGGGCAGCAACTCTTCCATATATTGGAGCATCCACGTAGTCCTCCACAGTGTAATCTGCATCAACATCAAAAAATAATGTGTACACAAGGGTGAGCTCACAACTTAGCTCAGTAAGAAAATCAGACAATGCAACACACATCATGCATGAGTAACATTCACATTATGGTCTGGTTTTAAGTTTGCAATATACTATAGAAAGGATTGGCCGCCACAGCACCTCTATACACGAGTGTGTGACTCCGCCCAATGGATCAAACACCACTGTCATTCTACATGCACCCACCATGGGATAGAGATAGAGCTAAAGTGTTTGGATCAAACACCGCTAACACTTCCCCTGATGCCCTACCTATACCAACACATAAGCCTCTATTGGCGAGGGCTTGCAAACTGGGCTTGCAACTAACCAATCCTATATGTCATCACAGTAGGTCCTATCCCAGCACATCTCCCTATGGCATAGAGATTGAGCTAGAGTCTAGTGGTCTGGCCGGAGACCACAGTGCCACTTCCTCCCCTGATACCCTACCAGCACCAAGCATGCTAAGACAGAAGCGATACGAAAAGGTGCTAGTATGAAGAATGATCCCAAACCCTAGGCCCTTCCCACTCTACACACCAACGAAAATAATCACATGCCTAATAGTCACATCCTAGCATAGCGAGTATGCATGAACAATATAATAACTGAAAATAAAGATGACATACGAGTATACACAAACACCATTCCACAGAATCATAATTATTAACAACGTTTTACTGTTATTAAGTTATTAGGGTTTAGGTCCGATTCCCTTACCTGACGCTTGATTGCTAGGTTGCTCCGTGTCACAGAATCTAAACTCACTATTACAAGGTCCTACATGATGTTAGGATTGAATTAGAATTAGTTTCTTAGGGTTTGCATTGGTCAAAAAACCAACTTGGTTAAAAACACTCCTCACAGTGCATACCGATCGCAGTACCGGTCGCAAGCACCGGTCGCGGCACTGAAGGAAAGGTGCGACCGGTATGGCTGACTGGTCCCCCACAGACGAATCTCCGAGAGGTTTCGGTATGGTCGACTGGTATGCCTTCGGAAGACCATTAACTCGGCGTTCACCTTCCGTCGGTTACCCCCTATTGGTTCTAGGGTTTCTCCTATACATTCTAGGCCAGAGCAATGAGTTAGAGTTGTTTCATGTTCTATTCAAGTCTTAGTTTGATGATCCTTAACCTAGAATGCGAATCTGGGATTCATCGATTGTATTAGGGTTTGACGGCAAATTTAAGGGTTTTAGATCAATACCTCACCTTGAATGGTATTGATCAATTCATGACTAATCATCTATAATGCATAACTTAGAGGAAGGTTTAATCACTTACCGTTGGTTCGCAAGTATGGTGTTCTTCGTCCAATGGTAAACGATGGCTCCTCTCCCTCCTTCCTTAGCACTTTCTCCTTCTTCGATCTCTTTCTCCTCTCTAGGGTTTGTGAGGCTAAATGAAAGAGTTCTTAAGAGGTTTAAAGGTCCTTAAATAGAGTTTAGGAAGTTTTCTTACGTTAGGAAAGTCCTTAGGCTCGAGATTTAGAAAGTGGGACCCGGATAGATCCATTTTCAGATCTAACCAGTCTACCTGCGCAGACATACCGGTCGACCGGTACCATCTACCGGTACCATAGACCGGTATGAAAAATATAATACTTTTAGGTCTGTTTTCGTACCTGGTTGTCGTCCGCTCGTCTCGTCTGGCCCGGTGATGATTGGAAGACCTGTTATGACATGAATTAAAGGTTTAGATCGGGTTCATGGAGTGCGGGTCTTACACTAAGATCAAGTAAAGCAATATTCAGATGAGGAACATTGAAAAAGGATATTCCCTCTGAATTCAAAGAAAGGTTTGATATTTCAAGAAAGGACGGAGAGATGTTTTATTATTCAAGCCCATCAGTACCAGTTTTGAAGGTAATAGAGTGTGAGAAAGTACAAGGTAGAGCTGATAACTATTAATGATAAACACAAAGATAAGTGAACATTTATAGGTATTTATTAGAACCTATGTAGGTGACACTTTAAATTTTTACTTCCTCACAAAAAACTGTATAGTCAGATCCCAATGACCTATAGTACTCAAAAGATATAGTGAACCTAAAATGAAAGAACTAAGGATAGAAGTTCAAAGAAAAGGAAAAAAAATATAAATGCCAATGTCATACTGCATAATACATATCCAGACAGAGGCAAGTTAGGAAAGGGGTAGAGAAACCCACAGAAAAAAAAATTTCATGGAATAGTAAAAAATTTTATGACAAAGAATTAGATATTAAGGAACTGCAAGATAAAATGGATCTAAGTAGAATGAAATTCTTATAGTGTAACTCAGAAGGGATATGTGAAGAAAATATTATAAAGCTGTACAAGCTTAAATGAAAAAGAAATAAGGATTGTGAAATTCCTGAGCAAGAAGGTGCAGTAGATTGGATATTTAAGCATTAATCGTTGTCTTAATCTATAGGAGTTTTAAAACCTTTAATTTATTCTTTTTAGATTATTTATCTTTAAAAATTAAACTGTATATTGTTATCTTCCATCGTGGTCATAATGGTTTAGGACTATTGTCTAAAGAAAGATTGAAAAGAATAATATTCTGGAACCCCTCTTCCAAAGTTCATAACATGTATATATGTAAAAATTAATTAAAAAAAAAAGATGACAAGATTAAAGTAAATGAAGGTTATTAACAACAAGGATTTATTGGACTTGGTGGACATCGAGATTTCATCTCCATAGGTATTTTTTAAAATAATAAAAATTAAGATAGAAATTTTTTTATTAAAAGAATTAAAACTATTAAATTTGAATGAGATAATTTTATATTATGGAAGACCATGTGATACTGGTCTATTCCTTGGTAAATTTTTGAGCAAGTGTTTGCAAAAGCCTGAGAACGTATTTGATCATGTAGGAAAAGAATTGATATTACAATCTATATTATTAATAGAGTGCCTAGTTAGTCAGTTTCAGTTTGAGTTATTTTCTTTGGGACTGTAGAGCTGATATGGTTTCATAACACTCGCGAGAGAGTGATTATTTTAGGACATTAAGTTGTTATTCTATGGGATGTCAAAACAGATCTAAAAAACTTGAAGTTTGATGAAACCATATGAAAATAGGTGTGAAGCAACCAGTTGAGATAATAAAAATATTACCAGAATTTAATGAAATGGTTATAGAAATGTTCATTAAGATCGATGCTTCAGCCATAGTAGCAGAGTCAGATGAGGCAATGAGGAGATATACTAGAGTATGTAGATCTATGATTTCATCCAATCATATGTTGTACTTCAAAATAGATGTTTTGGTATTGGACAAGATGAATATCCCAATGGTTTTGAATAAGTTGTCAGTAATGAAATTACTCTTGAATGGTTAATAGTCATAAAAGATGTGTTGTTGTCTATGAATAAAAGTGAAACTTAGGATTTTATGCTTTTATTGATGAGCGGTTTGCTCATAGACTCAAAATAAGTATACAAAGAAATGTGTGATTCCAGTGGGAGAATTGATTGCTATAAAGTAAGACTTGTAGCGAAGTGAAATCATACAAAGAGAATGGAAGGTATATACTTCAAATCTTTATAGTCTTAGTTGCGTATTTTATTTTGAAGTTTGCATCAGATAAATGTAAAGATCATTTTTTATCAAAAAAAATCTAGAAGAAGATGCTTATATGCTTTAATCACAAGGTTTTATAGTAAGGGTAAAGAAGATATATTTTGTAGACTTATAAAGTCAATCTGTGGATTAAACAGGTATATAGGTAATGATATTTGAAGTTTGATAGAATTGTATCTTCTTTCAACTTGGTTGAGATTGTCATTGATAATTATATATATCTAGAGGTCAGTGGGAGTGGACTCATTTTCTAGTTATATGTGTTGATGGTTACATACTATTGTACAATGACATGGTTTACTAGTTTGAAACCAATGTTTCAATATCTGATAACTTTGAGATATAGAATGTGTGAGCAAGTAACTTTGTACATAATATTGAGTTTGCTCGTGACAAAAAAATAAAATTCTAGATTTGTCACAAAGTATAAACATTGTTTTTGAACTATTTAGTATGCATGTATAACCATTAAGTTACGGATGCTTAAATTGATAAAGGAGACAAATTGACAAAATTATATACAAGGAATGAAATTGAGTGTGAGCATCAACACTGCAGTAGGAAGCTTGATATATGCTCAAGCTTGTAATCATTTTATTTAACCTTTTCATTGAGTGTTATGGGACATTTTCAGTTAGATGGTAGTATAGCTTACTGGACAACAAGAAATAGGATGGTCATGCGGTATATGTAGAGGACCAAGAATTACATGTTTATTTATGAAAGTAGTGACATTCTAGACTATTTTTGTAAGACCCATATTGTACTAACCGATTTTATCACATTGTATTAGATCTTCCTATCATGGTCGGACCAAGCGGACCAAGTGCGTAAAGAAACCACAAGACCAGGTATGAAATTGAACCCAAAAACAGTCAATTAAGAGTGTATGGTCGCATACCTAAACAGGTGTGGTCGACCACACCTCAGATTAAAGCGACCACAGAAATTTAGGTCGTGTGGTCGCAAGTTTCTGACTGTGTGGTCGACGGGTTCTATGACCACACCTGCGACCACACGAACCCAGTCAGACTCCGTGATTAGGAAACCTTCTTAATCCGAAGGGGGTTCTTTCCTAATCTAAGTAGGACTTTATATGGAGGGTTTTCTTTATATATAGGACGTCCCTTAGCCTCTTTCATCCTTTTAGAACTCAAACTGAAAGAGAGAGAAAGAGAAGAAGAGGAAGAGAAGGAGAATTGAAAAGGAAGACTAAGAGGAGGAAATTCAGAGAAGAACTCTAAATCTTCAACAAGTTTAAGGTATGAAAACGTTTCCCA
>CM053268.1:69757223-69825979 GCA_028583415.1 Protea cynaroides
GTTTAAATGATATTTTTAATACTATACGCACACAAATTCTCGCAATGGAGCTACTGCCTTCAACAACCAAGGCATACTCCCTTATTTTTCAAGAAGAACATCACCATGGGCTTTGTATTCAATAACCTACATCTGAAAATATGGCTTGTGCAGTCAATCATAGCAATACTGTTGATCTGAGAAACAATGGTAATTTCGCAAGAAATTCTACTGATTCAAGGTTTTCCGGTCTTCGATCTCTCTGTTCTCATTGTAACAAGTATGGACACACCAAGGAGGTATATTATGATCTTCATGGGTTTTCACTAGGATTTGTTCGTCGTCCCCCCAAGTACAGTCGATCTAGAACGCCACATTCACATATGGCTTCTAAAATGCCAACTGAATCACCCTCACAGCTTCAACAAATTCAAAATTCACATACAATTACTAATTCAGTAGGCTCGTCTCACAATTCTATTTCATTTGCATCACCAAAAAATGGCTTACCACTACCTCCACTCACGTCCATGCAGTACTAATAGCTTATGGCATTCTTGAACAATTCCACTTCCTCTGTAAATTTTGCAAGTATGTACCACTATCTAACTGTTAATTCCCCATCCGCTACCTCTTGGGTTATTGACATAGGAGCTTCACACCTTTTCTCTCCTCTGTCTACTTCATCCTCTCATTCTGTTTCATCAGTTACTCATCCTCTGGTACTTCTTCCTGATGGTAGTAAGCATCATACTACCAATGTTAATGATCAGCAACTATCACCACATATTCACTTACAAGATGTGTTCCATGTTCCAAAGTTTGCATTCAATCTCTTATCGGTAAGTCAACTTACTAGTGCTTTACACTGCTCAGTAACATTTTTTCCTACCTTCTGTGTATTTCAGGACTTATACACGAAGATGGTGACTGGAATGGGGCTGCTACATGATGGATTTTTTACTTTGAACCCTCCAAAGTTTCCCCTACTACTGTAGCATTGTCTGTTTCACCCAAAGTTTGGTACTACAACTTGGGTCATCCTTCTCCTCGCACAGTTCATATTCTAGCTTGTCCTTCATATACAGATTTTTGTGATGTATGCCCATTAGCCAAGTATATTAGACCTCCTTTTCCTTCCAGTGTTTCTCATACTGTTGTTTCCTTTGAGATTTTACACTGTGATATTTGGGGATTCGACCCCATCTCATACTGGTTGTCATTACTTTTTGAGTATTGTGGACAATTATTCAAGAACTACGTGGGTTTTTCTCAGGAGAAATGAATCTAAAACTATGCATATCCTTTCCTAGTTTTTTAAACTCATCACTACTCAGTTTTTGACTACTGTGAAAAAAATTAGAACTAATAATGGGTTTAAATTCTATGCAAAAATTATTTCATTCCCTTGGTATTGTTCACCAATTAACATTTGTCTACACTCTACAGCAAAATGAAGTTATAGAACGTAAACATAGGCATCTCCTTCAAGTTGCAAGGTCATTATGGTTTCAAGTTCATCTCCCTTTAAATTCTAGGGTGAGTGTATTCTTACAGCATGTTATATCATAAACCATATTCCTATTCATTTACTGTCTGGCAAATCACCCTATGAAATGTTCTTTCATAAAACTCCATCTTATGAGCATTTTCGTTCCTTTGGTTCTCTTTGTTATGCTCAACATCGCTCCCCCCATAGACATAAATTTTCCTCTCAGTCAATACCTTGTATTTTGGTAGGATATCCAATTAATCAAAATGGATATCGAGTATATGATTTGTCTACTCATGTTATTTTTACAAGTAGAGATATTCAATTTTTTGAACATATTTTTCCATTCCATTCTTCCTCTTCTATCTTAACACCTTCTAATTCAACCCCTATACTCACTCTTCTTCCTCATCCTATTTCATTTGAACTAGCTCATGTACATGAAACCAGTTCCCATATAGTCTTTGTCTTACCAATTGAACCCACTGATAGTTTTATACATGACTCAAATGTTGTACCTATTGATAATTTACTTTATAATGGTAATACTCATGAATTTGTGGTACCTATTGTGACCGATCCCTCCATAAATAACACTAATAACCTTACCAACCCTACACTCATTGTTACACGTCGGTCATCTCGAACTCATAGGCCAAATATTCGGTTAAGGGACTTTGTATATGGTTCGGTCACTCAACAAACTGCTTCAGCAGCATCTGCTACTGCTTCAGGTACTCTATATCCTATTGTAAATCATGTCTCATGTTTTTCCAATTCGCCTTATATATATTTGTTATCCAATCTATGTTCTGAAACTAAGCCACATGCCTACACCCAAGCCCGCAAATATTCTCACTGGCAAAAAGCCATGGCTGAGGAAATGAATGCCTTGATTGATAATAACATACGGGTTGTTATGCCTTTACCACCCAGCAAACATGTTATTGGATGCAAATGAATATTCAAAATTAAAAGGCATACAAATGGTCAAATTGAGCGATACAAAGCTGGTCTAGTGGCTAAAGGTTTCACCCAATTAGAGGGATTGGATTTTCTTGAAATCTTTTCTCCTGTGGTTAAATTAGTAACTATACAATGTCTAATTGCTCTTGCCTCATATAACTATTGGCCTTTGTATCAACTTGATGTGAAAAATGCCTTCTTACATGGCAATCTTGATGAAGAGGTATATATGATGGCACCACCCAACTATACTATTGAGGGACGTCCTTTGGCCTCGGATTTGGTTTGTAGACTTCGCAAGTCTTTATATGGCCTTAAACATGCACATCGGCAATGGAATAAGAAATTTGTGGATGCCTTGGTCCGGTTAGGATTTTCTCAATCCTTATCTGATGCTTCACTATTCACGTTTCATAATGGGCCTATTCTTACTGTGGTGTTAGTCTCTGTGGATGATATAATCATCACGGGATCAAATGAGGCCCATATTGCTACTACCAAAGGCATCTACATTCATGTTTTCATATTAAAGATTTGGGCAACCTTAATTATTTTTTGGGGATTGAAGTGGTTACTACATCTAATGGGCTTCTTCTCACACAACAAAAGTATGCTCTTGATATTTTATGAGATTCTAGGTTCCTTTCTAGTAAGCCCAATACATTTCCAATGGACCAAAATCAGGTTTTAAGGTACCTTAAAGGCACATTATCACTTGGGCTTCATACGACTCACCATAATTCTCCAGTAATTACGAGCTATTGTGACTCTAACTGGGCTAGTTGGCCCTTTACTAGAAGATCTACAACGGGTTATATTGTTTTCTTTGGATCTAGTCCTATATCTTGGAAGACCAAGAAACAGCAAACGGTCTCTCGTTCATCAACTGAGGCCGAGTATTGAGCTCTTGCTACACAAACTTGTGAGCTCACATGGTTATAGGCTTTGTTCAAAGATTTGGGCTTCATTCATTCATTCCCTATATCTGTTTGTTGTGATAGTCAATCTACCCTTCATCTTTTGGCTAATCCAATGTTTCACGGACACACCAAACATATCGAAATAGATTGTCCTCTCTCGTTTCTGATAAACAAGCTTGGACTTCGACTTGAGGGAGCAAGTTACATACATTATTTTATGTATTCTTACATTTAGACTTAGTGATTTACTGTTTTACCCTTATATAACCTCAGTGTATTATAGGTACAGATGTACTCTCATTTTACTGAAATACGAAATACAATCTTCAAATCCTGATCTGGTTCTATACCATTTGACAAATCCTTGATCCCTTTACTCAATCTATGCCAGCCTTGTTGGGTTCAGCCCAACCCATACCGGCCCTAATTGAGCTTGATTGACCCTGGCTCAGCTCAGTCCAATTTAAAATAAGATATAATTTTGTTAAATTGTAATTATATCATTATATATTTCTATATGTAGGACTAGTCTGGATAGGATCAAAGTCAGACTAAGACCTCATCCTAGGCCCAACCCGGCCTGGGAATCTCACTAGTAGCGCAGCCCAAACCTATCATGGTTTAGGGTGGGCTTGGTCAGAAATTCAGTAAAACTTTCCAAATTTCAGCTAATCAATTTCAACAGTGCGACTGACTGGTTTCGCCAATTCCCTCTCGTCATTCCACGTACCAACAAATCCTCAACCATAAACTTTAAAAAAGAAATGAGAATTAAGAAAAAAAAATAGAAAAACAAAATATAGGGATCAAATTCAGGCATAATACAAGAGTGGGAACAAATCTGGGTTTTAATACTTTGGAAAAGATCAGAAACTTCCTTTGGCGAGCTTGGGCAGATGGTTTGGTGACTGCTGATGGTCAGTCGCTATGGTGATTTGGGAAATAGTTCACGTGCACGTGCATGTATCTTCTATGGGATCTCATCAACATTTATATTTAATGGATCCCGTATTCTACAGATGAGTCTCATACCACATTGACAGTGATGATCCCATAGAGTACATGTATGTGTAGGAGAACTGATCTCATAGTGACCCAGTGGTCAATTCTCTTTGCAGAGTTGGAACCGGATTGTTTCTCGTCTATTATAGTTGGTGAAGCTATGGCAATTCGTTCTGTCCTCCTTCAAGCTATCACAGGCAGCTCTGATCACCCTTTATTGAATCTGGCACCTGCTCGGCTTGCGCACCACTTCTCCACTCCTCCATTAGTCCTTGGTGTGTAGGATTAATTGGCCTAGTTCCACTCCATAGCTTCTTGAAACTCGTAATTCAGACACCACCCCTTCAACACACTCTAAATAAACATTTTTCTACCCAAAAAAAACCTCGCATTTGGAAAATAAAATAAAAATTACATCTAAGAGTATCATTTTTTTTTTTTTGGGTAATCATTAGTAAAAACGTAAAGTGTTTTATACAATCATGTTAGCCAATGGTTATAAATTTCTATTTTATATTTAAAAATTTTCACTTTTCTTCCCTTTAATTTCTCTTGTCAAACTGAGCCACTAGAATTAGGTGGGTTCAATACTGGCCTAGAAATCTCAGTCATAGCCCAGCCTATCTTGAAATTTATAGATGGGCTTTGTGTGGGCTCCATGGTTTCTAACTATAACCTATAACGATTAGCATCTTGGAAATTTGTCTAAAAGTAACAAAAACACGTCTTGGGCAAATGCCAATAATACCTTGAGATGAAACTCTTGAATACTCCTGTTTCTACTTCCCAGTATCGTCCTGATGAAGCAGGGGCTGGGAGGAGGTTAATCCACATAGATGTAGCAATTCTGAATATTAGATATATAGAAATGGTTACTTCCTAAATTTTATACTTAAATTCAATCATATTCCCTTTTATTTGTTGTTATGCAGCTTCTCGATAGTCTAAGCATTGTCGTATACAAGTGCGAAACGTGGTTCACAGTTCATGGGAGTGAAATCTGAAATGGATTCTCGTTCCGATTCTTCCAGAAATGGTCTGAACCCTAAAAAAAACCCCGATTTATTGAATTGGGAAGTATCCAGCCGATTCCAATCGAACTCCAATTCCTTAATCCATCAGATCTACTATGTGGTACAAATAGGTGGACCATTCCATAGATATTGTATGTATAGGTCTATCGATAAAACTGGCTCCCTTAATATATTTTTTCAGCTAGCTAAATTTCTAATTTTGGAGGGAAGGGGGCAGGGACCGAGGGGTCATACTGTGGGGAAAAATGAACACCCATCTTCAGTTCTTCAACCATATTTTAAAATGTGGGTTGAACCAAGGATGAGAAAGATAAGTCTTGATCCATTTCAAACCATCTTAGGTCTCCCTGTCTGACTCTGAGGGGATGACAATTGACATTCAGTTACATGATTTACCATACTGGTTGGGCCTTTTTCTTTTGAAATGTTTTCTTGATTAAATACTATGTTAACTCTTAGAATCATAGTAACTGCTATAACTTGATTATGCTTTATTTTGTCATTCGTTACAAAAAAAAAATAAAAAAATAAAAACAACCTCTCCATGTTATGAGGGTAAAATTACTTACATTCTACCCCTCCTCAAACCCTACAATAACAGAACCTCTTGCATCGAGACACACTTTTATTTATACCCAGTTGCAGCATCGATCGATGGACTCTCAACATAACTGTACCAACTCCAATCCATAGCAAAACCATTGACATAGTAGTCCACCTTTCCAAGGAAGTAAAAGGCCCATTGAAACATGGGTTAGACCCAAGAGGAAACAAAACAATAAATTGGAGAACATTAGTTAAATATAAAGGGGTCTTTCTACTTGACCCCGACCAATGCCTTGAAAACGATTCCTTTTAACACACATTCATTGGACCATCATAGAAATCACAATATACAGGAGACAGTTTTGGTATTTGACACGAAAGGGGTGAAGTTTTGTGCCAATCCAATGGCCACCGTCAAGTAGAAAACCCCTTACACAAAAAGATCAGTAATTTCTGACCTTGCCATGTTTACTTAACCCTCCACTAGAATCGGAGAATGCCTAGGGGGAAGTAATAGTCTCTACAGAAAGTTTAAAAGGAAAACGAAATCTTGGGTCACCAATTCAAGAAGAGCAAATAAATCAAAGACTTGTCCCTGCCCGGACTTCTATAAAGAACATTGCACTAAAAAATTTCAGACCCAGTTAGAATCTAGAAGCATTCCTTTATCCTGTGGAGACCAAGACTTCTCCAAACCTCCTAAGCTTGAAAACAAGGATATGAAATTTTACATATTTATATATATACATTGGCTGTAGCTGCAAAGATCAGTCACTTGAGCACCTTAAGTTTACATCTTCTATTTACCTCGAGTGAGGGGAAAAAAAAAAAAGAGAACATCTTCTCATCTTTCACCACTTTCAAGCTCTTCTTGATCCTCCATCTGGGCTTCTTCCTTAATTGGGCTAACGCTACCAATTTCATAACTACTGCTATGCTGAACGAACCACCTAGAGGTAGGATCTTCTTCGTTGAGGTCCTCTTCATTGTCATTATCCTTGGGTGAATGTGAGATCACATAACCGTCCATCCAAGCAGGGCAAGGGTATTCAACTCCAAGAGCAGCCTGCACTTGTGAATGATTTGAAGGACTTAAAGTATGTGATGGTGCTTCTGAAGGATCATGCCTCAAACAGGAACATTCTGGGACTGGATGTGAGAGAAAAGATAGTGGCTTTGATCTTGTGGATGATTCTGTTAACCCATCAAGTATAGTTCTAGTGAGGTGCTTGCGTATTGATGTCAACAAGGTACGGTTTGCTTGATATAAATGGTCCCGTATTTCGTCTAAAAGCTTGGCAACTTCTTTTCTGTGTTTACAGAGCAGAACAGGAAAGTGAGAAGCCTGTGTTACCAATAAGTTGAGATAGATGAGTTAAAACTAAGAGTACGTAGAAATTGACTCGTCGTGTAATATTCACATGCACAGTCATTTGCCATGGCCCATGTGCAGCAACAGAAATTAGGACACCAAAAATTGGGGCGATGAGTACCACAACTAGACCTTAATGAGGATAATTGCCCCAAGTAATAAGTCTGACCCATGATAAAAGACACCTAGAAATCCTCTCGACTCCATCTACCAACCATCTGATATAATCCCATGATCAGGTTCTTCTAAAGGTATCTAGGTACATGGTTTCACATAAGGGGTCCTCTCGACTCCTTCTACCTACCATCTGATATAATCCCATGATCAGGTTCTTCTAAAGGTATCTAGGTACATGGTTTCACATAAGGGCAGTCCATTCTGTAAGTGCAACTGGCATCCAATTCACATGATCTTTTTGCTATGTTAGTCTTCAAGATGGGACAGTTAAGGTTTTATCAGTTACATCGAAAAATTGTTTTTGAGGCCTGAACCTTGTATTTTGTAACTTTGTTAGTATCGAATCCTAATTATTTTGTTGTTTACCCATTGTAGCTCACAATCCATGCATTTTCTTGATATTTTGGGAAATTCTCAACTAAATATTGAAGATATGGGAAGAAATGTATAAACTTCATCAGTAAGAAGAAAACTAAATACCTGTCAGGTCTATAAGTTTTTGATTCAGCTGATTGGTAGAGCCTGTGGCCCATCACCAAGCTTGCAAAATTTGGGCGTCCCTTGCCATCACTATCAAATCCAGGGATGAATGCGTCAGCTTCAACACAAATTACATAGTCAATTGCCTCCCATAGTAGTTTATGAGCATTGATTCTTAGCTCCATAACTGTATTCTGAGGCTCATTATCATTCTCAGCTACCCAACCCCACCAACCCTCAATGTTGTATGATTTGGGCCTGGCAGGAGGAGGTGGCAGTGGACGAGGACGTGGACCCGATGTTTTCCATTTATCAACCTTCACTTCTCCTTCAACGGGAGGGGTCCACTGAGAAGTGCCAACCAAAGGAGTTTCAGGTCCATATATTCTGGTAAGCTCCTTCACAGAGCAAAGGGATGTCCTGTCAACAACATTCTCAAACATTGCATGCAGAGGAATCAGTATCCTCTGGCCTCCAAATACTTCTCCCCCTGAGACGTATATAATTGTGTCTGATGAATACCCATATGCACGAAGAAGAATACCAACCTGTGGAATTAAGCATAAATTATTACGCACATTTAAACTCCGACAACATGTTCCAACTCATATGATGTTTCTCTGGTACTGATGAATGTATTCCTTTACACTATACCATAATATGGCCCAATAACTCACAACCTGGTCCTTTTGATCAATAGGTCTCCATTTTGACAGGGAATTTAGTTCAGAAGAACAAGAAGACCAGCAGCAAACCCAGGCTATGAGTGGGTCAGACTGGACCAAGAATGGACCAATATGCTTAATTTTGCATGCCCAATGGGTTATATGGCTCATTGGGTTAAGTATTGTTGGGCTTTCTACTGCAAAAAACCATTTCTATAAGCCAAAATTTGAGGATTTGAGATTAGGTGTTAGTATCTAATTTTTATTTTCAATTTAGAAGATTTAGGATATATTGGGTCCATATTAAGTTACTTATTTTGATTGTTTCTGGTTTGTTAAAGAACTGTTGAATCTGGTTTTAGAAAGTTCAGAAGCTAGTTTCTATTTTTAGATTCCTTGGTTCTCAAGTCTAGAATTTTAGGAGAGTTTCTATTTAGGGAGAACTTAACATATCCTTTTCTTCTTTGTATTCTTTTTCTTCCATTAACTGAGGTTAGTTTTCTGTTTACTAATCCTGCGACTGGTGGGTTCATCTTACTATGGTTATGTTCGTTTATTAAAACATAGGTCTGTTGGGTGACTCCCCATTGGTTTTGCTTCCATCAATTTTACTCTTATTCTGTTACTGATCCTGATCTTCATTTTAGGTCTGCCCTGAGAATACTTCAATCCATTCAAACTGCTAACAGATTGTGTTCTCTTATTTGATCTCAGATACTGATTCTGTCGTGACCTGCAACTGCTGAACCCTGTGTTCTGATGTGCTGGAACTATTCTTGCATAGTTTTTAGTCAGGTTTAACCTCCACTTTCTATTTCTTTGGATTTCTAGCTCTGTGAAGCAATGCCATCTGATTCTAGTTGCTACTTTCTGTTAGTTTCTAATTTTTATACCAGTATCTCTACCTCTATCTTCTGTTTTTATTTCAGTTTCAGTTCCTATTTGGAGCTGTCTAAATCAGTTAGTTTGTATTTTGATAGTTGCTAATTCTGTTTATGCTTCACATTCTATTTTCTGACCTGATTTGGTAACCTGCTAATTTGGGGACGGGACTACACCATATCTTGGAATCTGAGCAAGAGTTTATTCTCCTTCCCTGTTAGTCCACTTGACCAAATTTCTGGCCACATGACTTGTCTCTCTGTTTTAATTAAATCTCAGTTGCTGGTTTGGTTCCTACATCCTGCAATTCTGGAGAATATTGAGTGTTCCATTTCCTAATGCCTAAGATGATCAGAATTCCACTAGGGACACAGTAGACAAACACAACTACGGAGCCGTTTCCAAAATCACCTTTCCATTACTAGCATAAATAAATTACCTCTGGAGTGCAGGGATATCATCAACACGAATTGATCTAGCCCCATGCCTGATCCAAGAGATGCCAACCAGAATAGACTGGATGAGATCATCCAGACACAAATGTTCCATCTTCTATGCTATGCTACTAATTTCTAAAGGTAAGTAGTCACATCTCAGGGTCCTCTAAAAAATTTACCTCCTCCGGCAATAGGGGACATGAACCATTACGATGTTGCTCTGCGAAATTTACAGAAAGCTTGCCTTTGACAATCCCACGTTTAATCATCCATGATCTTCTATGTTGAATCAGTTCAGTATGTACATCCTTCAGAACAAATGCAGACAATAAGATACAGGATAAACTTTGTAAATTAAGGAATAGGGCATAATCTATCTGTCATGCCTTAAGAACATGAACTTTATACCTGGAATAGTTCAGAGCAACCATGATATGCCAGAGCATCTCGAGTCATCGCCGGATCATAGGCTATAAACGGTCGTCCAGGAGCCCGCATCCTGAAAAACGATATCAACTAAGAGAAAAAGGCCAGTAAAACAAAGCACGGCTATAAGGGGCTGTGCTGTACCAAACCTATTTAAAATTTTAGTGGCAAGCTCCTGGACCTCCTGTCGAAAACTAAGAGCATGAAAAGCAACCCTGCATCTCAGCCTCTGGTACTCTTCAAGACTGGGTGGAAGAATGGCCTGTGTCAATTAAGACCATCAAACTAAGATCCAAGGCAACTACATCCAAGATCATATGGAAACAATGAGGGAATATCTGGGAACAAAACAAAAAGATTTTACACCAAAGTGAAGGAGAAGCTAAAACCATCCTGACAACCAATAATAGGAGATTGTTGAAGTAAGAGAGCAGTTAGCTTAAGTAAAACTTCAAGATCTAATGTATGGAAAGGCTAGTTTAGGCATAGTTCTCATATTTTGAAATAACCTAATTTTACATGCTTGGAAATGGAACATGCACTTTTTATACAATAAAAACTTATCCTCTCAATGTCCGTTATAGCTCAGCTGATCAAAAGTCGCCCATTTATCCATAGAAATACCCATGACCTTGTGGTTCATTTTCAAGAGACTAAAGTCGTATCTGGGCATGTGAAAATATATGACTTGACATTCAGTCGCACACTAGTGATGTTTCAAGAGTCAATGAAAATCTGCTCCAATCAATTATAATCTTTATTGTCTCGTTTATTACTTGAGAACTAATGTTTCAAGTGTTTATAGAATAGCAAATCCTTCAAGTTGCAAACACGACTTAGTTTATCAACATGGATACACTAATCAGAGTAGCGGTAGTTGAAGTACATGAAGAAAGATGAAGAGCCAAGAACAATAGGAGAATATAGCAAGGGGTACAGTTGTTACTCCACATTTAATTCCTCACATTTAAGTTATGTAGCATCCGTTTGGTATCTTATGGTGTAAAATGAGGACACAAGCTATATATAATAGGGGGGTGACCTGAATGGACATGTAAGGGAGATCGTAGAGGTCATGAAGGTGCGCATGGAGGATATGGTTTTAGAGTGAGGAATGAGGAGGGGACTTCCATTTAAGATTTTGTCGTCGCTATGATTTATCCATTGTAAACACATACTTAGAAAAGAGAAAGGAGCATTTAGTCACCTTCAAAAGTGGGCATCACAACAGTCAAATAGATTTCTTTTTAACTAGAAGGCTTGGTAAGTTGTTTATATAAGTATTGTAAGATTATATTATGGGAGAGCCTAACCACACATACATCACAGATTACTGGTCATGGATATGTGGCTCACTACGTCGAATCGTAAGAAAGGTGATGGCAAAGAGGGTTCAAAACAAATTAAATTAACAAACCCTCTTTGCTGTAGGATCTTTACACAGTCTAAATCCAAAACAGAATTAGAAAATAATGAATAAGTTCACTTATCTTGAAATCTGACCCTTAGAACCTCATGAAACTTGTTGCAGACAGTCCTTATAATAGATGTGAACACACTTCGAGATTTGGAAGTGATCCAAGAAGAACTGCAGAAGCTAGGTGTCTCGAAAACTTGTTGGAACTGACTACCGCCACTGCCTGGGGTAGATCTGCTTGGTTGCTGCCTGTTTGTGATCTCCACTTCTCCAATTTGTGTTTGAATGAATCAGTAGTAGAACAAATGTAAACAGTAAGCAACAGTATTAAGAGAAGGATTTAATGAAGAGCAAGGATCAAGAGAAGAAGGATTGTGGTTCAGTCTCACAACCGTGGGAGACTCAACCCAGAAAAAAAATTTCGAAAGCTCTTTTTTCTTCTGAATAGTCTGCTACCAGCAGTTTACCTCTTCTTATTTATAAACTTTTCAAAGATTATAAATAATAGGAAGGTTACAAAAATAGGAATCTCAAACTGAAATAGAAACTTCTTTTATAGAGAATAGGAAAGTTTCTAAAATAGAAAATAGGAAAGTTTCTAAACATTTTTTAGGAAACTAAGTTAATTTCTAAATGATGAAACTTCTAAATTATACCATATTTTAGGAAACTAACTAACATTCTTAATCAAAAAGAATCTTAATGCATGTCGACTACTAGTACAGTTGTCGACTCTAGTGCTGCTGGCGGTAGAATGTATTAACTGGGCTGGTTGCAAAATTTTATATTTAACCAGCATTAGGCTGGCCCAATGGGTCAAGCCCATTTATCTTCTTGCGGCCCCTTTTCCTTGAGTAAACCGGGCCTGCATCAGCTCCCCCCTACCTAAAATGAACTCGTCCACGAGTTCGGTAACGATGTAGAATGATTTCAACGGGGTCGGTAGGCAGCGTCTCTTGATCTTGAAATTTTGGCTGTGCTTGCAAAGTTGGAAGGAAATCCACCACTTTGGGTCCACTCTCTTCAAGATATTTGGAAGGTATCACAACGTCAATATGCTCAACATCTTGAGGAGGGTCAAGGGTGAACGTGATATTCATGGGGAAAACTGTATTCAACTCTTGTTCTATCTTCACCTCCATAATAATTGTGTCCTCATCAATATTGTGACCGCGACTATCAATCCATGAAATTGTAGAAGGATACTCTAGGTCACACAAGTCTTCTGTAGAATCATCCACAACCATACCACTGATTATATGGATTCCATGTGGATCCTCATCATTATCAGTGACATCCGTATTAGTAACAGGGGTGTCATCACTTTGAAGTTCACATACCTATGCATCAACATTATTCTCAATTAAGGCAACTAGAGAATTCACATTTAGCTTTTGTGGGCAATCTCTGGCAAAATATCCATATGCATGCAGTGATAGCACTGTACATCTGTATTTATGGGAGTTTTACCTTTGTCTGCAACTGTGAGAGTCCGAGGTGTAGACTCTATGGCCTTGTTGTTCGGTATGGGACGCTTCTCTTCATAATAACCTAGAGTGGACTTCTGTGTTGACTTTAGAAGCTCTTCGGCTTAAAAAGCATTATCCATACAATCGTTGATACCAACAATATCAATTACACCCAATTTTTCTCTTATTTCTAGTCGTGATCCCAACCGAAACCGAGATATCATCTAGTCATCACTGTCTCGTGATCTAGTACGTACACACAATTGGTCAAATTGATATACATAATCTTCCACACTCATGGTCCCTTGTCGAAGATTATTCAGTTGGTCATGTAACCTCCTTTGGAAGGACCTTGGCAAATATATTTTTTTTAACTCTTCTTTCATCTCTTCCCAAGTAATAGATTCCAACCGCTTCCTCATTAGGCTATATTCATAAGGACGCCACAAATCTTGGGCACCCCCCATCATGGAATAAAATCTCGGCGAGATCTTGCCATTCTAGCCTATCTCAACAAAGGCCGAGACGAAAAACAGGGTCGATAATGGATTTTGTCTCGGCCTTGCATGTTATCATTGAGATCTCGGTATCTCGGTCGAGATCTCGATATTTCTCACAATTTATCGCTATTTATCGCAATTTCTCGCGATATCTCGGCAAGAAATTGCTTTCTGTTTTTTTTTTCACTTTATAAAAGTGAAAGAGCATTGTTCGACCAAGAACAGCTCTTTATTCTATTTTGTTATTTTTTGAAAACTTCTTGGTTTCTTTCTCATTTTTTCATTGTTTGGACTTCCAACTTGCTACGGGTGGTGCTTCAGACTGTGGGGATTGCTGTGGGAGCTTCGTATCAACTGTTGAAGGTAAGTTTCTTGCAGAAAAATGAGATTTTTACATGAGACTATGAAAGAGAAAAAAAATTGTAGAATGTGATGAAATTTTTATGTTAGATACGTGAGCCCGATCTACAAGCTCACGGTTTCAGATTTCTATTTTGGTTGTTGTAGGTTTTTTTTTCAATTATTTGTATTTAAAAATTAATTTCCAACAATTAAAAATTAAAATAATTATTATTTATACTTATTTGATGATGATGACCTATTTATATGTTAATCACCATTGGCCAATCTACTGTCCTGCTGTTTCAAATTTCGATTTCGGTCGTTGTTGATATTTTTTTTAATTATTTGCATTTAAAAATGAATTTTCAACAATTAAAAATTAAAATAATTATTATTACTCATTTGATGAAGATGACCTATTTATATATTAATCACCGTTGGCCGATCTACTGTCCTACGGTTTCGGATTTCGATTTCGGTTGTTGTATGTTTTTTTTTTAATTATTTATATTAAAAACTAATTTCCAGCAATTAAAAATTAATTTAAAAATAGTTAAAAAATGCTATAAAACAAGAAAAAATAAGGAAAAATATTCTGATCACATTTAAAATATGAGGAAAATTTTGAAATGTAATTTCTGCTGTGTTCAAGTTTATAAGGTTATTGAAGTTTATGTTTTCTATGAAACAGACTTGGAAATTATGTCTAGACCAAGTTCTGGGGCAGGCGACGGAGCCAGTTCCCGTACTGACCCTGCATGGCAGTATGGGACTGCCCTTCAGGGTGATAGAAAGAAGACCCAGTGTAATTTTTGTAGGAAGAAGCTTCAATCTGACGGCATCACAAGACTGAAGCAACACTTAAGTGGATTGAGCAAAGATGTTTCCAAATGCCCGCAGTGTCCTGTGGAGATATCCAGGGCCATAGGTGAACAGTTGAGGGGAGAGAAGCAGAGGAAGGCAGCAATGGAAAGAGAAAAACAACAGTTTGAAGAAGCAATTCGAGGCATCATACCAGAATCCATTGAGGAATATGAGGCTAAGGGATGGGATGTAGAGGATATGACAGAGGCAGAGGCAAGACAGAAGTGTCATGCAGCAATAGCTAATAGAGAAACCCTTTGATCAGATGCGGAAAGGAGACAGACAGGAGCAGATACATCTGGAGCAGGTGGCAGTGGTAGTGGATTTGCTCAGCCTGAGCCACAGAGACAGAGCAAAGGGATTGGTTCTTGGTTTTCTAGATCACGAAGTAGAAGGTAAGAACCTATGCCTTAGCCACGGGGTCGGAATAATTATGTTCAAGTTCTACAGTAAGATCCCAGTGTTTTTGTGAAGCAAGGTAGCAAGCAGAAAAAAATAAAGGCAATGTTTGAAGGAAAGAATAGGGAGTCAGTAGGGTATTCTTACTCTAAGTGGTCGTTTTATCATGGCATCCCAGCAAACGCCACCACTGGCCCTTTCTTTCAGAGCATGCTAAATGCAGTTGCTGAGGCAGGTACAAGGATTAGAGGGTCAAATCAATATTAGCTAATGACTCATTATTTGCCTCAACATAAGAAGGAATTACAAGACAGGATCCTGAGCCAGAAGAAGAATTGGAAAGATTTAAGAGTAACCATTATGTGTGATGGTTGGACTGGTCCTACCAGAAAGTCCATCATCAACTTCATGGTTTACTGCGACGGGAAGACGATATTCCTTAGGTCTGTTGATACATCAACTAAAGTAAAAGATGCAGACTATATTTATGGACTGTTGCAACAGGTGGTGGCTGAAGTGGGTGATCAGAACATTGTCCAAATTGTGACGAACAACGGCAGCAATTTTAAGAAGGCAAGGAAGATGTTAATGAACAATGCCGACTACAATCTCTTCTGAACTCCATGTGCTGCCCATTGTATTGATTTGATGTTGAAGGACATGGGCAACATAAGTAAAGTGAAAAGAGTGGTTGAGCAAGCAAGACAAGTAACCACTTTCATCTACAACCATGGTTATTCCTTGAACATGCTCAGGGAAAGATGTGGAGGGGACTTGATCAGACCAAGAGTCACCAGATTCGCTACACACGTCATAGCATTGTAGAGCTTTGAGGCGAAGATGGCCGGACTCAGATCGATGTTTGCATTTGAAGATTGGTTTTCATGAAAACAAGTACCCCCCAAGAGTGGAAGCACAGAGTACCATCGCTTCAAACGAATTTTGGCAAAACGTGAAGGTGGCAGTCAGAGTGTTACATCCTGTAGAGCAGGTGTTGAGATTGGTAGATATTGAGCGAAAACCTACCATGCCACTCATTTATGCTGCCGTGGACTCATTGAAAGTACGTGTTAAAGCTTTGATACTACGTGGCTACAAGAATTACATAAAGAATCATCAATGACCGATGAGAGAGCCAACTCATGCATCCATTGCATAAGGCTAGTGAGTAAATTTGATGATGTATTTACTTTAGTGTTACTTATGTACCCATATAATTTTTATTTGATTTAACTACGTATCCGCTGTCAAATATTTCAGCATACTATTTGAACCCCAAATACTAGTATACGCATGTACTTGGGACGAACGCAGAACTCATTGAGGCAATGAAGCTAGTGGTTGCAAAGTTGGAGCCAGATCCCCAAGCACAGGCATTGGCAAACCTAGAGGTGAGTTGTATGCTTTAATTATTGGAAATATGGCAAAACTATATATTGTAATTGCAAATATTTATAAGTTTTCGATTGTGTGTAGATTAAAACCTTCAAGGAAGCCCGTGGGAGTTTTGGGTTCCTCGCTGCAGTGGCTGGACGTGACAAAAGTGATCCGTGTATGTATTACGTTTAAATGACTTACGAAATTAAATTATCTTATATTTTATGTATTACGTTTAAATGGCATATGAAATTAAAATATATTATTGTTCTTATGCAGCTGAATGGTAGGTGTTGTATAGTAAAGATGCACCTGCTCTGAAGAAGAGAGCAAGTAAAGTGTTAGCTCAGACATGCTCTGCATCTGGCTATGAACGAAACTAGAGTAATTTCAACCTCATTCATTTAAAGAAGCGGAATCGATTTGGCCCCCAACGGTTAAATGATTTGGTCTGTGTGCATTACAACATGAGGCTGAGGGTGCAAACATTGCTCCATGATAAGAAGGATGATACCTCGCTCGAGCTCGCCAACATCTTCCAGCTTGACTCTGAAGAGGAAGATCCATTAATGGAGTAGGTGCGGCACAGAGTACCAGTGATGGACAGACCCGGGGGGATGCCTGACTCCCATTTGGCCAGCCATTTGGATATTGATGTCGACGAGTTTTTAACCTCGGAAGAGGGTCGAGTCCATACAAAGTCACCCATGCCGTTTGACCCTCCTACTAGCACTGATACAGATGATCCTGAGTGGAGTTGGAGTGGTAGTGGAGCTAGTGGTAGTGATCATGGGGTGGGCGTGGAGACCCAAGTGGAAGTCGAACCACTATTGTCAATATTGGGACTGATCTAAAGCCACAAGCATCACCTGTTAGATACACTAGGGAGAGTCAGTACACTCATGCAACACAGGATGAAGACAATGGTGCACGTGCACCATCCTCATCACGTAGACAAACTTCGTATTCGCGTAAGCCCCGGCATCATTCCCAATCTCAACATGATGAAGATACTGAATGCAGTAGCATGATGGATGTCGACGTTAATAGCCTCTCTACTGGCTTACGAGGATTGAGTGTGGAGGAGAATAGCAGTTCTGCAATGGACAGGAGCAGTGGAATGTTCCTGGATATAGCACTGGTTCACCATACACATACCTTTATAATGAAGTGTTATTTTGTTTCTCTTTCCCCTAATGCATTATGTTATTGTCTCATTTGTCATATTTGATTGAATATAATAGTCAATATTAGTCTAAGTTTACAACAAACTTCAACGTTGACTGCCAAAACATGGGTGTAAACCCAAATAACCACAAAGAGTCATTATTTTTATAATTTTATGCTCTAAATGTGTTTGTATGTAAAAATGAGGTTCTCTTGAAGTTGGAGACCTAAAAAATGTATTTTGGCCACCAAGACAGCCTTTTTAAGCTAAAGGCTGTCTCAGACAAAATGCAGTGTCTCGGCGAGATCTCGCCGCCGAGACCTCGGTTTTTAGAGGAGGCCGAGACTCCTCCAAAACCTGAAATTTTAAACCTTGCCCCCCATAAGCTGCGAGCCAATTTTAGCTTTCGTTGTTCGGAAAGGTCAAAACAATCGAAATAATCATATAAGGCATTTAGTCAATCATGAAACACTTGTGGGTCTTGTTTTCCATGAAACTCTTTAAGTTATATCCGTATTTTATGAGTTTGGTAACGGTGGAGTTGACATTCTCCATATTCTTCATAAGGTGGTTCTTGATCTTCCTCTCTTTGGACTCTTTGGGGAGCCCTAGGAACATTTCTAGGCACAATATTGGTTGTGGGATGTCGCTGACCAGCCTCCCTAGTGTTCATTCTCTCCCCTATATTATTTGTTAAAGAACCAAAGTAAGGGGGTCTTTGGGGTCATTGGACTAATTAGGTGAGTTAGAACTCGCTTCAGCCATGCTCTGATACTAATTGATGGCAAAGAGGGTTCAAAACAAATTAAATTAACAAACCTTCTTTGCTGCAGGATCTCTACACAGTCTAAATCCAAAACAGAATTAAAAAGTAATGAATAAGTTCACTTATCTTGAAATCTGACCCTTAAAACCTCATGAAACTTGTCGCACATGGTCCTTATAATAGATGTGAACACACTTTGAAATTTGGAAGTGATTCAAGAAGAACTGCAGAAGCTAGGTGTCTCGAAAACTTGCTGGCATTGACTACCGCCACTACCTGGGGTAGACCTGCTTGGTTGCTGCCTGTTTGTGATCTCCACTTCTCCAATTTGTGTTTGAATGAATTAGTAGTAGAATAAATCATAAACAGTAAGCAACAATATTAAGAGAAGGATTTAATGAAGAGCAAAGGATCAAAAGAAGGAGGATTTTTTGTTGAGTCTCACAATCGTGGGAGACTCAACCTAGAAAAAAAAAATTTCGAAAGCTCTTTTTTCTTCTGAATAGTCTGCCGCCAGCACTTTACGTCTTCTTATTTATAAACTTTTCAAAGATTACAAATAATAGGAAGGTTATAAAAATAGGAATCTCAAACTGAAACAAAAACTTCCTTTATAGAGAATAAGAAAGTTTCTAAAACAGAAAATAGGAAAGTTTCTAAACACTTTCTAGGAAACTAAGGAAATTTCTAAATAATGAAACTTCTAATAACTGAATACTATATTTTAGGAAACTAACTAACATTCTTAATCAAAAAGAATCTTAATGCATGTCGACTACTAGTACTGTTGTCGACTCTAGTGTTGTTGGCGGTAGAATGTATTAACTGGGCTGGTTGCAAAATTTTAAATTTAACCAGCATTAGGCTGGCCCAATGGGTTAAGCTGGCCTAATGGGTCAAGCCCATTTATCTTCTTGCGGCCCCGTTTCCTTGAGTAAACCTGACCTGCATCAAAAGGTCAGGTTTTTTCCCCTAAGATAAGATGGTGGAGCTTAAAAGGAGATACCTTGAAAGCTTTTTCTGATCATGTAGTCAATTAAGGAAAGTGGAACTTTGAAGGAGACACTAATACAATGTGGAATGAAATGACTGCTTGTACTAAAAAAGTTGTTATAAATGTCTTACATGTATCGAAAGAAAAACGTCATTCCCCTAAAGAGTCTTCGTGGTGGGATGATGAGGTTCAAGCAGTTAGCAAAGCTAAGAAAGATAGTTCTAAGACATGGCAAAAGACTAAGGATATAAGAATCTAAAAAGGTATAACTGTGAGCGAGACCTTACCTTATTGGAAATATGTACCGCTGGCGGTACTATTGTACTATTGGCGGTACTATTGTACTATTGGCGATACTATTGTACTATCGTTTCCTTTTATGTAGAATTGATTCCTTTTATGTAAAGCCGTAGACTTCTATTTAATGGTGTTGTATCTCCTTGAGAATTGTATCAAAAAAGGGAACACTTCTCTGCATCTTCATCTTCTTCTTTCTTTCTTTCTCAAGTTATCATGGTATCAGAGCATAGGTTCTGAAATTTAAAGTAACAACATCGGCATCACCATCGACATTGTTAATATTCTTCCAAGCAGTACTTTCTCTTTTTTCATAGCATCTTACGAAAACTAGTAGTGATACTGGTTTCATAGCAACGACACTTTTTATTTGTTACAATAATCAATGATTCTCCTCCTCTTGTGTATCTCAAGGCAAAGGCATTCTCAGCGGTATTTTCTCTTTTTGTTCTTCACGACATCAACGACAATTCTCTCTCCAACATCAATGCATATCTCTTGATCTTCATATCTTTTCTTCTCCTGTGAGAAAAATGTCGTCTATTGAAAAGGAAAATCAGACAATTAGCATCAGGTTAAATGAAAGCAATTACTCTTATTGGTCATCTGTAATAGAAAATTTTCTTACTTGGCAAAGGTAAATGGGGTTATGTGACTAGCTCCCTGGTCAAACCATCTGACCCTAAGGTAGAAACTTATGTTACAGCCATAATAAAATGGGAGATGAAAAATGCTCAGGTTTTAACCTGGATTCATAACTCTGTTGATCCCAATATTGGTATGAACTGTTCCAAATATAAAACTGCAAAAGAAATATGGTCATATCTCAGTCAAGTGTATTTGGAATCCAATTTTGCAAAACAATACCAATTGGAAATAGAAATACGGTATGCAAAGTAAGATGGTAAATCTATTCAGGAATTCTATAACCAGATGACGAACTATTGGGATCAATTAACCCTCATGGAGCCACAGGATTTGCAAACATCAAAGAGTTATATTACTTACAGAAAGAGACAACGTCTGGTTCAATTTCTTATGGCTTTGCGAGATCAATTTGAACCACTCAGAGGATCTATTCTACATAGGACTCTTCTTCCCTCTGTTGATGCTACCATTCGAGAACTGATTACAAAAGAGACTCGGTTCAAAGTTGCTCATGTCGATTCCTCTCAGCCATTTGTATTTGCAGCCTCATCTGCACCACTGTTGCCTACTCCCATGTCCAATCTTGTTCAGGTAACCGGAAAAATCGAAAACTCGGGTTGGAATTGATAAGTGCAGCTTTTCTAAACAAAAAGGGCACCAGAAATCTAGTTGTCCTAAACTCCGAAAGGGTCGCTTCCCCAATTCGAACTAGCAGTTTCAAGCATCACCTCGTGGCTATCAGCAATTTTCACAAGGTCCCACAACACTTGCAACACCAGCATCTTCACCAGCGGCATCCAATGTCCCAGCCTCCATAGTTCAGTCAATGATTGAGTAGCTACAGTCTATGCTACCTTCATCCTCTTCAGAATAGATGCATGTTTCTGCCATGTCCACTGCCCACTCAAGTTTGGTCGGATCACCCACCTCTAGTCTAACTTCCAGTCATTGGATTTTTTATTCTGGTTCTTCTCATCATATGCTTCCTAACCTCTCAACCCTTAGTAGTAGTCATGTCCCCTCCTCTCCTGTAAGTATATTAACTGCCAATGGTTCTCCTATCCATGTTGAGTCTGTTGGGTCTGTTTATTCCTCTTTTCTTTCTCTACCTAATGTTTTTCATGTCCCCCAATTGTCTCTTGGTTTACTTTCCATTAATCAATTGGCTGACTCTGGATTTGATGTCCTGTTTTCATCTTCTGGCTGTATTGTGCAAGATCAGAAGTCACGGAAGCTGGTTGGGACTGGACATAGAGCTGGACGACTTTATGTTTTAGATAAATTGCACATTCTTATTTCTTTTTCTTCAGCACTTTCTTCCTTTCAGTTGAATAGTAGCTCTTCCCCTTTTTATTTGTGGCATTCTAGACAGAGACATATATCTAGTATTACTTTGAAACAATTAAGTGTAAATGGTCATTTGGAAAAACTTTTACATGATAGTGATTTATCCTCTAGCAATGGATGTAAGCTTTACTAAAATGTCTACTTTACCATTCAACACTAGTACATCTTTATCTGCTTCTCCTTTCTCTCTAGTTCATACTGATGTTTGAGGCCCCTCTCGGGTTCCTACCAAGGATGGATCTGTTTACTACGTTTCATTTGTAGATGATTATAGCAGATATTGTTGGTTGTTTCTTATAACTCATAAATCAAACTTTTTTTTTCTATTTTTCGCAACTTTCATGCTATTGTTAACACACAGTTCTCCACCACGATTAAAATTCTTAGGTCTAATTTAGGAGGAGAATATCTCTTAGGGGACTTTGAACAATTTTTTGCTTCCAGTGGCACTATTCATCAATCTTCTTGTTCTGAAACACCAACAAAATGGAGTTGCAGAAAAGAAACATCGTCACATCATTGAAACTACTAGTGCTCTCTTGTTATCAGCATCTGTTCCCATTGTTTTTTGGGCTGAGGCTGCTCTTACTGTAATATTTCTTATTAATCGTATGCCAACATCTGTTTTGTCTGGTATTTCTCCGTATGAAAGATTGTTTGGTCGTGTACCTAATTACTCTTTATTTCATGTCTTTGGTTCTGCTTGTTTTGTTCTATTGTCAAAATGTGAACATAGCAAATTGACTGATCACTCCACCTTGTGTGTGTTTCTGGGATATGGGATTCATCAAAAAGGCTACAGATGCTATGATCCTATATCTAATAAACTGTATGTGTCCCAACATGTGGTTTTTCTTGAACGCACTCCATATTACACTATTCCCACTAATGTAGCCTCTGTCTCTAAGGAGGATCTTGTTTCTCTTGATCCCTTTCCAGAGATTGTTCCACCTGAAGAATTCTCTTCCACTCTTGAATCTGTGCCTCTACCTGTTACTGACTCTACTTCCCTTCCCCTTATGGCATCTTTTCCCAATGTTTACTCTCGCAGGTCAAATGTGCCCTCCAGCTCTGATGCTCCAGCACCCCATCCACCTCCCGTGCCAACCGAAACTGCAGCACCCGAATGACGGTATCCCTCACGCACTAATCATAGTATTCCCCCTAATCGTCTTAGTCTATCCACCACCTATTTTTCCCCATTTTATAGTTCATTTTTTGCCTTTATTCACTCTTTTCATGAACCTAAGTCTTATACACAAGCATGCACTAATCCTTTTTGGATGAAGGCAATTCAAGATGAGTTATCTGCTCTTTATCAAACTAGTATTTGGGAACTGGTACCGATGCCTACTGACAAAAATATTATTGGTTGCAAGTGGGTTTTTAAGGTCAAGACCAACTCTGATGGTTCCCTTGAGCACTACAAAGCTCGCCTTGTTGCAAAAGGCTTCTCCCAAGAGTATGGTATTGATTATAAGGAGACTTTTGCACCTGTCACAAAGATGACGACCGTCCGAACCTTGATATCTATTGCTGTTGTTCATCAATGGCCTCTCTTTCAGATGGATGTCAAGAATGTTTTTCTGCATGGAGAATTGACTGAGGAGGTTTATATGAAGCCTCCTCCCGGTCTCTCTCATCCCACTGGTCATGTTTGTCGCTTGCACCGTGCACTTTATGGTCTTAAGCAAGCACCTCATGCATGGTTAGAACAGTTTCACCTGGCTGCCTCTCGCATTGGCTTCACTTCGAGTGCTCATGACCTTGCACTATTCATTCGTTTAGCTCCCACAGGTCCTATTGTACTGCTCTTATATGTTGATGATATGATAATTACTGGTGCTGATCTCTCTGGTATTGAAGAAGTCAAACAACACCAATTGAGTGAAATTTCTATAAAAAACTTGGGCTTACTGCGTTATTTCTTGGGCATCGAGGTTGCCCATTCACTTAAAGGTTATTTACTCTCCCAATCGAAGTATGCCTCTGATCTTCTTAATCGTGCACAACTATCTGATGACCGTACAGTTGCTACTCCAGTTGAGTTAAATGTCAAGTTCTCTACCTCTGATGGTGTTCCGTTGGAGGACCTACTTTATACCGTGAGTTAGTTGGTTGCTTGATTTATCTAACAGTGACTCGTCCAAATATTGCATTTGCTGCTCATGTGGTGAGTCAAGTTGTCTCTGCTCCACGGTCAACTCATTGGGCCGCACTACTTCGCATTTTTCGCTACATCCGAGGCACCTTATTTTATGGATTATTATACTCTTCCATCTCCACACTAGATCTTCGTACTTATGCTGATGTTGATTGGGCTGGAGATGTTAATGATCGCAAATCCACCTATGGCCTCTGTTTGTTTTTGGGAGATTCTTTGGTATCATGGCGCATCAAGAAACAATTTGTTATTGCTCGCTCTTCTGCTGAGGTTGAGTATCGAGCTATGGCTCATGCCACTGCAGAGATCATATGGCTTCGCTGGCTTCTCTTTGACCTAGGTGCTCTGTAGCCTTCCCCTAGGCCACTTTTCTGTGACAACAAGAGTGCAATTCAAATTGCTCATAATTTTGTCTTTTATGAGCGCACTAAATACATTGAAATTGATTGCCACTTTATTCGTCATCACTTTCAGGCTGGTTCTATTAGCTTACCCTTTGTTGCCTCTCCCCTTCAATTGGCAGATTTCTTTACCAAAGCTGACATTGCCGCTCATTTTCAGTTTCTTCTTGGCAAACTCATGTTGATCTATCCTGTCTCGTCATGAGTTTGAAGGGGGTGTGAGCGAGACCTTACCTTATTTGGAAAATGTACCGCTGGCGGTACTATTGTACTATCGTTTCCTTTTATATAGACTCGATTCCTTTTGTATACAGCCGTAGACTTCTATTTAATGGTTTTGTGTCTCCTTGAGGATTGTGTAAAAAAGGGAACACTTCTCTGCATCTTCTTCTTCTTCTTTCTTTCTCAAGTTATCATTGCCAGAAATAAAGCCAGGAAGGTTGTCAAAAAATAAGGGTGAAGAAATATGAAGATCTTTATAATAATTTGAGCACAAAAGAAGGGGAAAAAGCTATAAATAAAATAGCTAAGATGAGGAAGAAAGGAAGAGTAGAGAATTAAAGATTTAGACCAAGGTTTGAAGTATCGTATCGATACGGGTTGTATCGTACGATATGTATCGGTATCAAAATTAGTCGATACAATACTGCTCGATACGTCTCTTAATTTTAAAAACTAAAAATGCATCGAAGTGTATCTATAGCGTATTGAACCGATACGACTCGATACTCCTCGATACAGTGGATATGTATCGATACTCTATTTTAACCCATTTAAAAAAAAAAAAATACAAAACAAACCTATATCAACAAGTATCAGTTCGAATACTAGTCTATACTTGTCGATACAGGGGCTATATAACTCGATACACATTGATACTAGGTCAACACACAAAGTCTTCTTCATCTTTTTGTGAACCGAGAGTAAGGGCGGCTGCAACCTTTCTTTGTTCTATCTCATCTACAGTTTTAACCTTCCAAAATAGCATAGGGTTTTGATTATAAATCCAAAATCGAAAACAAGCATCAAACACTGGGAAAAGCAAGAATCAAGCTATGATTTCTTCCTTAAAGCTCCAAGAATGGAAAACCTAGGTATGACCTGCAACTTGTTATTTTTCATCCAAAATTTGATTTTTTTTTTTTTTTAATGTTTCTTGACATGATCAATGCATCATGGACTAATATGATGAATCCATGCATCAAAAAGTAGTTTAAGCATGGATTTGAGAAAATTTTCAAGAATACTCAAAATTTCGAATTTTCGTTTTTCAAAAATGAATATTATCATCTTGTATCTTTTATATGATCTTTGTAAAGTGATGATCTACCATGTCTAAACATTTTCTTTTTATTATATGTTTTAATTTTCTGTTTTTTATTATAAATTTATTATACTTTTCATGAATAATGATGCAATGTATTTTGCTGTTTTTCTTCACGTGAACCATTTTTCTGTTTTTATTATAAGTTTAAATTTCTGTTTTAATTTTCTGTTTTTGATTACTAATTTATTATACTTTTCATGAATGCAATGTATTTTGCTGTTTTTTATGAACTTTGTATGTCATGTCACACATGTGGTGTATAGGAATATGACGAGCAAAGACATCGGTTGGAGTTATTGTAGTAAAATCCATGAAAATCCATTAATGAGAAGGTGCAATTTCTGTAGCACCGAACATCATGGAAGTGGGGTGACAAGGCAAAAGCAACACATGTCAGGGGGTTATGCAAATGTAAAGAAGTGCATAAAATGTCCTGTCGAGTTGAGCAAGGCAATGGTAAAACACTTGGTAGAAAGAAAGGCAAAAAGACAGAAGAAGGATGATGATGAAAAATATACACAGAATCTTATGGATTCAGATGAGCCAATAGATTTAGAGGATTATGAGGGGTCAAATATGGTGGCTGAGATGATCCCGCAGGCGATAGCAGTCTCAAGGCATGTGGTTCGAACGAAACAATGGGATAAACAGCAATTGAGAAGGTCAATGTCTCAGGGTGTTGGTGGTAGTGATAGTGGTTTTGGTATACGTATACAGTCAAACAAGAGTAAGGAACCAGCTGGTTTGAGTAAGTCAGCAAGTGTATGGGGTACGTTTGACCAACTTAAGGGTAAGGGCAAGAGCAAAACAAGGCTAGACATTCGTGACATGGGCCTTGAAGTCCCCTTCAGATCGCGAGATGCAGGGCAACGAAGGATAGAAGAGGCCATGCATCCACAATGATTAAGTGAGAGAATGTGAAGCCCATTACTAGATGGTTCCACAATGCCTTTATTCTAACACACAAGGCCAAAGATCCATTTCAAGGCAATGGTGCAGGTGATACAGCGTTGTGGACCAGGTGTGACACCACCCACACCTTATCAGATTGCTAGCCTATACTGGAATGTCATTGTCATTGAAGTTGATAAATATGTATAGATCTTCAAGTAGAAGTGGCCCCAATATAGAGTAACCATCATCTGTGATGGTTGGAGTGGGCCAACACGGTTGTCCATCATCAGCTTCCTTGTTTATTGTATTGGGCGTACCATTTTCTTAAAGTCCATTGACGCATCAGAGCATGTGAAAGACTCTATGTATCTTTTAAATCTGATGGATAAAGTTGTTGAGGAAGTTGGAGAAGAAAATGTAGTCCAAATTATTACAAACAATGCTCCAAATTATAAGAGAGCGGACTTACACTTATGATGAAGAAGCAACACCTATTTTGGACACCTTGTGCTACAAACTACATTGATTTGATGTTTAAAGACATTGGTGACATGCCCAAGGTGTCAAAGTTGGTTGTGAAGCAAGGAAGGTAATGGATTTCATTTATAACCACAGTTGGGCATTGGCTATGCTGAGAAAGCATAGGAAAGGTGACTTGGTAAGGCCTGCAGCAACGAGGTCTACCACCAACTACATTGTCTTTGATAACCTTGTCAATTGAAAGGCAGGTTTACTCTTGATGATTACTAATGAATAATGGTTGTCAAGTACTTATTGTGCAAGTAGTAGGGAAAGAGGTGACATCCATACTTATGTCAACAAAACTTTGAGACAAGATTGAAAAATTATGCAAGGTTCTGAAGCCTCTCTTTTTTCTGCTTAGGCTAGTTGATGGTGATAAGGTTCAAACAATGGGAAAGTTGATCCAAGGCATATGGTTGGCAAGGACACTAACAAATGAACTAAACCCATCAGGGAAGAAACAATATTTGAAGATTATAGAATTCCAATGGGAAAGAATGTTGCTGCAAGACATTCATATGGCAGATACTTTGATATCAATTAGACTTTTTTTTTTTTTTGTCGCTTAGGTTTTGAATTCTAAATTTTTAATGTATCTTACCGTGTGTAGCACATTACTTAAACCCGGATATGCAATATGGTCAATAGCGTAAGGTATAACTTGACTGATGTAGAATCCCTTAGAAAAGTCATAGAATGGAACCAGATACAGCAAGAGCCATGTATGCCATGGATGAGGTAGCAAAAACCTGACTTGTTTTCATAATGTTACTTACACAATCTTCAATTCTTAGCTAACCAATATATTTAACTATTGTAGCTTAAAATTTTCCATGAGAGTACGCAAGGATTGCTGATCGGCTTGCTATCGATGCAAGATCCACAATGAACCCTGGTAAGTTAGAGAACATAACATCTTCTTTTTTAACCCTATGAGTTTCAAAGTTCATTCATTGAAAATATTCTCTTTGTACAACTGATTGGTGGCTTAACTATGGAGGAAGGGCTCCACACTTGAGGAGGATCGCAATCCGCATATTGTCCCAAACGGTCACCTCAAGTGGTTGTGAAAGAAACTGGAGCACTTATAGGCTAATACATACCAAACCACGGAACTGCCTCAGCCATCAAAAACTTCATAAGTTTGGTCTCTATGTACTACAATATGAAATTGAAGAAAAATTCCTCGAGTTGGAGCAGAAGAACGGGACGGATGTAGACCCCATCGACATCAACCACATGCTTGATGAGGAGGATCCAGTTAGAGCATGGATAGAAAACAACGATAGAATATTGGTGCTGGATGAAATGGCTGAGGATCGGCAAACTCTACAGCTGATCCTTTCGTGAAGAACATTCGTCAAATAAATGATGATAACGAAACACAACCACCATCACAAATACAAACACAAGAACAAAGCAAGAGTAGTTTTGGATTCTCTGGTGGTGATGCTAGGAAGACAAGGTCAGGTGCTCAATATGGAAGCACTATTCTTGAGGATAGTGAGGATAGTGATGATGACGATGATGATGGTCGTGGTAGTGGTGGTGCTAGTGGTAGTGATGGTGGTGGTAGTAGTGTGCTTATATGATCCAGTGCAGTTCACTAGCGAGGAGGCATATACTCATGCAATCCCAGATGATGATCACGGTGGTCACCCATAGCCAATGAATTATAGTCGGAAGGGTAAGCAACAAGGCCAAGTTGAGGACAGGATATGCTTGCATTCGAGATGGAGTCAATGAGCATGAGTTCTGAACCAAGTAAGGTTCCTTTACTTATGCATTATGGAAGAAATCTAAATTCTTTTTCCGACCTTGGGAGTACATCATTTGGAAGTTCAAGGGGGAATCAGATTGAGACATCATGGTTCCCGCAGCAAGAATGTCGACTCCATATGAGTATTCACGGTTCTATCATGAGTGGGTTAGACACTATCATCATTATATGGACTGGGGTGGGTATTGCACATATGTAAAAAATATCTACCAAGTCTTATTGGTTGCACCCCTTCCTAAGACTTATAACTCAAGAGTATGAACCAGTCCGTAACTCGGCATGATATTAGACGAAGTAATATGAATGTAAGAAACATTTTTCTTCTAAATGTTGCTAATTAGTGTTTTTATACTTTAAATTATGTTTTGTATGTTCCTTAATCATTCTCGTGTGTATCCTACCACGTATCCCTGCATATCCACCGTATCCACAATACGATACGATACGTCTCTTAAAATCACTCGACCAATACAATACCAATGCGTGATTTTTAATCCTTGATTTAGACAATGTTAGATTTATTAAAAGTGCAGATGATAAAATTCTAGTAAGAGATGAAGACAATAAAGAAAGATGGAACGATTATTTCTATAGCACACTACTTCAAGTAATAGTGTCCCAGAAGGCTACTTACCCATAAAGACAATACAGGCCATAGATATATATGAAATATTAAGGTGTTAGAAATAAAAGAGGCTTTTAAGGAAGATGAATAATATAGGACACGTCACCATTTATTTTTGCTGATCAAAAAAAATAATATAGGACACGTCCCCACCTCAACAAATTAGTAACCAGCCCTACAGGAGGATTGCTTTTTAGAACAACATAAAGAACATTAGTTTCAAAATTAGGAGGTTTTTACTCACAGCCCTAACCAATAGTTGGATGTTCCTCAAACTGATGACGGAAAAAGGCCTATGGGCAGGTTGGATGATGTCAAAATATGGCCCACATCTGATGGCCAGATCTAAAGACACTTGAGATTAAAGAACTCGGCAGAAATAGCCTTAAACAGTAAATCATGAACAGCAAACTAGAAAGAAAGGAAGATAAATAAAACCTTATGAGTCCCACCTAAGGTTGGCTGAGTCCCATAGCTTAGAAAACCCACTTGACATTGCAATGGCAAGCTTTCTTTATTCTTTAATCATGTCCTGCCTTGTCCACTTTCATTCATGTAAATAGCCAAAGGCTTTGGTTACAAAAATAAAAGTAGACAATGGCAACTCTTGTCGACGAAATCTTCTTAAAAATAGAAACTCCCTATTACATAAAAAATAGATACTTCCTATTACATCCTTGCTAAAAATAGAAACTCAAAAATAGAAAATAAGCTAAGATCTTTTGAGCTAATAAAAACTCTCTAAACAATGAAATATCAACTCACCAGAATAGGAACTTTTAAAACAAAGAACTTCCAAAAACAGAAAATAGAAACTCTCTAAAAATATACTAACTAATGGCTAAACAAAGACTTGCCAAAACTAAAAATAGAAACTAAGAAAGATAGAAAGTAAGAAAAAGGAATTTCCTAAACATAAAGTTTTTAAAACTGAAAAATAGAAGGTAGCTTGCTTGGTTAACACTTCAATGAAATTAGAAAGTGTTGAAATAGAAGGTTGACCAAAGATTCTCACAGCATCTTTTCAAAACAGCCTTTAAAATCTGTTGGTACTGTTCGCATGAACAGTACCATGTGAATAGTGTTGGCTGGCTAGTTTTGACCTTTTTGTCTCCTTTGACATGGCTGTTGTTGGTTGAACATTACTACATCAACTCGACCTTGCTTAAAAAAAAAAACTCGACCACGAGTTTTGAATTAGTTGAGCATCAACATACCGGGATTAGTCAACTTCCTCTGAAAATGGAAAATCCAGTTGCCCGCGAAAGTTGGGAAGGAATTCTTCGACTGTGGAACCTCGCGCTTCAAAAAAATGATGTGGGAGCACACATTCAATGTATTCAACTTCAGAATGAGCATCACAAACATTGGTGGTAACATTCAAGACTATACGAGGGATGTTTTCGTAGTCTTCTTGAACCATGACCTTAACCTGTACCACGTTCGCATCTTCGCTCTGGACCTTTTCAGCACATTTTAATGGATGACTCTGGAACGATATAATCTTCCACCATGTGATTAATCTGATCTTCATCTTTATCCTCTTCAATGTAACCTTCTACCATAAGAACTTTAATGGTGGACTCTGCCTTGTCATCAAGAATTGCTGGAAACCCTTCATTGTTCACATTGACTTCATTCATTGATGCTTCCATATCGAGTGAAGGCATTGGGTCCT
The DNA here is from genome assembly GCA_028583415.1 of Protea cynaroides. NCBI lineage: Eukaryota > Viridiplantae > Streptophyta > Magnoliopsida > Proteales > Proteaceae > Protea > Protea cynaroides. The sequence goes on from CM053268.1 coordinate 69,788,581, forward strand.
CTTTTGGTGCAACATGAGGTTCCTTTGTTATGAGCAATTCTGGGATATCCAAACGTCACTGCATCCGAGTTAGGCACTTAACTATTTGGTGTAACTCCTCAAGAACTTACTAATAAAGGTCTATGTTCAGAGGAGGGGAATTAGGATTACCCTCCATTGGCTATGATACCAAATAATGTAGGATACGTCCCCACCTCAACAGATTAGGAACATAGTTGTCAAGGCGTCGCCTAGGCGTCGCTAAGGCGTCCGGGCGGTTTGTACAGGCCTGGGCGCCAGGGCGCCTTGTGGTCGCCCAGGCCAGACAGGAACAACATTTATCAGGCAGTACTTATTTATGACTAATATCATTTAAGTAAATGTTTCATTTACTTAAAATATTATTCATAAATAAGCAAATACCCCCCTATTTGAATCCAATAAAAATAATCTAAAATTCAAATTCCAGAAGGAAAAAAAGTCAACCCCCCTGTTCAAGAACAAAAACCATATTTTTGGGTGCGAGGGCGATTTTCAACTTTTAAATGCTAGGCTTTTTTCTAAATATAAAAATTCTATAAATTTTATTATAATAAATCATCACTAAAAACCAAGAGTGCGCCAAAATAATCTTTTGCTTTGATGCCCAAAAAATAATTTACATTCAGATGACTTTAAACAGCATTCCCGTATTCCGAACAAGGTTTGACCGGAGTGTAACTCCTTCATTATAATTTGGATTCAAACAATCTCGGATTTGTTGGAAAGATGATTATACTAGCTTTGCAACGAAATCGAGATTGCTTGAATTCGAACTATATTAAAGGAGTTACGCTCCGATCAAATTCGTTAAAAGTACGCAAATGTTAGTCATAAATAATTGTTTACTTAACTCTAGACACAATCCCAGGTCTTAGTGTACATTAGTAAACTTGGGTCCACACCACATATTAATTAAGTTATGTCTTAAATGTTGATTATTTATGTAGAATGTTGCATATATATAAACATTAATATTTTAGAAATAAAAAAAATGCACTGGGAACGCCTTGGTCGCCTAGGCAACGCCTAGGCGCCCAGGATGGCCCCAAACGCCTTGGATCGCCTTGTCGCCTTGACAATTATGATTATGAACCAACCCTACAGGAGAATCGCTTCTTAGAACAGCATAAAGAACATTAGTTTCAGAATTAGGAGGTTTTTACTCAGCCATAAACAACCGTCAGATGATCCTCAAACTGATGACGAACGAAGGCCTGTGGGAGGATTGGATGATGTCAAAATATGGCCTACATCTAATTGCTAGATCTGAAGAAACTTGAGATTGAAGAACTCGGCAAAAATAGCCTCTAAACAGTAAATCGTGAACAATAAACGGGAAAGAAAAGAAGCAGAATAAAACCTTAAGAGTCTCACCTAAGGTTGACTGAGTCCCACAGCCTAGGAAGCCCATTTGACATTGCAATGGCAAGCTTTTTTTGTTCTTACATCATGCCCTGCCTTGTCCCCTTTCATTCATATAAATAACCAAAAGGCTTTGGTTACAAAAATAAAAAGTAGACAATGGCAACTCTTGTTGACCAAGTCTTTTTAAAAATAGAAACTCCTTATGACATAGAAAATAGATACTTCTTATTACATCCTTGCTAAAAATAGATTCTCAAAACTAGAAACTAAGCTAAGATCCATTGAATTAATAAAAACTTTCTAAACAAAAAAATAGCAACTCACTAGAATAGGAACTTCTAAAACAAAGAACTTCTAAAAACAGAAAATAGCAGTTCTTTAAAAATATACTAGCTAATGGCTAAACAAAGACTTGCCAAAACTGAGAAAATAGAAACTAAGAAAGATAGAAAGTAAGAAAAATGAAACTTTTCTAAACATACAATTTCTAAAACTGAAAATAGAAGACAGCTTGCTTGGTCAACACTTCAATAAAATCAAAAAGTGCTCAAATAGAAGGCTGGCCAAAGATTCTTAAAGCATCTTTTCAAAACAGCCTTTAAAATCTGTTGATACTACTCACGTGAACAATACCACGTGAATAGTGTTGGCTGGCTGGTTTTAACCTTTTGTCCCCATTGGCATGAGCTGTTATTGGTTGAACAATACAGCATCAATGAATGTAGGCAAAACACCAAGCCCAGATGAGATCCCAATAGAAATATGAAAGGGTCTAGGAATCTATAAAGTATCTTAGCTAACCAAGTTGTTCAATAAGATTATTAGCACAAGAAAATGCCAGATGTATGGAGGAAAAGCATTGTTGTTCTAATTTATAAAAATAAATGTGATATTCAGAGCTGCAATAACTACATAGGCATTAAACTAATGAGTTATACTATGAAAATTTGGGAGAGAGTTATTGAAACTCGTATGAGACAAGAAAGTACTATTACGAAGAACCAATTTGGTTTTATGCCAGGTAGAACAACGACAGAAGCCATTTATTACTTAGGAGACACATGAAAGATTTAGAGAATGCAAGAAGGACCTTCATATTGTCTTTACTAAGCCAAAAAAAAGCTTATGACAAAGTCCCTAGAGAGTTAATCTGGCAAGTACTAGAGAGGAAAAGTATTTCAAGCAAATATGTTGACATAAACAAAGATATGTAATATAATGTGGTGACTAGTGTGAGAACTGTGGAGGGGTCAAGGTAGTAAATACTCAATTATAATTGGTTTACATCAAGGATCAGCTTTAAGCCCTTACCTGTTATCCCTTATTATGGATAATTTAACCAGAGACATTCAAGATGAAGTTGTTTGCTGCATGTTTTTTATTGATGATATTGTTTTGGTGGATGAGACAAAAGCAGAGATTAATGACAAGTTGGAGCTATGAAGATCAACATTAGAATCAAAAGGTTTTAAGGTAAGCAGACCAAAGATGAAGTATTTAGTGCATAACTTTAGTCATACAAGGACAGATAATGAGGTGGTGAAAATTGATGAGAGGGATATACTACAAAGTATTTTTTTAGGTATCTAGGTTCAATCACAAACAAAGAAGGTAATATAAAAGATGATATTTCATAGAGGATTAAAATAGGATAAATGAAGTAGAGAGGTGTGTTTGGAGTGTTGTTTGATCGGCATATTCCTTTAAAACTTAAAAAAAATTTAATGTTAATTAAGAAGCATTATATAGATAAACTTAACATAACTAAGATGAGGATGTTGAGATGAAAATGTGTGGCAAAACCAAGAAGGATAAGGTAAGGAATGATCATATTAAAGCTGACTTAAGGATAGTACTGATACATGATAAGCTACGAAAAAGTCGTTTGAGATGGTATGGCCATGTTCAACGGAGACCTTTAGATGCTTCAATACGGAGGAGTGATTTGACTGAGATCGAAGGATCTAAAAGAGCTAGGGTCAAACCTAAGATGACTCTAAGGGAAGAGAGAAAATACATGCTTAGCTTAGGCCTTATTTCAAGTATAACATCGAATAAAGTTGATTGGAGGACAAGAATCCATGCAGCCAATCTCATTTAATTGAGATAAGGCTTTATTGTTGTTGTTTATAGGAAAAATGAACATGACAAAGCTCTCACATCAGGCATGCCATGAGTCTGGTGCAAGTTACTTAGTAAAGTGTTAGCATTGCCCCTCTCAAAGGTAAAGTAGCTATGGATCCTTCTTTTTTATGTATTTGATTATAATGATAAATTGAGTTCAAGTACTTATAAGTTATAACTGAATCTTTGCCAAAATGTAGCTCATGAAGTTCACCTTCAAGGTATAACTCTTCCAATAGCCTATCTTTGCCAAAATATAGCTCATGAAGTTCACACTCAAGGTCTAACTCTTCTAATAGCCTTCAACCCTATGTATCGTGGATCATAAACCAATTGATGCAATCCAAGTTACACAAGAAGACCAAAGGAAGGAAATGCCAAAATCAAACCGACAAAAGCCAAAAACACTATTCACGGTACTATTTACGTGAACAATATTAACAAAATTAAAAATTAATGTCTTCTTCCCAAATTCAATTAAGTTAGATTTATTTCTATAAAATTAGTCACTAATTTTGTTTCTTAAATTTGTTTCGTTTCCTAAGATTGGTTATCATATGAGTAAATCATAGATGTTATTTGTTTTGAAAACTTTCCTAAAAGTTATAAAGGAAAGTCTCTCTTTTTTATTTTTAGACATTCCTTCTAGGAACCAGTCCTTCTATCTTTTGTATTTCCTTTTAGCATTATAAATAAAGAGGAAGAAGATGTTGGCAACAGAGTTGGTCAGAGTTTAATTTAAATTCTGATTGAGTCTCACTAATTGTGAGACTCAATCGAAACTCTTATTTTGTTCATTCCCGTTTTCAGATAATACTGGTTTTTCAAAAATCATAATTTTTTCATCCATGGTTGGATCACCTTCAAATTTGGGTATGTTATCAAGCACATCCTAGAGTACTTCCCCTCCAAGTTTGAAGACCTTCTAACAGCTGAATCTCAAAATAAGTGAGTTTTTCTATAATTTTATAATTCTGGTTTGCTAAAATACCTGTCTGAGACCTACAGGTAAAATTGGTTTCAATCCCACCCGTTGGATCAAGCTCATCTTCTGGGATATTGTTCTTCATATCCTAAGGATCAAGGATCCCAATTTTTAAAGTATTCTTACAGACGGATTTAAAGTTGTGGAATTATTTGTTCAATTTCAATTACTCTTGTTTGTTAAATTTGGGTTTGGGCTAAATAGAGATCATGTAGCAAAGAAGGATTTATGAATTGGATATGTTGAAACCCTCTTTGCCACCACCAATACCCTTTTCCTTTTGCAGCATTAAACAAGTTCGAGGAGTGTACAGAACATAGAAGCACTAGGTAGTTTATAAGTAAATCAATGCAATCAGAATATAACAAAATATCTAGTCCATATGTGCAGTACAAATTCCAACGTTAGAAAGAGAACTGTAATAAAGTAAATAAAGAAAACCAGCAATATAGAACAAGAGAAAAAGAAGAAAAAGAAAAAAAAGAAAAAAGAGGAAGAAGAGAAAAAAAACACGATGGGAGAGCAAGGGCAGATCGATAGGGGTCGTAATCCTCTTAACTGAGACTTTATAATACGTCAAAAGAGGAAATACAAGTAAATCCCGTGCTAACATAGAGAAAATAATAAACCTAAATTACCCTCTATTGTAAAACATATACCCAAACTACCCCTTCTTACAAACTATACTTTAACACTCCCCCTCAAGCTGGAGCATATATATATATATATATATATATATATATATCTTACACTCCAGATTGAAAGAAGTCAACAACCAAGACATAAATAACCAACAAGCAGAACCAGACCGAATAAGTCTGTCAAAAGTATAGGTCGGTGGCCAACAACCACACCGAGATAGCAAACAAAAGAACCACATAAAGAACCTTCCAGTCATAGCACCAGATTAAACATAAACAGATCAACCACCATCAACAACAACAGAGAAGAATCTTCGTTAAGAAGAAACTCAGATAACAATATAAGCAGAAGGAAAATGCAACATTAGCAACAGAAGAAGAAAGACCCAAAAAAAGCAGCAATTAAGATGAACAAATTATCGATGCAAGCCACCTAAAATCTTCAATGAGAAAAAAGGAAGATATCTTCCACAGGAAGAACTCCAAGTAGACATATAAGAAATCTTTAATCAAAAGAAATCCACAAAAACAAATCTTCACAAAAGAAGACAGGCAATAATCTTCACGAAGATGACAGGCAATAAACTTCAACAAAAAGTCAGGCAGGCAATAATAATCTTCAACATGAAGACAAGAAGGCAATAATCTTCATTGAAAAGACATAATCTTCAATAAAAAGAAAGACTGTAGCAGTTTACCAAAGAAGAAAAAGTAAATAACAAGAGACCGTAAGAAGAAGAAGAAGAAGAAGAGAGAAGAAGTGGAGAAAAGAAACAACTCTCGGAAAGGAGGAGTCGACCGTATTACCCCCTCCTCACTCAGCCTTTATATATATCAGTAGCTAAATTACAGTTTAGGAAATAAATCAGAAAGGGAATCCTACAGGACCACATGTGACACTAATAGTAGGACCCACAGCCCTATAGTGATATAACACTACAGGGCTATATTGTTAACACACCCCCCAAAAAAAAAAAAAAAAAAAGCTAAAGCATATAAATCACCCATGGCCAACTTGGAACAATTAAGTCGAAATCCTAGACCAAACAAGGGCTTAGTAACAATGTCAGCCAACTAGTTTGATGAAGATACGAAGGAAGTAACCAAGAGCCTCTTCTGAATAGCATCTCGAACAAAGTGACAGCCAACCTCGATGTGCTTGGTGCACTCATAAAACATTGGATTGCTAGCATTATAGATAGCAACTTGATTATCACAGAACATGGTCATAGGACAATTGACTGGAAAGCCCAATTCCTGGAGAAAATTTCATACCTGCATAAGCTTAGCAAAAGTTTGAGCCATAGCTCGATATTCAGCTTCAGCACTGGGACTTAGACATAGTAGTTTGTTTTTTACTTCTCCACGTAACTAGGTTCCCCCCAACAAATGTACAATAACCAATTGTGGAACGTCTGTCACCATCAGCACCAGCCCAATCAGCATCAAAATACCTAGTGATATTCGTATGTTTTTGACATCGGTAAATCAAACCCTTGCCAAGAGACTTTTTCAAATACCTCAATATGCGACACGCAGCATCCCAGTGAGTCTACTTTAGGGCTTACATAAACTGACTAATCACCCCAACGGTAAACAATAAATCAAGCCGAGTAACTGTGAGGTAGATAAGCTTACCAACAAATTGGTTGTATTGGTGAACATCAGCATAATTAGGACTATTGCCAGTTTCAAGTTTTAAATGAGGGTCCATAGGAGTGTCTGCAGGTTTAGAACCAAGTAGACCAGCTTCAATGAGGAGATCAAGCACATATTTTCTGTGATAGACTAATGCCCTTACTACAATGAACCACTTCAATGCCCAAGAAATAATGAAGTAGACCCAAATCTTTCATTTGGAAGTGATTGTTCAAATAAGATTTGACCTCAACAATGCCAGACACATCATCGCTCGTAATAATGATATCATCAACATAAACTGCTATAATGATCACTTTAGAAAGCTGCCACCGAACAAATATAAAGTGATCAGAGTAGCACGGAGAGAAACCACAATGAGTGATAATCGAGCTAAATTTCTCAAATCAGGCACGGGGGGACTGTTTGAGACCATAGATAGCAAATTGAGATGCGCAACCAGGGAGAATGTTTCAAAATAATCAACGCCTAAGTCTGAGTAAACCCTTTGACAACTAAACTAGCTTTCAGGCGTTCAACCGTCCCATCAGGGTTGTGTTTAACAGTATACACCCAACGACAATGCACTACAGTTTTCCCAAGCGGAAGATCAACAAGAGTCCATGAGCAGCAGCAATAATCAAATCTGGTTTTATCAGTCCCACCATCGAAGCAAATCATCAAGATATCTTCGAACCAGATCCAAGAGAGCAGAAACCATGAAGCAAGGTTCGAAACAGCTCAGCAAATCGCAGCAGCAATATCAATCAGATCTCTATCGAAACCAAAAAAAAAGGTGCAGCATCAAGTTTCGATTTTAATGAAAGTTAAAATCTTCCATTGTAGGCAGCGTGTGATTGCTGTTCCCACAAAACAATTTAGAAGGGAAGGAAGAGCAGGTAGCAGGTAAGGCCTATCAAAACAGAAGTATCAATTTACTGCTCTGATACCATGTAGCAGTTACCAAAGAAGAAAAAGTAAATAACAAGAGACCGTAAGAAGAAGAAGAGAAGAAAAGAAATGACTCTCGGAAAGGAGTCGACGACCATATTACAGCCCTCCTCACACAGCCCTAATATATATATATATATATATATATATATATATATATATATATATATATATATATATATATATATATATATATATATATATATATAATCAATAGCTAAATTACAGTGTAGGAAATAAATCAGAAAGAGAATCCTAATCAACAAGGAAACCATACAATAGCTAATAAATAGAATTAACTAATAAACTCAGGACCACATGCGACGCCAATAGTGGGACCCACAGCCCTGTAGCGATATAACGCTACAGGGCTATATTGTTAACAAATAGGCGATAATTGGTGACAAGCTTAGGCGATAATCTTTAATAAGCTTCATCTCCCCCTCATGTGGAAGACTCCACGTGGACAAATAACACAAGAAAAGAGAACAAAGAGTACACGTTCAATCCAAATATCATACTGCAACAATAACCAGGATCAACATAAATAAATCATATCATATAGACCAGATTGAAAGAAACCTAGGCACCAATAATGTCTACATCACAACAGTTCCATTAGATTTAATAGGATTATAAATGCATAATTGTATGTGTTTGACTGGTAACATGACATCCATAACTGCATATACTTGTTCATGCATTGCATTACAATAACATACCTTATGATGATTGTTGAGTGTTATTTTGTGTGGCGTGCGTGCATCGAAGGACTGGTGACGCATCAGCCATATGGATCCTGCTTTGCATAGCTAGTACTCTAGTAAACGTAAGATGCTCGACGGGACTGGGGTTGGGGTTCTCTACTAGAGTGCAGCCTCCCCTATATTGTGTTAGCATTTAGATGATATGTAATTATAACTTCACACCATGGCCTGAACCCTTGCCAATAGGGGGTTATGTATTAGCATAGGCTCAACAAAGAGGGAGGGTTCAGGACCAGGACTTGAACTTCCCCTATGGACCAACGTAGTAGTGATGTGAGTCCTGATAGTCTAGGACCAAGGAAGCTAGGACGGAGCCTATACTGGGGGATGACGATCCACTGATCAAGGATCATGCGTGGTAGTTCATCATTGGGGTGCAGGGTCACAGTTAGGGACTATGGGCCCTATACTTTTTCCCATGCAAGAGCATTGGATCCATAATCTGGAACTGTGGTGAATCGCAAGATAACACTATCAGACCATTACACCAAACCTAATTAATGAACACATTTCTGCATTCATGTGCATGTGCATTGGCTTTACATTTCACTGAATTGGGATGGGAGCTCACCCCCGATATCAATATCTTTTTCAGATTTTGCCGCAAGTTCCTATTCCATGGCAAATTTTGTTGATTCCGCCATTGTTGGACCATGTTGTGGATGCTAGGGATCAGACTGAGGATGCCTATGGCGAGGGATACGTATGCGGTGACTATGTTTATGGCACATGAGCCATTTGACTTCCTGATTTTGTTGATAGACTAGTGTAGTCTATTATTCGGACTATGTCCATAATACCTTCTTTGTCACACTCGTTATGTACATGGTATTATATTTTATGTTCTGAGTTTTGTATTTCAGAAACATAAACTTGTAATTATTCAGTTATAACTTAGAGTGTCAGTTTACTTTATATCAATTGTTATATACTTCCGCTGCTATTCCACTTTGTTGTACTCTGATTATTGTGGATATTGTGTATGTATGTTGTGTAGTGGTTTGGTGATTCACGGCATGCGCATGATGACCTGATCTTGGGTGGTTCGGGTCACTGGTAAGCGACCCGGGAATCACACCCGATATCCGTAAATGGGCTGTCACATGGGAGGACCTAATCATAGATACCCCTAATATGAGGAACCCTAAGTGCAAGTTACCCAAATCAAATTTGCTGTCTCGAAAATTTTTGAAATAGATCAATCTGAATCACTCTCACAAAGTTAACTGGCCCTCTAGTTTACAGCTTATTGCCTCAAAATGTACAAGCAGCTGACATCCCCACCCTCTTCCCTCCAAAGAAGGAAGGTGTAAAGGAGATGATAAGTACTATACCAGAAATTATCCCAATCTAATATAAACAATAGGTAACGTATAAAAACTATCCCAATTTTTAAGGCTAGTTTTTAATTCCTGTCTCAAGCACATAACATGACCACAATTGAAAAAAAATAAAATAAAATAAAGAAGAAGTAGTGATGCTAAAAACTGAAGTTTTAGCCCTGCGACCCCCTTCAACCACCACCACCATCCAAACCCCAAGGAAAAGAAGGGAGGGGGAGGGGGAGGAGGAGGGGGAGGGGGGGGAGAAAGAAAATAGCAATGATTTAATAATAAAAGAAGAGTAGATGGTAGCAGCATGGACATGTCATTAAGGTTGGCAACCTTCCTACTTGATATCTGCAATGTGGCAATCCAACTAGCCATCAAATTTAGTGCACAAATAGGCCCTATTGTCCCTTAACTACCTATAAAATTTCAGTCTGACCTAAGCTTTATATATAGAGAAAAAGGCATGCCGAAATATAATCAAAAAGTAAAAGATAAGTGACAAAATTATGGCCGTCCAAAGCACACGGGAATAGTTGAATACAAGTTGGGCATATTAATGAGTCTGACTACAGAATTGGACAAGCAGCTAATCCATGAGGGATCCCAACCATCCATGTGGTTGGAAGCTGTCACAAGACCAAAGTTTAGTAGGGAGGCGTTGTTAAGCTTGGCAACACATCCATGCTCCCACACTTACGTTGTAAGAGAAACACTATTAATAAATGAAACACAATAACAGCAACAACAAAAACAACAATCTGTACCTGCAAACAGCCACCATCAGAAACAACTAGTTCAACAACTGAATGCCGCTTTAGTACTGGCAGCACATATTTCAGATAAAAATCTGGAGAAGCTGAGTAAGGCACTCTAAACACGGGTATTTCCTTTCTTCTCCTTGCCCTCTTGAGATTTCTTGGAAGGATTTTTACAACTTTGACATCCTTCTCTAATGCTACTGTGAACTGGTCCTCATTGTATAGGTACGCAAAACTCTTGAAATCAGAGCTGCCCCAAAAACATGAATTGTTAAATGGAAAAATATAACTACTGGTTTGTGTCATGCATAAACCACTTTATTAGAGCTCGTTTGAAAGAAGAGAAACCTGATTCCTTTGCTGCTTGTGGTGGGCTGGAGTTCAGGAATTACTAATGTTGCATTCATAAGGCGAGAAACAACCACAACATCACAAATCTGGAAGATAAAAAAAAATCACAAACCCTTCATTAAGCATGAAATAACCAAAATTCCAATAGCAAACTACAGGTGAGCTGAAAGTAAAATGCTCACCGAATTCCTGATCTCATGGAAACTTCCTTGAATCCTAACAAATATAAAGCCATTGATTTGTAACGTAGGAGCTGAAATGAGCATTTAAGTTGGGAGTAAGTAAACAAGGCACTCAAAAAATGAATGCAATAGATGTAAATTCGCTTAACTGAGAACAATAAGGCTCTCTTCAATTTTCTATAACACCCTCCCTCCCCCCCTCCCCCCCTTTTCTTTTGGCACATAGCTTGGGTCAAACACTGAACCTAAGGTTCCCACCAGAGGAACATCCACAAAACTCAGCCCACTCAAATGTTCAGATAAATGGTAACTTACGCATGCATAAGCACACAATATGAGTGCTTCTAGATGTGCCGCATGACTAATTGGGTTCAAGTGATGAACAAAGGGATGAGTTCATTAATAAAGCAGACCTCAGTGGTAAGATTCAGTTACTAATTATGCATACATGGATAGGACAATGCATGCACATAAAATGATAAGTTGATAGATATAATTGATGAGCTTAGATATATCCTTTGCAAGATCAGAGGAATCATAACAGAATACAGCTAAGCAGATCAGCTACTGTTTTTTAGTTCCTTTTTTTTCTTTTGCCCCGTGCAGGGGGTGACACAGGGAAGGGGTGGGCAATCGAAGATTGCAAAAAATAAATTGGATGTATACTTGCATTCATTCTTGGAATTTTCTAACAACAACATCCTACACTGTACCAGTTCCTTCAACTACCTATACCGTGACACTTCAATTTCTGACAATTTTAGTTATGACACAGCCATCATGTTGTGAGCATGAATTGGAAACAGAATAACATTTCAAAAAATATCTATAAAAAAATAACACTACAAAAAATGAATACTTTAGAATTATTACATAACATTGCATAAAAATATAGTGTGTCAGCCTGTCTATGTACATTCTTTCTTTATTTCATACTTATGAGGACAAAATGACCTAACACATGTATATGTACATGAATTTACCTATGTATATATGCACATATATATGTGCATTTAGGTTTATTTGTGTATTTGATCAGTAGCTATCAGAGTGGATGAACTTCCAATCATGTTGATTTATCAGACTTGACTTTGTGAACATATACGCGATTTGACATTCCTATTTTAACATCTATATATCAATCCATGTTTTAGTGCTATGGCCAATGCCCCACAGTTGCCAGGACCATCTTCTAGGGGACCACTCAGTCCTTAGGCAATGTTTGAACTCTTATCTTGTTAAAGGAAATCCACCATGTGCTTTCCAAAGGGATTCTCTATATGCCACTAAGATGGAAAGATAACAAGGAAATATCTTGAGTCTGGAAAGAACTCTATTATAGAGTGTAATGGGTACAACTTTCCCAAACTTCTATCAAACTGATACACCAACTCGTACCACATGGAATTTGATTGAGGATTTTCCCCCAGGGGAACACCAATATATTGAGGGGCTCAAACCAAACTCACAATCCAAACTGTTAACCAGAACCCAGATGCCATTTACAAGCCCACCCTGATCATTTCACCCTTGGAAAGATTTATATGAAGACCTGAGACAGTCTCAAAGAACAAAAAAAAAAAAAAAACACCAAGACTCTCACATAAGTAGGTTTTTAATAATCAGATTGGATCAGCGGAATCAACAGATTCGACTCAGAATACGTACAACCTTTCCCAAACTTCTAACAAACTGACCCACCAACATGTACTACATGAATTTGATTGAGGATTTTCCCCAAGGGAACACCTAATATATTGAGGGGCTCAAACCAAACTCACAATCCAAACTGTTAACCAGAACCCGGATGCCATCCACCTAGCCCACCTTTTAATAATCAGATTGGAATCAGCAGAATCAACAGATTCGACTCAGAATCGACTGACACTGACCCTGATTAGCCTTGATTGTTCGCTTAAGAAGTCCGACCGATTCTGAAATAACTCAGATTGGTATAAAATCAGAATGACTCGAATCATCCCAGGATCGATGGAGATTGATCCTGTACCTGATTCCGAGTTTTTAAATCTTAATAAGAAGTGAAAAATAGAGGCTTTACTGCAAAATAAGGGTACTGTCCATGAAAGAAAAGATATGCTGAAGCCTGAAACCAAGACTTGAGACCATGAGTTAGGTTGCCCTCTTCAATTCTACAATTGACAGACCTGAGTCAAAAATAGGAAAGGTCTACTTACATTAATACAATAGGCTATAAAAGGAAAAGGTTATGGGATTCATTGAAATTTGATACAAATCGACAACTTCCAGCTTTCCATTTGGGAAAGTTAGTCTATCAATCATATACTGCCTAATACCCTAACAGCAACAAACTCAGGTTTTTTTACCATAATGACATTGAACAGAACTGATTCCCAGTTTATTATGCACTATCCCCAAATCAAAATCCAGAATTTATCTTCTCATTGTAGTGCTTATTGTAATAGCTGAAATGTTGACAAGAAGTACAACATTAATCTTAAGAATAAGGGTTCTTCCTAAGATTCCATAAGCACTTCTGCCTAGGTTTATCAAATCTTATATAAAGCCTATGTCGACGTGGTAGACATTGCAAAACCTGGTAATCATCTTTATAATCTTAAGAATGTATTGCTAGTGTAAGTGGATTGGAGGTATGACAGTTTAGGTTTCCAACATACCAGATAACAGATGGTATTGAAGATCCCAAGTTCAAGAAGCTCAGATTCACAGATTTTTCTCTCTCCCCCCCCCTGGCTCTTTTTCTTTTTGAGGGAAAAGGGGATATATTGGCAAGTTGAGAAAAGGGAGACAAAGAGGATTGTAGATATAAATGAAGATAAATAGGGAGAAAAATAATGTGCACCCCAGCCCCAACAAAACCCTTACTACCTAAAAGCATAGAACCCCACAAATAAAAGCAACGCTAAAAGCACCAATAAAAACAGGGCTTGCAGCTAAACGTACATTTTTCTACCTTCATCATATGAATAAGTACATCTTTACATTTTAATGTGCTTCACACACTGAACAAACATGTCATATGTAGTTTAACTGAGCTTGATACACTTGGAACTCAATTATATCTGTTTAGTTAAAACTCCACATAGAAATGTCACGTCAATGGTTTATAATGACTGAAAATTTGCAAACTTTTAACCTACAAATTTGCTTTAACGTAAATAAAAGGAGGCAATAGGCTACTGCATTATTTTGTTACACCAGAATATGACTGTGAACCTCATATAAATATTACAAAAAACATTACAGAGGATCACATGAGATCTAACCTTCATAGTTTCCTCTGGGATTTGCATGTGGTAGTATAGACTCAAGGTGCCTTACAGGACCCCATAATCTTCTATACATTGAACTCTGCATGACAGAAAATAAAAAGTAATTAACACCAAGAAAAAGGTGAGACGAAGAGAATGTTAAATTAAAAATAACACAATCATCTTAGGGAAAATGAAACCTTTTCCCTGTTTTTTTGGTACCATAAATTTGGTCAGTTCAAAATGGAAAATAATGGAAACCTAACACCAAGCTCGTTTAGGCGAACAGACAAGGAAATGTCACATGTTTTGTACATTAATAACATAATATCCGAGTACCCAAAACTGGAATTTTTAAGCTAAAACTCGAATCCGGCCATGAAGGTGATCATACAAGCTCAATTAAATTTTCATTCCAATAAACATCCAAAGATAAAAACGACTAGAAAGAAGGTTCCTTGGAAGCTCCGCGCCCCATCCAAAAATTATCAAAATGAAAATAGGAGAACTGGCAGTAGAAAAAAGAAAGATGAAATTTTTAGCGCATTACACTTCTGCTAAGATCCGCATTCTCAAATATGGGTCGCCAAGTGAAAATTCTGATTGAAGTCTCGTATACAGATATGCTCTTCCCAGTATACAAAGCAAGAAGAAAATGAGCACATAAAGAGAAAATAGAGAGAACAAGCCCAACGAGAGCAACCCATTTCATCTTCGACTTAAGCATCTTCCCAAACATCTTCCCTCAACCTTCATGGGAACCCAAACTAAGAACACCAGTGATAAAGGAGATAGAATGGCAGCATTACAGTTCACTGATCTGAAAATCTCACTCTGGTTTCACCTGCTCTCCATTAATAATCTTTGAATCCACAGAAAGGTAAAGGAGAGTACATAGAAAAAATCAAGTGAGAAAGTCAAGAAGAGGAAGCACAACCAGGATCCTGTTTGTCTTTTTTATTTTAAGGGGTAAAGTATCTTGTCTGTCTTGAAACTCACACACTTCACGCACCGGAAAGGTTCACTCATTAATCACTACACAGATTTCAGAAATATCACCTATGCTATAGTCACGTGAGCTGCTTTTATGTCGCGTGAGAAGTGGAGCAGACGCGTACGGCCGTATAGGATTTAAACTAGGATGGGCCCCAATGGGAGACGCTGGTCAAGTCACGTGGGATCTAAATTTTAATTTTAGGTTTTCTATTAATGGCCAAATTCAATGGAGCCTTTATGTGCTTTTGAAAGGGAGGGCTTGGATCCTCTACAATCAAACAGTCCTTGCAGTCCTATTAGGTCGTTGGATTGCATAAGTGTATATATAGATGCGTTCTCAATGGCTAGGATGGGATTGCAAGGACTGCACAATTGTAGGAAATCCAAACCCTTTCTAAAAGAAAAATGATTTTCATTCCGATTGAATAATTTAAAAGAATTAGAGATATACCTAAAATGACTCTATGCTTGTTTGGTAACACTTTGACTCTGATTCTCTGACTCTTGCTCTGGAATTATTTTCGAATTTCTATTTTTTCCCATAGCTCATTAAGAGCAGGAGTCTATTTGGTAACACTGCTCTGGCATCGATTCCAAAACTCATTAAGAGCAAGAGGTTGTTTGATAAAAATGAATCTGAAATGAATTTCAGATCTAGTGGTGGTGGTTGGTGGTGGGTGGCAGGTGGCGGGTGGTTGTGGCTACAGTGGCACGGTGGTGGTGGTGGAGGTGGTGGTGTTGGTGATGGTGTTGGTGGTGGGTCATGGTGGCGATGGTGGTGGGTCATGGCGGCGATGGTGGTGGGTGGTGGGTGGTGGCAACGGTGATGGTGGGTAGTGGGTGGCGGATGTGGGGTGGTGGCGATAGTGGGCTATGACTTCCCATTTTTTACTCTCTTTTGGCTTTGGCGCTAGAAAAACAAGTATTTTTTACTCTCAAATATTAGCTCTGAGAGTTATTTTTTGAATCGATTGATTCCATGGGAGCTGGAATTAACATGGTATTACCAAACACTTTATGGCTCCCAAATGGCTCTCTGGTTTCTGAATCGAAAGTAGAGTGGGAAGCAGAGTGTTATCAAACAAACATAAAAGGAAATAGTGAAGAAAGACATACATAACTTAGACTTTATTTCAAGTATGACATCGAATAAAAGTGATTAGTAAATAAAAATTCATATAACTTCCACCTCTATTTTTGTCTATTGCTTTTATGATTCCTAAATTACTCTCTGTGACACTTATCGCACAGTTTTAGAATAATTGGAATCATGGTCAAAATTAGCAAATTGACCCTTGGTCAAAATTAGCAAATTGACTCTTGGTCAAAATTAGCAAATTGACCCTAATTGAATTCAATTTAAATTTGACAGGATCGATGTGAATCCCGAGCCATATCACACTATCACAGTTACCAATTAGATATTAAAATGATAAGAACAGATACCACACTTGATCTTAGCCAAAAGGCTAAGAAAGGTATCACAATTATCAATCTAGATCTGTTTCAATTATATATATATATATATATATATATATATATATATATATATATATATATATATAAAAGTTAGAAAATAAAACTCTGGACTCCATACTCTTCTCTCTGCCTCTTTTTCTCTCTGGCCAATTCCACCGCCCACTGCTCCCTCCCCCTCCCCCTCCCCCTCCCCCTCTGGTTGAAACATCCCCCGGCCCATGCTTTGCCTCCTTTCAGCACTCTAATCCTATGAATAGTCTTCAAGATCCACTATGAATACCCTCTATAATCCTTGATTCATGCATCACATAAAAGGAAAAGACTAGGATTATGAAGAAGACCTCAAGTGGCGTTAACAAATTCGAAGAGCACCTGCTATCCTCTTGTAAAACATGCACCACAAACATCAGCTCTTAAGCATGAGATGACTATGAGATATAGAATTGTAAATAATTATAAAACGACTTCCTCAAATACTTGTGTAAGGATCCATGTACTAATCAAAATAGGCATCAAAACCACCGTTAAATTGATGTGTCACGTTCGGTAAACGAATGGTAGGATTGAGTCATAATTAAAATTACTCAGCCTACTTTCCTCAAAATCATAATTGCCCCCTATGGGACAAAGCGGGTTCCATGTGAATCGTTTTTCAAGATAAAACAACCCTCAAAAACAGAAAAATATTGCACTTACTTTCTCGGTTTACTCAAAGATTCAAAAGGCTATGCTCAATACGTAAAAATCAAAATGAACACTAATATGATGGTTAAACCAATTTATATATTTTTATTATTTGGGTAAACCTTCTCTTTATATACAAGAGAAAAAGAGACACCACCAATGGTTTTCTCCAAAGAGTGTATTCAAACATCATGTCTCTACAAACAAACATGTCTATTGACCATTTAGACATATCACAAATAGTCACACCTATTGGTCATTTAGCTGCCTGTTAGGAAGAGACAAACCCTTTTAACATCTCTTGTAAAGGTGCCTATTAGGAAGAGATATACCTCATCGACGGTGTTGATACCATATTTCGTTCACCTATGATAATTTAAGAAGACATTTGAATTGTGACATGTATACGACATGTGTCACATTCTCGTTCAAGACAATGGTTTCTTGTTGTTAAGAAACAACCACTACAAGAATTTTCACTTTTAACGACGGTTTTTTTCCGTCTTAAATTTTTTTTCCCGTCGTAAATACCCGTTTACGACGGTTATTTACCGTCATATAAAGTAATACAAGTGTCGTATAAGACGGCGTCGTAAATGTTAACGACGGTAATCAGTGGTCGTCGGGAAAAGTTTATTTACGACGGTAAAAATAAACCGTCGTACATAGTTAATGGTAATAATGTTCACAACGGTAGGTATATTCCGTCGTATAATATAGGTTTTGCGACGGATAAATATTACCGTCGCAAAAAGTAACTTTTTTGTAAAAAAAATTACAGTTCACATATAACAGTCCCCCCTCACAATCTAATTGCTTCTAACCCCATGGTGTTGGGACTGTTATATCAACCACCCGTTGTTTCCTCCTTTTACAATCTATAGTTGGCTTCAAACCTTACCAATAAATGCATAAAGAAGCAAAAGTCAAGAATAAGAATAGCATGCCATTCCACACTATAGTCAATACTAAATACTAGGAATCAACATGAAAACACAAGAATATTGAACATCGTCTATTGGACCATAATAATCATATTAAACTAGTTAGACATAATGAAGAGGCCTACCTCATCCTTTGTACTAGACTTCTGGTTCCATGGTTGTTCCTTTGATACGTAAAGGTGGATGTTCTTGTGATCTCGCATTCACACTACACACTCCATTCAAACTAGTTTTTACAGCAAAAATAGAGAAAGGCATTTATCTATAAGTCAAAATCCAAAGCATGGAAAGATAACCATTCCAAAATAGCAAATAAGTTTGGATTAGTAATAAAAATAAATCAGATCTATTTTCTTAAAGCAAATTTGTCTGGAACTTTATTTCATAAAAAAATCTAAAACTTTATTGCAAATGAGTTTCTTCTTGGTAGTATCCAAACTGTTATGATATAGTGAATACACAAAACACAAAGACAAACATCAGATTGCAAACTAAGAAAAATTAAGAATCCTCAAAGATCCTTTTGACTCTCTCTAAGGAATATGTGATGCTTCCCAAAGGGTTAAGCTCTGGACTGAACACCACTAACAATCCTTACAATCTTCCAAAATGTAGAATAATTGAATAAATTGACCATCAATGCATTCATAATTCATAAAGCTTATTACTGATGCAAATGATTTCTTTTTTCCCGTCAGAAGAGACCTCAAATATTTCCAAAGTAGGATTGATGTCGTCAAACTTACAGCATATAAGTCTCTGCTAGTTAAAAGGTCTCCCTCTCCTGCAGCAGTAGAACAACATTCAATTAAGCAATAACAGATGTGAATGTTCTTATTGGTGATGATATTTATTATTGTTTTCAGATGAAAACCATAACCTTCCATGACTCATTAAGTGTTTGGATAAGGATATCTATTTCAAGCATCCAATTCAACTCACCAGCATCCAAAATAAACTAAACACCAAAAATCATGAGGGAATTTTGAGCTGTACAACAGCCATGCTTGTGTACCAAAATATCTTACAAGATAATGGACCGATAGCTCTACAATACATATTTCTATAAAAGCTATATAGCAGCCATGCTTGTGTACCACTATAAAGGTCCCACGAACCCTTTCTCTAAGCAAACCTACAAGAGAGAGAGAGAGAGAGAGAGAGAGAGAGAGAGAGAGAGAGAGAGAGAGAGAGACAAGACATTGACTAGCTCAATACAAATACTAATTTATTAGAACTTAGAAGTTACAACTTGCAAAACTCATGTAAGAAAATGATATCCCAAGCATTCCATATACATAAGAAAATATGCCAAATAACTAAAGGTAAATGGCTGGTTTATAAGATATAAAGAGGAACTTATCAGTCATCTGGGTAAAACCCTTCTCAATTGGAACTCTCCCAACATCTCCACCACTAAAGGACGTGCGTCTAAATTAGAAGACCATGATCTCGATAATTGCATTCATGCACCATCGGATCCTCTTCCAATGGTGGATTGCTACTTAAACAGTTTCTCAACTGTCACTACCATCTGGGTAGTTTAAACCACTTCGGTAAACCATTCTGAACTTCTATATATACACCAAAGTTCAAAGGTGAAGGGACCTGACTTCCTAATCTCATGACAAATAATTTTACATCCATTCTATCTTGATTCAAACCTTACTCCATTCTCAAGAAGTATTTTTTTCTGTAGTACTTCATACTGCTTGATCTGGAAACTAACTTAAGCATCGGAGTGGCCGTCAGACTACCCAGTCCACCCCTCGATGACTTATTCTTTGATTTCAAGAGGTTTGCAACAACACATGTATAACTGACTACAACTCGGTTATCTCTTCAATAACTCATTTATAACTGGGCACAGCTTAGTTATACTAAATCTTGCAGCTCAGGTCAAGCATCATCAAGTCGGTTACTCCCCATTTAATTTGGCCAGCATGGCCTACAACTCATCTAGACCATTTTTCAGCATCAATAGTTTGGCGCCCACCATGGGGCATGTTTGAGTCATTTTTCTAAACCAACCTTCTACTTTTTTCACAACTTCTTTCTACATCTTACTTTCTACTAGCAAAATGATGAATACCCATAACAACACCAATGGAAACCCTTCTCAATTGGAAGAAAATTCTACTAGACCGAAAGTCAGCAATGGGGAAGTCTAGTTTTCACAAGGGACTATCCCTCTAAACACCAGTACACTAGTTGTACCCCTTACGGTTCTATTAACTCCTCAGCAATTTACCATGCAAGAACAAATTCAAATAATAGCCGCTCAATTGGCTAAGATTTCCCAACTTGTGATTCCTGCAGGGGCAGTCCGTATTCACGCCTTGAACTTGGCGGTCCTAGTCAATTTTGTGTCTCAATTCATTTTGGACGATCTCGTCCAAGCCAACATAGGAGAACTACACCAGCTCTTCCTCTAGTGATTCCACCAATACATCATAGTGATGGGAGTAAAGCTTCTATCAGAAGCAGTTCCACCAGGCATTCACATTCTAAACGAGTGTCAGTTCATGATCGACTTGGGAAACAAGTCCCCCAATGCTTGTTGTCGAATTTGCTAGTGTATAGGTCGTGCAAATAATATAGTGATAAGTCGAATATCGTTTCCACAGGGAGAATATTCAATTACCAAATCTAATTTATTTCCTCTAATATTTAGACAACTCAAATAGGAGAACAACCTGTAGGTTGTCCGGTCTGGTTGACCACTCGCATCTAGAGTGAGACTGGTGACAGATTCGAACACTCTCGAAAAGTATCTTAGAGTTGTCCGAATTGATGTCAGGTTGGACATTATGCCGCACCGGACATGTGACCGAACAATGTCCAGAGTGACTGTTTGCTAGTCATGACAGTGAATCTGATCACTGTAGTTTTGATAAATTAAACCTAATTAAATTATAATGGTTGTCTAGGGTTTATAATCAATTCAAGCTAGTTTTTGAGTTCTTGAAAAGAGTCAACATCATTCAACTAGTGAGGGACAAAACCCCAAACTAATTGGTTAATAACAAACTACCTTATATGTCGATGCTTGTTTGTAATGTGCATATATCATGTCATCCTTTTAACTGCTATATTATTGTTCATGTATATTTATTTCTCTTGTTATGATATGATTGAGGATAGGTATGGGTTTGTGTATGGTTGGTGTATTAGATTGGGAGAGGTTAGAGCCTCAAACAATTCATCACACTGACATCGTTGTATCGTTGTTACTTTAGCGTGCTTAGTATGTTGTAGGGTATCAGGGGGGGAGTATTGGCGATGTTGGCCATAGCTGACTCTAGCTCTATCTATGTTTCGTATTGAAGAGTGTTGGGATAAGGCCTTGGATATAATTTGATGACATCTAGGATTAGCTAATGACGTACCCAGTTTGCAAACCCTCGCTAGTAGAGGAATACGTACTGGTATGGGGTAGGGTATCAGCAGGGTGCTGACGGTTTGATTGTAGCCTACTGTTGGGCTCTAGCTCTATTTCTATTCTATAGTGAGTGTTGTAGGGCAACGACGGTTTTGGTTAGAGCCTGACCGTTGGGTATGCTCACACTCTCGTGTATGAAGGTGTCGTTATAGCCTATCCTTACCATAGCAACTTTACTAGACCCAATGATTGAATGTTATCTCATGCATATTGCTTGCTGCATGTTTTATTTCTCACTGAGCTAAGTTGTGAGCTCATCCTACGATATTGTTTTCTTTTTAGTTTCTCGGGATGCAGGTTATATTGTGGACGACTACGTCAATGCAATTTTGTTGGAAGAGTAACAGCTATGGATGTGCAAACGATGGAGAATGAGCATGACTTATCGTACGGGAGTCTCTATTGTGTTTACCTTTAGGTTTATTTCCATATTTAGGTTATGAGTTTGTAATGAGATATTTATTTATGTTTTGGTTTGAGATAATTGGTTAATTACTATCTATCACTTAGACACTCAGTTCATTAATAAAGACTTCTGTTGATTATTCATATATTCTAATTATAGTTCAATGTATGGTTTGAATGTTGACACGGTTCTTTAGTGATCCTTGCTTGAGCCTTTTGTTCAATGATGGTTCATTCACACTTTTGGTTCAACTAGAATTAGGGTATGACAGGCTCGGTAGACAATC
The DNA here is from genome assembly GCA_028583415.1 of Protea cynaroides. Taxonomy (NCBI): domain Eukaryota; kingdom Viridiplantae; phylum Streptophyta; class Magnoliopsida; order Proteales; family Proteaceae; genus Protea; species Protea cynaroides. The sequence goes on from CM053268.1 coordinate 69,811,183, forward strand.
TTGTCCTGTAAGCCATGTAGAAGCATCAATGCGAGAATGTGTCGAGCTGATGCTCAGGATCCATCGTCCTGTCGTAAGTCTCCATTGGGGGCATGGTGAACTCTCTAAGGAGTCTCGTCCTTATGACTTGCTCAGAGAGAGCGCTCTCAGTGTTATACGCCTGGCGAGTCGGGTTGGCCCGAATTTCCTCAATATGTTGGAGTTTAGCTCTCAGCTCTCAGAGTTCTTGTTCCATCCCTCTACCTGCATGGCAAAGTTGTGCTTCCTCTGTAGCCTTCTTAAGACCAGTTGTGTCCAGTCTAGCCTAGACATCATCATGGCGAAGTGGTGGGGGGGCCCAGTTGCTCTGACATTGGGACCCTGCTAACGCTTCTGTGCACACTTGCAGCTAACGTGCTAGAGGAAGAAGCGACACCCTAAAGGTAGGAAAGGTTGGGTGTTCCTCCAACTAACCGATGAGAATGTCAGCTCACCGATCTCTAAGGATGAGGATGGGGAGGTGCCACGGGGATGTTCTTGGCCACATAACCAGTTTGCCACTGACCATTATGATTTGGCACCGGGTTATGGTGCCCATGGTGGCCCGGTTGGCCCCTATGACAGTCCCTCCAACGTCCATGATTTCTAGCATCAAGAGCATGCCTGGGGGTGTCAACTGGTGTAGCAGGTTGCTGCTCTAAAGGTCGTTGAGTCAGGATTTCCAGCTACCAGGCTATTGTGTCAAATTGTTCCCTCATCATATACTGTGGGGAGGGAGGTGGTGATAGTTCCTCTTTAGGAATGAAGTTATCCGTAGTGGGGATTCTTTCCTCATTGACACAGGGATGCCTTTCAGGGGATGCACACCCCATGGGGGGTTGTTTCGAGGCTGTATTGCCACATTGGCATTTGCTAGCTACTGGTTACGACCAACATTGTTGTTTGCTACTGGCTGGTTATGGCCATCATTGTTGTTTGAGTTCACATTCATCCTCTTCTCATATTTGGTCAACACAGATGACATTCACTAAGGATGATTGTGGTTGGTTGCTTGAACTCTAGCTTTCTTGAGACACTACTTATGTTCCTACAGGCGATGCCAACTATTGTTTCACCGAACCTAATGGTCCTTAGCTCGCTTTAATGTCCTGCACAAGGATATGGAAAAGCACCATGTAATGGTCGGGTTAGATAACCCTTAGACCAGTATGATGCCTAAGTCAGTCCAATGGGAAAGCAATATGGAACAGACACAAGTGTGGCTGTTCTTTTCTCATAAAGGATTCAGGCAGAAATCTCAACCAGAGCGCTGAGTATGTAAAGTTTCTTGTGTGTTTACCTTTGCTTGCTACAGACATATAGGTTGATGGTGACCTGAATCGAAAGGTCTAACTGTCACACCCCAATTTCGCACTGTTCAGAATGGTGTGATGAACCGCTAATAAACCAACGGTTCAACCAGGATCTCTAATAGGCTGTGTCCTGGTAGAACTAAACCATACACATCCACAACCATAATCAGAATAAATACACAATAGCAAAAGTCTTAATATTAAATGAACTGAGGAATCTAACTGTGATAATCATAAATAAAATATCAAATTATGTTTTATCAACCGAGACATAAGTAAATAAAATATCAAACTACATTTCCTTAATAATTCAAATAAAAATCTAATCGAAAACGCATGAGTTCCACTCGCATGAGGAGTCATGCATCTCCCCTATGTCTTCAGCCTCCATCGCAGCAACGTGCCTATACACAGAAGCATTCATATAATCTTCCACAGTAGTACCTGCATCATCAACTAAAAATATTCGACATCGAAAGGGTGAGCACACATTACGGCTAAGTGAGCAAACAAAACAATGCAACAAACATATGCATGCATTCAATTCATATCTGTGGTTTGGTATATAAGTTTGCAATGTGCTATAGAAAGGTTCGATGGCTGTCTCACCTCTATACACGAGTGTGTGAAACCGCCCAATGAAAACGACACTGTTGACCCCACATGCACCCAATATGACACAATATACCCCCATGAAAATGGCATGGCAGTACCGATTGCCTCATACCAACACGTAAGCCCCTGCTGGCGAGGGCTTGCAAACTGGGCTCGCAACTAACCAATCCTAATTTCAATATCCAAGGCCTCACCCCAGCATCCCTCAATACATCCATAGAGATAGAGCTAAGGCCCCCCGACAGAGTCGAAGACTACATGGTCCGAGACCACCTCCCCTGATACCCTACGACGTAATAGTTCTGCTAAGGTAATGGCGATACGATGATGTTAGTGGACAAGACTTGTATAGAGCTATGGCACAATATACCCAATGAAAACGGCATTGAAGTACCGATTGATACCATCCCCTATCCGCATCAAGTACACTAATCAAACACAAACATTCACATGCCTATTCTTATCATCATCATCATGTTATAAACAACGAAGTAAATATGCATGAACAGTAATAATAGAAATATTGGATGACATGTTGAATGCACATTACAAGCATACACACATAGATTCAGTCATGGCATTGGACTCAAGAAATAAAATAATTTATTATTAACCAATTATGTTAGGTCTTGTTCCCTCACCTTTGCTTGAGTGTAGATCCTCTTTCAAGCTTTAAGAATCACTTTTATATCAATAGGAAAACCTAACAAGTCGATAGATTTTAGTTAGAAGTCATTCCGACACTTTTAGGCTTGCTGTTAAGTGAGGGTCGCAGGGTGGGTCGCAGGTAGGGTAGCAGTTTACTGCGACCCCCAGGGTAGGGTCGATGCCAGGGTCGGATGTTCCATCGACCCTGGGTGCGACCACCCCATCCCTGGACTTCCTGAATGCTGGGGGTCGATCCTGTGGTCTAGTAGGGTCGATTCCCAATCGACCTCACGTGCTACCCCCCGTGGTTTGAGTCAATAATTTCATCCTACAGTCCATTCTTTCATGTTTGGGTCCTATGACTTACTTCTATAATCCATTCTATGCTTGTTCTATGGCTTAAAACTCTAGGTTTCTTCTTAACTTTGCCTACCATGATTTCTCCATGGATTTTATTGAAATCCTCCCATGGATGGATGATTTGGGTTTCTCCTAAGTCATACCCTCTTCATGAACTATTCTAAGGTCTTAAATCATTAATGGAAACATACCCATACCTTAGGTTTTGCAGAGAGTCAGAGATTTCTCTGAATTCTTCACTTTAGTCTTCTTCTCCAACTTTCTTCTCTTCTCCTTCTCTTCTCTTTCTCTCACTTTCAATTTGGGTTTCAAAAGGAGTGAAAGAGGCTTAGGGACGTCCTATTTATAGAGGAGAACCTCCCAAAATAAGTCTCATTGAGATTAGGAAGGAATCCCATTAAAATTTGAAAAGTTTTCTATTTACGGTTTCTGTCGGCAAAGAGGGGGTCGATGATCCCGTCGACCCTCAGGTCTAAATTGTCCGACCCCCAGTTAAGATATTAGGGGTCTGACTTCTTAATGAAGGGGGGGTCGACCCTGCCTATCTGGGTATGCGACCCTGCCCTCCATTTTACTATTTTTGGGTCCGTTTAATACCTGGTTTCGTTATTTCCTTCACGCACTTAGTCCATTTGGCTCGACCATGATAGGTAGACCTGGTACAAGGTGGTAAGACCGGTTAGTTCGATACGGGTCTTACAACTCCCCCTACTTATAAAAATTTCGTCCTCAAAATTGTTCATACCTTCCAAGTTGAATAGATGAGGGTATTGCTATCAAATAGCATTCTCTTCTTCCCATGTGATTTCTTCTATATCTCTGTTTCTCCAGGTGACTTTAACATAATAAATGTCACGGTTGTGTAGTCGTTGCACCTTTCGGCTGATAATTTCAGTTGGTGCTACTTCAAATGTCAAATCATCTGTCAAATCAGGTATATCTATTGTCAAAATGTGCGTTGGATCTCTGACATACTTCTTCAATAAGGAGATATGAAATACATCATGCACGCTTGACATAGATGGTGGTAGTGCTAACTGGTAAGCCACTTTTTCACGTTTAGCTAGAATCTCATAGGGGTCTGACATATCTCGGACTTAGTTTTCCTTTCTGTCCGAACCGTTTCAAACCTTGCATAGGTGACACTTTGAGGAATACCTTATCACCTATGACGAATTCAAGGTCTCAGCGTTTAGTATCTGCATATTGCTTCTGACGATTCTGAGCCGTTCTTACTTTTTCCTTGATAATGTCGACTACTCAATAAATCTCTTCAACAAATTCTGGTCCAACAATACTACGTTCTCCAAGTTCATTCCAAAACAAAGGAGTTCGACATTTCCTTCCATACAGTGCTTCATAGGGTGACATCTGTATTGTAGCCTGATAGCTATTGTTATAAGCGGACTCAATCAGTGGTAACTTTTCATCCCATGATCCTTTAAAATCAATTACACAGGCTCAAAGCATGTCTTCTAGAATCTGAATGGTGTGCTCCGATTGTCCGTCTGTCTGAGGATGGAATGCAGTACTGAACTTCAATGTTGTACCCATAGCCTTATGCAATCCTTCCCAAAACTTTGAAGTAAATCGTGGATCTCTGTCGGACACAATGCTTTCAGGTACACCGTGTAATCTGATAATATTATCCACATACAACTTAGCTAACCTCTCCAGTGTATACTGAGGTCGTATAGCTATAAATCGAGCCATTTTAGTCAGTCGGTCTACAATCATCAAAACTGCGTCAACTACTCGGGGAGTCAATGGTAACCCTGTGACGAAGTCCATAGTGATGCAGTCCCATTTCCATGCTGGTTTCGGTAACGGCTGTAACAGTCCTGCTGGTCTTTGTCGTTCAGCTTTCACCTTTTGACAATTTAGGCATTGAGACACGAACTTGGTTATATCTGCTTTCATTCTTCTCCACCAATATAATTTCTTTAGGTCATGATACATTTTTGTACTTCCAGGGTGTATCGAATAGGCGGTGTTATGGGCTTCCTTCATTGGTCAGTGTCTAATGTCCAAAATTTCTATTTCAGGTACACATATTCTTCCTTTGTACTTCAGTACCCTTTCATCATCTAAGGTGAACTCAGGAATAGTTCTACCTTTTTCGATGTCTTCTTGTACCGTCCTTAGATAAGGGTTCGCTTTAATCGTTGTTTTCACTTCATCAAGTATATCGGGTACAATCTTCAATGTGGCAAACATATTTGAAAACTGATGGATAAACCCTTGGTTGGTTGATTCACCCGGTACATCTATCACAAGCTGCTCATTACCGTAATTGAACACTCTTCCGATAGTACACATTGCGGCAGTTGTGCTAACCTCCCCTTGAGATTTTATCATTGCCTTTCTACTCAGTGCGTCAGCAACCACATTAGCTTTTCCCGGATGATACTGGATATCACAATCATAGTCTTTCAATAGTTCCAGCCATCTTCTTTGTCTCATATTCAACTCCTTCTGATTAAAGAGGTAAGTAAGACTCTTATGATCTGATTTAATTTGAAATTTCACTCCGTACAAGTAATGTCTCCATATTTTGACAGCATGTACTACTGCCGCTAATTCCAAATCATGAGTGGGATAGTTCTTCTCATGTGTCTTCAATTGTCTTGAGGCATAAGCAATTACTTGTTCTCCTTGCATAAGTACACATCCTAATCCTAGTCCTGACGCATCAGTGTACAAAATAAATGGCTGTCCTAGAATCAAAATTGTCAAGATTGGAGCTGATATCAATCTCGCCTTTAATGTTTGAACTCTTCTCACATTTATCAGTCTAAACAAACTTTTCGCCCTTCTTAGTCAAACTGGTGAGAGGTACGACAATTCGGGAATAGTCTTCCACAAATCTTCGATAATACCCAGCTAGACCTAAGAAACTTCTAATTTCTGTAACGCTCTTTGGTGCTTCCCACTTCACAATAGCTTCGATCTTGCTAGGATCTACTTTAATTCCTTCAGCGGATACAACAGGCCTAGAAAAGCGACTTCCTTTAGCCAAAAGTCACACTTTGTAAATTTGGCGTAGAGCTTCTCCTTCCGTAATCGCTGCAGAGCGGCGTTTAGATTCTTAATATGAGTTTCCTTGTCCTTGGAGTAGACCAATATATCATCGATGAATACAATAACCGACGTATTCAACATATCGTGGAATACCCGATTCATAAGTTCCATAAAGGTTGCTAGTGCGTTCGTCAACCCGAAAGACATGACCAAAAATTCATAATGTCCATATCTGGTCCTGAATGCTGTCTTGGAGATATCACCGTCCTTAATCTTCAACTGATGGTAGCCTGACCAAAGATCGATCTTGAAGAACACTTTGGCACCTTGCAACTGATCAAACAGGTCATCGATCCGAGGCAATGGATACCGATTCTTGATTGTCAGTTTATTCAGTTCTCGGTAGTCTATACACAATCGAACACTACCATCCTTTTTCTTCACGAATAATACTGGCACTCCCCATGGTGATATGCTAAGTCGGATGTAGCCCTTGTCCAGCAGTTCTTGTAGTTATACTTTTAATTCCTTCAGTTCAGTAGGAGCCATTCGATAAGGTGCTTTAGATACTGGTGCAGCTCTGGGTATCAGATCTATAACAAACTCTATAACGCGGTTGGGTGGTAGTCCTGGTAGTTCTTCAGGAAATATCAATATCCTCCATTCGTGGTGCTTCTTTGGTAAGATCGACCACAGATACTAGATACCCAACTGCTCCTTTCTCATGGCACTTCCTAGCCTTTAATGCAGAGAGTATGAGCTTTCGTTTACGGGGAAGTTTGGTTCCCAAAAAACTGAACTCTGCTCCTTCCTTGTCTTTAAATATCAGCTTCTTTTCGGCACACAATAGATTTACAAAATGCCAAGCTAACTAGTCCATTCCCAAGATGACGTCAAAGTCTGCCATCTCAAGTTGGATCAAGGTTGCATCCAAAGTCTTCTCGTCAATAAGAACTGGACATGGTCCATAACCTTTTTCTAATTCCACTTCTAATCCCATAGGCGATCGTACAAGCAGTTTGTAGTCTAGGGATTTGAGGGGTAGATTTAGCTTCTTTCCAAATGACACAGATATAAAAGAAAGAGTATGTAAGACCCGTGTCAATCTAATCCGGTCTTACCACCTTGAACCAGGTTTACCCATCATAGTCGAGTCAAATGGACCAAGGGCGTGAAGGAGATCGAGATCTCAGGTATAAAATTGACCCAAAAACATTTAAAATTAGGGGAGGGTCGCACACCCAGCTAAGCAGAGTCGGACCTCCCAAAATAGAAAGTCAGACCCTCGGTTTTGAAGGGAGGGTCGGACAGCTTAAGACCCTAGGGTCGACGGGATCATCGACCCTCCCATAGACCCTCGGTTTCTGCCGAATATAGAAATTAGGAAATTTCTATATTTTTCGATTGGGATTCTTTCCAAATCTCAATGGGACTTATTTAGGATGTTCCTAGTTTATTTAAAGGACGTCCCTAAGCCACTTTCACTCCTTTCACAACCCTAATTGAATTGAGAGAAAGAGAGGAGAAGGAAAGAGGAAGAAGAAAGGGAAGGAAGAGAAATTAAGCCAAAAGAGAAGAGTTTCAGAGAAAGATTAACCTTCTCAGGTATGGATACTAATTCTATGAGTTTCTACAGACCTTAGGGTAGTAATTAATAAGAATGTGATCTTGGAGAAACCCAAACCATTAAGCTATGGTTAGGTTTTCATGGAAAACCATAGGAGGATGCATGAAAACTATATAGATGGATTATACATGGTTCTAGACCATGGAATGAATGTTGAATGAATGTAGGAAGCAAGCCATAGGACCCCAAACACGAAGAATGGATTTAAAAGTGAGAATTGGACTAGAGTGCACCGAGGGTTGCACCCAGGGTCGATAGGCCATCCGACCCTAGGTGTTTATGACCATCGACCCTCAGCATTCGGGAAGTCCAGAAAGAGGGGAGGGTCGATAGACCCATCGACCCTAGCATCGACCCTAGCATCGACCCTCAGTTGACAGAATGGTTTTTAAATTCCGAATTAATTCTAATTAAATTTTATCGACTTTGTTAGGTCTTCTAGCAATATAATAACAGTATAAAGGTGATTTTAAAGCTTGGAAAAGTATCTTTTAGCAAGCTAAGGTGAGGAACCTTAACTCCAAACTAAATTGGTTAATAATAAACTGTTTTCTATTTCTTGAGTCCAATGCCATGCTTGATTCTATGCGAATATGTTTGTAATGTGCATACAGCATGCCATCCAATATTTCTATTTTTTGTTCATGCATATTTACTTTATCGTTTATAACATGATGATGATGATGATAATAGGAATAGGCATGTGCTTGTATGTGTGTGGTTGATGTGCTTGATGCGAGCGAGTATCAGGGGGGGTGTGATGAGAACGTCAATAAACGTTAACCTTTGGCGGGTTTCAGCACTTTAGCTCTATCTCCAACTCAAGTCTTGTGCATTGGCATCGTCGTATCGCCATTACTTTAGCAGAACTATTATGTCGTAGAGTATCAAGGGAGGTGGTCTCGGTCCTTGTAGTCTCTGACTCTACCAGGGGGCCTTAGCTCTATCTCTATGGATATTCTGAGGGATGCTGGGGTGAGGCCTTGGATACACTGTTTGGCATTAGGATTGGTTAGTTGCGAGCCCAGTTTGCAGCCCTCGCCAATAGGGGCTTACGTGTTGGTATGGCACTATATAGCAATAAACGTAACCTTTGTTATATAATGTTCATGATTGGGTGCATTTGAGTTGACGATAAACGTGATCTTCGGGTAACGTCACACACTCGTGTATAGAGGCGGAGTCAATAAACGCGACCTTTGGCTACCTCAACCTTTCTATAGCATACTGCAAACTTTAAACCGGACCAAAGATATAAATTGACTTTTTTGCATGCATATGTATTGTTGCATTGTTTTGGCTACTCACTGAGCCGTGATGTGTGCTCACCCCTCGACGTCAAATATTTTTAGTTGATGATGCAGGTTACACATTTGAAGATTATATGAACGCGTCTGCATACGGGAATATAGCAGCAATGGACGCTGGAGCTGAAGATGATACACACGACTCCTCTTGCGAGTGCAACTCGTGTGTATTTGATTAGATATTTTTATAGGTTTCTTTCGTTGGATTTATAAAGACATGTATTTGGTATTTAAATATTTATGTCTCAGTTGAAAACAAAATAATTTGCTATTAAATTAATGATATCATCTTAGTTGCTCAGTTCATTTATTTATAAGATTTCCGCTATTGTGTATTTACTCTGATTATGATTATGGATGTGTGAAAGTTTGGATAACGCGGGGATAGCCTATTAGAGATCCTGGTTGAACCGTTGGTTTGTTAGCGGTTCATCACACCATTCTGGTTAGACCAAAATTGGGGTGTGACAACTTGGTATCAGAGCGTCTCAGGCCTTGCTCGCCGAACTGACAAACATTCAAGACCATTGTGAACTGAGATAGGATAAATTAAAAGCATTAATACAAACACACTGTAAGCACAAGTGATGATTGAAACCAAATTAAAAAGAGAATAATGCATCTATTAAAGGGAAAACAAGTTACATACAATGAGTGAGAGAAACAAAACGTATATACATCGCTAATGTAAGACCCGCACTCTGAAAACCCGATCTAACCTTGGTTTCGTGTCGTGACAGGTCTTCCGATCATCACCGAGTCAGACGGGGCAAGCGGTTAACAAACAGGTACGAAATCAGACCGAAGTCGACCAATTATACCTGATTGGTATACCGGTCGATGGTACCGGATGATGGTACCGGTCGACCGGTATGGCCTGCACAGCTATGTGCGGGAATTTGGAAATTGGTCTCTGCGGGTCCCGCTTTCCTGATTTCGAATCCTAGAAGTTTCCTAATCCTAGTAGGGTTACTAAACCCTATTTCTAGCCTATAAATACACCCTTAAACCCCTCAAATCCTTTCCATTGTCTCTCACAAACCCTAGAGAAGAGAAAGAGCTTGGAAAGGAGAAGGAGTTAGGAAGGAGAAGGAGGTGCCGCCATTACTGTTTGACGAAGCTCTCGCTACGCTGTCAACGGTAAGTGTTTGAATCCATCTTCTTACCCTATGATAGTTGTGTGGGTGGATCAATACCATGCAAAGTAGGTATTGATCTAAAACCCTAAATTGGCCAATAAACCCTAAGTTGCCGTCAAACCCTAGATTCGAGTTTCGAGATGATATTCATCGAAACGAGACTTGAATGAGTTGGGGATAGCTCTAACTCGAAGCCTAGACTTAGAATGGATAGGAGAAATCTTGAAAATCCATGGAGGATGATCGACGGCAGTCGAAGAACCCATGTATGGTCTTTCGAAGACATATCGGTCGACTATACCGGTTGCACATAGTGCGACCGGTATGTTGCGACCGCTACCTCTCGGGAGGTTGTTTGTGGGGGACCGGCTGACCATACCGGTCGCCAGTCTTTTCCACAGAGCTGCGACCGGTACATGCCACCGGTCGGCTCGTGAGGGTATTTTGTGATCTTTGTTGGTTTCCGACCAACATGAAACCCTAAATAATATATTCTAATGAAACCCTAATATTATGTAGGACGCTGTGACTTGTCGTTTGGATCTTGTGACGTGGAGCAAGAAGTCGAACGAGCGTCAGGTAAGGGAATCTGACCTAAACCTAATAATTAATGGACAGTAAATCGTTGTTAATCATTGAATATCTATGATGTGATGTTTGTGCATATTCACATGCCATCCTTTACTTTCAGTTATTATTATTGTTCATGCATTCATAGGATGTGATTGTTAGGCATGTGATTGTTTTCGTTGGTGTGTGGAGTGGGGCATGGGCCTGGGATCGCTCTTCACACTGACACTTTTTGTAGTATTCTGTCTTAACATGCTTGGTACGGGTGGGGTATCAGGGGAAGATCGTGGTACGGTGGTCTCCGATATTGATGTTGTCCCGGCCATCGTTGGGTGGTACTGAGGATTCCGAGTCGACGCTGGCTTGTCCACGATGCTTTAGCTCTATCTCTATGCCGTAGGGAGTTATGTTGGGATAGGGTCTACCTGCGTATTGTTTCTATCTTAGTGGGTTAGTTGCGGATAGGGTATCGGGGGAGGTGAGGTTTGGTGGTCTCCGACCCGGCCTGCACGCTCTAGCTCTATCTCTATGCCGTAGACGGCTGTCTTTGGGATAGAGCATACATTGTTGACATCTAGGATTGGTTAGTTGCGAGCCCGGTTTGCGAGCCCGGCCGGGGAGGGGGCTTAGGTACTGGTATGGGTAGAGTATCAGGGGAGGTGCGGGTATACCTTAGCTCTATCTCTATTCCATGATGGGTGCATGTGGGTTGGTGGTAGTGTGATTACTGTGCGACGCCACACACTCGTGTATAGAGGTGTGGGGGCCACCAAACCTTTCTATAGCACATTGCAAACTTAAAACCAGACCACAGCATAAAATGATTGTTACTCATGCATAATCTTGTGAAACTGTCTGATTGTCTTACTGAGACGTGTTGTGAGCTCACCCTTTGTGCACATCTTGTTTTAGATCTGGATGCAGGTTATACTGTGGACGATTACGTAAACGCTCCGGCGTATGGTGGTGCTGCGGCGTTGGACGTACAGGCAGGACAAGACGAGCATGACGCTTCATGCGAGTGCCCTTTCTGCGTGTACCTGTGATTTGTTTTATTTATTTATTTCAGTTATTTTGATTGGATTAAAGGGATGTAATGATATTATTATTATGTGTTTGATTTTGAATAATGGGATATTTATTTAAATTATCATTAGACACTCAGTTCATTCTATTTAAAGTCTTCCGCTGTACATTTATATTCTGATTGTGGTTATGTGTAATTGGTTGTATGGGTGGACACGGCCTATTCGAGATCCTGGTGTGAACCGTTGGTTCAATGACGGTTCACTCACACCGTTCTGGTTGGATCAGAATTGGGGTGTGACAACTTGGTATCAGAGCTCCCGGGCTCTTTTCCAACAAACCATGCTGCACTTAACTGGGTCGATGAACTGAGTTAGGAAGTTTAAAAATCTTAATACAAACACACCCTAAGCATTGTTTGATACCTGAGACGGACTAAGAAAGAGAATAATGTACTATTCTAAATGTGAAACTTAATCTGTGCACATACACTAGATAGGTGAACCATGAAACTTTCATTAAATAGAAAAATAGTATCAAATGTAATAGTGCTACAGGGTACAGTCCACAAACCGGAAGGTTACCCTGTTATATAAACAGTCATATGAAAAGAAAAGTAAATGGAAAATCATGGGGTAGGAGGCCTGGGAGGAATGGGGTCCGCTATATCATAGTCCCGCTCGTATGCGACCCTAAGCCAATGCACCTGGTCCTGAATCACCCATAGACCACGAGCCAGGCGTCCCAACTCCCGACCCATCGCTCGTCGAGACTCCGGGATGAACCTCCCGGGTGTCCCCCGATCTCGGTAAACATACTCAACACCGAGTCGGGAGGGGGGCCGAGATGGCCCAACCGTGGGAACGGATGGTGGTGGTACAGTGGAGGCTGTGGGGCGGGCACCGGTGCTTCCCCAACTACATCGTCATCATCATCATCCCCCATCTCGCCGCATAGGCCGCATTGGCCGCGGCTGGCTGCCGCCGCCGCTACTCTCCCAAGTGGACGAGGGCGAGCCTCCAACTCGTCATCACTAACGGGCAGATCAACCATCTGCATCCTATTTATCGCATCCCAATCGATGTCGGAGGTCATGGAGTCCTCGACGGCTACCTCTCCTCTGAAACTCACGCCCAGACGGCGAAGAAGGAAAGTGACGAGACGGCCATAGGGAAGGTTGCTGGCCCGATCGGCCACAGCCGCTCGATGCATAGTCCGGATGATGAGGTAAGGAAGTGAGATCCGCTCTCCGTGCGGACGCAATAGGTGACGTACTAGGTGAGCTGGGACAACTCATTGTAGTGACCGCCTCCGTGGCACTATATCGTCTTTGGATGATGCGGCTGTAGACCCGGGGTATAGGTCTCAAGCTAGCTGCCTTCATAGGAGCCCCAGGGTTGAGTATCTGATGCGCTATCTCTCGACGCAAATCTTCAGTCAAATAACCTTTCGCCTTGGGGGCGCAGTACACCAAATCTCCATCATTGGGAACCCCAAGCAGATCAGCCAACTGGTGGGTGTTGAAGGAAATATGTACACCCCGGACGTAACTGGTGATGCGTAGATCCCTATACTGGTTCGGGTCTTCGACATCCCCTTCGAGTTCCAGATTTGCATAAAAATGCTTGACCAGGTTAGGACGTGTAGTCTCTGTGTAGGAAATAACCGGCAGCCAACCTAGAGCGCCAAAAGCCGTCTCTACATTGAACCGGTGCAATTGTCCCACGTTGACCCGGCGCCCGGATACAATACTCTTATCATCAAACCAGGGAAACCGAGCCTGAGCTTCCAAGGAGCGAAACCATAGCTCATCTAGCTGAGGATTGGTGGAGAGGGAACCCGAGAACTAGAACCATGTGAGCGTTTCCCGAGGTTGCGTCTAGGAGCCATTTAGAACCTGCAAAACAAAGGAAAATGAGATAGAAGTTAGAAATTTTCAAAATTTCGGCAGCATAACGACAGTAAATTGGGAAAAAGCCTCAAACTCACCCAAAAACATGGGGAGGAGGACTTACGTAACCCCCACACTCTTCAATAAGCCAATCACAAGCAATTATAACAAGAAATTGCAAGAAATTTCAAGAAATTAAGAAAAATTATAAAAATTTCCAAATTTCATGAAAACCTAGGTCAAAAGATGAAAATTTTGATTTTTAGGAAAACCGTTCGGTGGAACCCCAAATTAGTTGAGGGCTTTTGCTCTTGGGGGTCCCTAAACCCTTTCTAAGCCGAAGGAAAAGAGTTCCTACGGTTAAAACATCTCGAACAAAGAAAAACCTAAATTTCTACATAAAGACGATATGGAAAACTTGTAAAAATATGAGAGAGAGAGAGAGGACCTACCTGGAGACGATGTTCTAGCTTTGGAATGCGAGAAATCGGCTTCTAAGAGTACCGGTCGGACTGTAGCAACTCGGTTGGGCAGAGAGGAATCGCCACCGGAGAGAAAGAGAAAGGAAAAGTGAGAAAAATCTCACTTTTTCGCGATTTTAAAGCCATTTTGGGCATACCGGTCGACGGTTATGCCTATACCGGTCGACCGGTATCGACCCAGGTGTGCGACCGCTATGTCTCGGCCAGAAAATTTTTCTGACCGGTCGACTATACCGGTCGCAACACTGTATATACAGAGTGGCGACCGGTATCTCATAGGTGTGTGACCGGTATGTCTCGGCCAGAAATTTAATTTTGACCGGTCGACTATACCGGCCGCAGCATATTTCCACAGGTGTGCGACCGGTATGTTGCGACCGATCCAAATAAATAGTCTGAGATGGCAGGTGGAAACGGTCGAAGGGGTCGAAAGCATCATCAGGCCAGAAAGCGCCTAGAAGAAGAGCAAGCTGAGCAGGACCAGGTTAGAGAAACCAGCCCTGAAGTGGAGGAGGAACAGGTCCCGGAAGTACCGGCGGAATTACCGGGACCACCTCACGGAATTCCGAGACCATAGTTACAAACTTGGTCTATCGGATGCAAGCTCAACGAAAGGAATTTCTGAGCGAGGTACTAAAGATGCTGAGGTCAGCAGGTTCTGTTCCCACTGGTAATACGCCCGAGTCAGGAGGAGCTAACACTACCCAACGGGTGCAGAGTAGCCCAAGGCCAAGGGCCCAAGCACATAATGTACCACCACCGCATCGGTTTCCGTCGCCT
>CM053268.1:69826479-70026479 GCA_028583415.1 Protea cynaroides
CGACCCCAATATACACTAGAAAGGTTAGCAAAGCTGTATGTGGATAATATTATTCGGTTACATGGTGTTCCGAAAGCATTGTATCCGATAGAGATCCACGATTTACTTCCAAATTTTGGGAAGGACTGCAAAAGGCTATGGGTACGACATTGAAGTTTAGTACTGCATTCCACCCACAGACAGATGGACAGTCAGAATGTACAATCCAGATTCTAGAAGATATGATTGATTTCAAAAAATCATGGGACGAAAAGTTACCATTGATCGAGTTCGCTTACAATACAGCTATCAGGCTACTATACAGATGTCACCTTGTGAAGCACTGTATGGCAGGAAGTGTCGAACTCCCTTGTTTTGGAATGAAGTTGGAAAACGTAGTATTGTTGGACCGGAATTTGTTGAAGAGACTTGTCGAGTGGTCTACATCATCAAGGAAAGAGTAAGAACAGCTCAGAACCGTCAGAAGCAATATGCAGATACTCGACGAAGGGATCTAGAGTTGAAGGTATCGCCTATGCGAGGATTCAAGAGGTTCGGACAGAAAGGAAAACTAAGTCCAAGATATGTCGGACCATATGAAATTCTAGCTAAGCGTGGAAAAGTGGCTTATCAGTTAGCACTACCACCATCTATGTCAAGTGTGCATGACGTATTTCACATTTCCCTATTGAAGAAGTATGTCAAAGACCCAACGCATGTCTTGACAGAAGATTTGCCGGAATTGACTGATGATTTGACATTCAAGTAACACCAACGGAAATCACCAGCCAAAAGGTTCAACGTCTACGCAAGCGGAGATATCTACTATGTTAAGGTCATATGGAAAAGTAGAGACATGGAAGAAATTACATGGGAAGAAGAAAATGCTATGCGGAAACAATACCCACACTTATTTGATTCAGAAGGTACGTATAATTTCGATGATGAAATTTTTATAAGTTGGGGGGAGTTATAAGAACCGTGTCAATCTAACCCGGTCTTACCACCTTGAACCAGGTTTACCCATCATGGTCGAGTCAAATGGACCAAGGGCGTGAAGGAGATCGAGATCCCAGGTATAAAATCGACCCAAAAACATTTAAAATTAGGGGAGGGTCGACACCCAGCTAAGCAAGGTCGGACCTCCCAAAACAGAAAGTCAGACCCTCGGTTTTGAAGGGAGGGTTGGACAGCTTAAGACCCTAGGGTCGATGGGATCATCGACCCTCCCATCGACCCTCGATTTCTACCGAATATAAAAATTATGAAATTTCTATATTTTTCGATTGTGATTCTTTCCAAATCTCAATGGGACTTATTTAGGATGTTCCTAGTCTATTTAAAGGACGTCCCTAAGCCACTTTCACTCCTTTCACAACCCTAATCGAATTGAGAGAAAGAAAGGAGAAGGAAAGAGGAAGAAGAAAGGGAATGAAGAGAAATTAAGCCAAAAGAGAAGAGTTTCAGAGAAAGATTAACCTTCTCAGGTATGGATACTAATTCTATGAGTTTCTACAGACCTTAGGGTAGTAATTAATAAGAATGTGATCTCGGAGAAACCCAAACCATTAAGCTATGGTTAGGTTTTCATGGAAAACCATAGGAGGATGCATGAAAACTATTTAGATGGATTATACATGGTTCTAGACCATGGAATGAATGTTGAATGAATGTAGGAAGCAAGCCATAGGACCCCAAACACGAAGAATGGATTTAAAAGTGAGAATTGGACCAGAGTGCACCGAGGGTCGCACCCAAGGTCGATAGGCCATCCGACCCTAGGTGTTTATGACCATCGACCCTCAGCATTCGGGAAGTCCAGAAAGAGGGGAGGGTCGATAGACCCATCGACCCTAGCATCGACCCTAGCATCGACCCTCAGTTGACATAATGGTTTTTAAATTCCGAATTAATTCTAATTAAATTCTATCGACTTTGTTAGGCTTCTAGCAATATAATAACAGTATAAAGGTGATTTTAAAGCTTGAAAAAGTATCTTTTAGCAAGCTAAGGTGAGGAACCTTAACTCCAAACTAAATTGGTTAATAATAAACTGTTTTCTATTTCTTGAGTCCAATGCCATGCTTGATTTTATGCGAATATGTTTGTAATGTGCATACAGCATGCCATCCAATATTTCTATTATTTGTTCATGCATATTTACTTTATCGTTTATAACATGATGATGATGATGATGATAGGAATAGGAATGTGCTTGTATGTGTGTGGTTGATGTGCTTGATGCGAGCGAGTATCAAGGGGGTGTGATGAGAACGTCAATAAATGTTAACCTTTGGCGGGTCTCAGCACTTTAGCTCTATCTCCAACTCAAGTCTTGTGCATTGGCATCGTTGTATCGCCATTACTTTAGCAGAACTATTATGTCGTAGAGTATCAGGGGAGGTGGTCTCGGTCCTTGTAGTCTCTGACTCTATCGGGGGGCCTTAGCTCTATCTCTATGGACTTTCTGAGGGATGCTGGGGTGAGGCCTTGGGTACACTGTTTGGCATTAGGATTGGTTAGTTGCAAGCCCAGTTTGAAGCCCTCGCCAATAGGGGCTTACGTGTTGGTATGACACTATATAGCAATAAACGTAACCTTTGTTATATAATGTTCATGATTGGGTGCATGTGAGTTGACGATAAACGTGATCTTCGGGTAAGGTCACACACTCGTGTATAGAGACGGAGTCAATAAACGCGACCTTTGGCTACCTCAACCTTTCTATAACATACTGTAAACTTTAAACCGGACCAAAGATATAAATTGACTTTTTTGCATGCATATGTATTGTTCCATTGTTTTGGCTACTCACTGAGCCGTGATGTGTGCTCACCCCTCGACGTCGAATGTTTTTAGTTGATGATGCAGGTTAGACGGTTGAAGATTATATGAACGCGTCTGCGTACGGGAATATAACAGCAATGGATGCTGGAGCTGAAGATGATACACACGACTCCTCTTGCGAGTGTAACTCCTGTGTATTTGATTAGATATTTTTATAGGTTTCTTTCATTGGATTTATAAAGACATGTATTTGGTATTTAAATATTTATGTCTCAGTTGAAAACAGAATAATTTGCTATTAAATTAATGATATCATCTTAGTTGCTCAGTTCATTTATTTATAAGATTTCTGCTATTGTGTATTTACTCTGATTATGATTATGGATGTGTGAAAGTTTGGATAATGCGGGGATAGCCTATTAGAGATCCTGGTTGAACCGTTGATTTGTTAGCGGTTCATCACACCATTCTGGTTAGACCAAAATTGGGGTGTGACAGAGTAGCTCCTGAATCAAAGAGTACTCTGGCGGGAATGCCATTAATAGGTACGATACCTGTGATTTGTTTTGATTTAGTCTACATGCTCACATAATGTAACACAAAATGACAAGATTCAGGTCATACCTGTGACCACATCAGGCGATGCGGCAGCATCCTCAGATGTAACAGCGTAAATTCTTCCTTGATGTAGTTATTTTCTGGGCTTAGTACACTCTCTTGCGACATGCCCTACTTGATTGCAGTTAAAACATTTTATTCCTTCACCATTTTGCTTTGGTTGCGATTGAGCTGCTGAAGTAGTCTTGGATGCAGCATTGAAACCTTGAGTACGGAAGGGTTTGAATACCTTGGTGTTCCCTCCGTTGTAAGAATTTCCATTTGACCTTTTGATTCCTCTATTTTGAGCAAGGTAGCTCTCTTTCTGGCTCGACTCTATCACTCGAGCAATTTGTACAGCTTCATTGTAGATTTTCTTCTCATGTTCACGTATGCTTCCCCTAAGTCCCATGATGAACCTTTGGGTCTTTGTATCTTCCACTTGCATACTGACTGGTGCAAAGAAAAATAGCTCCTCATAACGCTGTTGATATGCATAGACAGTCATCCGTCCCTGATATAAACTTAGGAACTCCTTCTCCATGGAATCTCTGAAACTCCTAGGAAAGTACTTCTCAAAGAATGCCTCCTTATATGTATCCCAAGTCAATTGGGTGTGCTTTGTCATCAGATATGTCCGTGTGGACTTCCACCAGTGGTGTGCATCGCCTTTCAGCATGAATGTTGTACACAATACTTTCTCTTCTTCATTCACTGTCATCATCGTGAAGTTTCTCTCCATCTCATCGATCCAGTGTGCTGGCCACAACGGATCAGCTGGGTTACCACTATACTCCTTGGGCTTCATCTTCAGAAAACGCTCCACCAGTCTGGAGTGGTCTAGTTGATGCGGGACATAAGCCCCATACATAGGTGGTTGGTATTGATATCCACTTAGTGCTACTTCAGGGTTTTGTACTTGAGCATGCATGATGGGAGTCTGAGGTGCGTAGGGTACTGTGTTACTTCCCCCTGGTACTATGCTTGCCTGTCCTGCTGGCATCGGTGTCGTCTGTGCAGCTGGAAAGGTCATGCCTATGGCAGCTTGCATAATAGCTTGTGCCTGTTGTATTTGCTGCAGCTGTTGGGCCAAATTCATTACGGCTGTAGCCAGGTCTATAGGTGGAGCTGGCAGATTTGTAGGATTTGTCTGCCCATTAATTACGGACGGTGCTGTGTTCGGATTCTCCTATGTTTTCGGGTGTATCTGGCTATCTTCCCCCACAGGTGGTGGTGATGGGATAGAGTTACGGCTTTATCTGGTCACTCTGCGTCCAGCCATTATCTGTTCTGGTAGTGGGAATGCCTGAAAATCATAGAATACGTGAGGCAATCATTATATACTTCATTCTCATATTTAAATCCACTAACCAATGATATTTTCAAATTTTTCAGATCATTCTATCAAAAATACTGTATTTTTCACTACAGGGTCGATGGTGGGGGTCAATGGATGTCCGACCCTCAGGTATGCGACCCTGAGAATCACTGATTCTTACCGAGAGCCGGGGGTCGATGCATGTCCGACCCTGGGATCAACCCCTGGTTCTCTGTTAGATCACCGAGAGCTGAGGGTCGATGAGGGGGTCGGAGGGGGGGGGGTCGGATGTTTTGGTTGAATTCTCCTACCCTCGGACTAAAAATCAGGTTTTTAATCCCGATTTTGAATCCATTTCTCATTCTTCCTCCTCCTTTCCAACTCGGATCATCCCTCTGAGTTGCTACAGTGACAACTCCGACCCATTGGTGATATTTGCTGTAAGACCCGTGTCAATCTAATCCGGTCTTATCACCTTGAACCAGGTTTACCCATCATGGTCGAGTCAAATGGACCAAGGGCGTGAAGGAGATCGAGATCCCAGGTATTAAATCGACCCAAAAACACTTAAATTAGGGGAAGGGTCGCATACCCAGCTAAGGAGGGTCAGACCCCCCAAGACAGAAAGTCAGACCCTCAATTTTGAAGGGAGGGTCGGACAACTTAGAAACCTAGGGTCGACGGGATCATCGACCCCCAGTTGCCGTCGAAACTGAAATTAGGAAATTTCCTAATTTTCGATTTGGATTCTTTTCTAATCTCAAAGGGACTTATTTTAGGATGTTCCTACTCTATTTAAAGGACGTTCCTAAGCCTCTTTCACTCCTTTCACAACCCTAATTGAATTGAGAGAAAGAGAAGAGAAGGAAGAGAAGCAAAGAAGAGAATTTAGCCAAAACGAGAAGAGTTGCAGAGAAGGAGTATTCTTCTCAGGTATGGATACTAATTCCATGAGTTTCTACAGACCTTAGATTAGGTAATGATGAGAGTATAATCTCGGAGAAACCTAAACCATCAATCCATGGTTAGGTTTCCATAGAAAACTATGGGAGATTACGTGAAAGCTATATAGGTGGATGATTCATGGTTCTAGACCATGGAATGAATATTGAATGGACTGTAGGAGAAAGC
Organism: Protea cynaroides; assembly: GCA_028583415.1. Taxonomy (NCBI): domain Eukaryota; kingdom Viridiplantae; phylum Streptophyta; class Magnoliopsida; order Proteales; family Proteaceae; genus Protea; species Protea cynaroides. The sequence goes on from CM053268.1 coordinate 69,832,292, forward strand.
CATAGGACCCCAAACACAAAGAATGGACTAAAAAGAAGGAAATTGACCAAGATCCACCGAGGGTCGCACAGAGGGTCGATGACCATCCGACCCTAGGTGATCTTGAGGATCGACCCTCAGTATTCGGAAAGTCCAGATTGGGGAGGGTCGCACCCAGGGTCGATCATGACTTTGACCCTACCTCCGACCCTCAGTTAACAGCATGGTTTTTAAATTTTAAATAAATTCTAATTAAATTTTATCGGCTTTGTTAGGTCTTCTAGCAATATAATAACATTATAAAGATGATTCTAAAGCTTGGAAGAGTATCTATTAGCAAGCTAAGGTGAGGAAACAAGACCTAAACTAACTGGTTAATAATAAACTATTTTATTTCTTGAGTCCAATGCCATATTGGTTCTATGCGTGTATGCTTGTATGTGCATTCAACATGTCATCCAATATTTCTATTATTTGTTCATGCATATTTATTTTACTGTTATAACATGATGATGATGATGATGATAGGAATAGGCATGTGAATGTTTGTGTTGGCCAGTGTATATGGTGCGGGTAGGAATGGTATCAACCGGTACAACCATGATCGTTCTTCATGGGGTGTATATTGTGCCATTGTCTACTCAAGTCATGTCCATTGATGTTGTCGTATCGCCATTACCTTAGCAGAACTATTATGTCGTAGAGTATCAGGGGAGGTGGTCTCGGTCCTTGTGGTCTCTGACTCTACCAGGGGGCCTTAGCTCTATCTCTATGGATGTTCTGAGGGATGCTGGGGTGAGGCCTTGGATACATTTTTTGGAATTAGGATTGGTTAGTTGCGAGCCCAGTTTGCAACCCTAGCTAGCAGGGGTTTATTTGTTGGTATGGTATCAATCGGGTACAACCATGACCGTTCTTCATGGGGTGTATATTGTGCCATTCTGGGTGCTTATGGGGCGACGGTGCCGTTTTCATTGGACGTTTCCACACACTCGTGTATAGAGGTGCGGCGGCCACCTATCCTTTCTATAGCACAGTGCAAACTATAAACCAGACCAAAGATATAAATTGATTGCATGCATATGTATTGTTGCATTGTTTTGTTTGCTCACTGAGCCATGATGTGTGCTCACCCCTCGACGTCGAATATTTTTAGTTGATGATGCAGGTTTTACCGTTGAAGACTATGTAAATGCTCCAGAGTACGGGAACGTTGCAGCGATGGTAGCTAAAGATGAAGTGGATACACATGACGTCTCTTGCGAGTGCAATTCATGTGTTTTCGATTAGATTTTTGGTTTATTTATTTGGATATATTAAGATATGTATTTGGTATTTAAATATTTATGTCTCAGTTGACACAGAATAATTTGCTATTTAAATTTTAATATCACATAGATTATTAGTTCATTTTATTATAAGACTTCCGCTATTGTGTATTTACTCTGATTATGATTATGGATGTATGGAGTTTAGATAACACGGATATAGCCTACTCGAGATCCTGGTTGAACCGTTGGTTTCTTAGTGGTTCATCACACCATTTTGAATAGTGCAGAATTGGGGTGTGTCAACTTGGTATTAGAGCATCTCAGGTCATGTCCGCTGAACTAGCATACATTCAAGACAATTGTGAACTGAGATAGGATAAAGGTAAAAACAGTAATATTAACACACTATAAGCACAAGTGATGGTTGAGACCGAATTTAAAAAGAGAATAATGCATCTATTAAAGGAGAAACAATTTTACATACAATGTGAGAGAAACATACATATATACATAACTAAGGCAGAGTACAGTCCACAACCCGGACAGTTACTCTGAAGTACAAGAAAATAAATACAACCAAGAAGCTGGAGGTGAAGGAGGAGGCGGCGCCTCATGATCTCTGTCATAGTCCTCAGCGTAGACTCTAGTCAACCAGACTATCTGAGTCTGGGTCGTTTGAAGACTAGCTGTGAGATCAGTCACCCGCTGATCAGTCCGACGCTGTGCATCCAGCAACTCATCCATCCGCAGATCAGATATGCGCTGAGCCTCTCTGATCTCATGCAACGTCTCCATCATATCAGGAGGTGGGCGTGAAGGACCAGCCGCATGAGAAGGACCAGTCTCAGGAGTAGGATCCGTCGCAGAAGAAGTACCAACTCCAGCCGCATGCGTAGGTGAAGGCGGTGGTATCGAGTCGACATCCATATACATGCGGTCATCATCATCGGCGGGATCCGCATGAGCTCTAGCAGCAGCAGCAGCTACCTCAGCGTCAGCAATCTCGATGCGAGTGTGAGGGCGCACCATCTCGTTCCTCTCCTCGTCACTAACTTGGGCATCCTGCATGCCCATCTTGTAGATAGCCTCCCAATCTAGAGGCGATGAGAAGGTTTTCTCCTGAATCTTCTCATCCACTAAATCAACCCCCAGGCGAGTAAGTAGGACTGTGATCATACGTCCATAGGGTAGATTACCCCTATGACTGGGTAATGTGGCACTAAGCATAGTCCGCATGATGATGTATGGCAGGCAGATGGACTGTCTAGTGCGAATACTGTATAGCAGATACTGGGTCAGCTGAGAAACCCTCTCGTAATGGCCACTCTGCGGAATCAGATTATGCTGGATAATCTTGTAGAAGACCCGTGGAGCTGGACGCATGTAACAAGCTCTCATCTGCCAGCGATCAGGTCATAGCAGCTGACTGTCGATCTCTTCCCTCATCTCCATGGAAACAAACTGGGGCTCTCCAGGCGCACAGTACACCATAGGGCCATCATAGGGAATGCACAGTAGGTCGGCCAACTACCGATAGTCAAATGAAATGTTCACTCCCTTTACATAACTAGTGATGCGTAGCTCGTGACCCCTATCCACATCATTGTAATCCCCCACCACTTGGAGATTACAATAGAACTGTCGCACTAAATCCGGGCATGTGCACGCGTCGTAAATGATGACAGGGAGCCACCCCATATCACCAAATGCTCTCTCCACATTGAACAGGGCTAGCTCAGCCAAGTTCACCAAACGACCAACCTCTACCTTCTTACGAGTATAGTGGGCATACTGTGCCTCAGCTTCATTAGAGCGGAAGCGAAGCGGATCACGAACTCTGGGTACCTTAGTACGAGCCATGGTTCCTGCAAAGAAAAATAGATAATGAGTTAATAGGATAAAAATCCAAAATTTGACATTATAACGACGTAAGTGGCCAAAAGCCTCACTTGTCACCCATACATGTGGGCAGGAGGACTTACGTAGGTTCTAACGTATTATACAACACACGTACAGTTGAAAATTTTAATTAATGAGGTCCAAATTGAAGAAATTTCAAGAAATAAAAAATTCCGACAAATTAGGGAAAAAGAGCAAAAATCCAAGTTTCTCGATAACCAACCGATGAAACTCAAAATTTTTTGAGGGCTTTCGTTCCTCGAGACACCAATAACAAAATCCCCCAATAAAAATCGAATTTTTACGGTTGGAAAAAGTTTAATTTGAAAAATACGAGTTAAATGGATAAAAACCTAGTAAAGAAAACCTAAAAACAGGGGAAAATGAGAGAACATACCTGTAGGGATGATGTGGACGTCGAAACCCAGATCCAAAATGACCAAAATAGTGGAGTGACACTGTAGCAACTCAGAGGTGAGAGACGAGTCGAAACGGGAGGAAATAACAGAGAATGAACCTAAAATCGGATTTTAAAAGTCTGATTTTTGGTCTGAGGGTCGGACAATTTGACCAGGACAATCGACCCTCGGATCGACCCTACCATCGACCCTCGGCTCTCGGGAATCTGACAGAAAACCCAGGGTCGGATACTGAGGGTCGGATATCCATCGACCCTCACATCGACCCTCAGCTCTCGGGAAGAACAGGTCATTCCTAGGGTCGGATACTGAGGGTCGGACATACCATCGACCCCCACCATCGACCTTGCATAGAAAAGATAGTATTTCTTTTATAAAATGAGCTGCAATTTGAAAATTTACATCGGTTAACGTGCCTACATGAAGTATTAATGATTTCTCACCTATTTTGATGATTTTTTAGACACCACCAATCTCAGACGAAATTATGTTTGGACGTAGAGTAACCAGACAGAGCCGAAATGCAGTTCCACCACCACCACCTGTGGAGGAAACTAGCCAGGAGAATATATATGTACCAGGAAATCCAGATCAGGCAAATCCTACAAATTTGCCACCTCCACCACCAGAGTTGGCAACGGTGGTAATGAATTTGGCACAGCAACTGCAACAGATGCAACACGCACAAGCTCAAATGCAAGTTGCAATGGGAATCATGTTCCAAGCCACTCATGCTACACCCATGCAGATGGGACAAGCCAGTGCAGCACCGGTGGGTAACCACCCAGCACCTCAAACACCTCAACCACCAGCTGCACAAATTCCAGTACCAGGTCCGGAAGCAGCCCAGGTTAATTATCAGTATCCACAACCTATGTTTGGGGCATACCCCCAAAATCAGATGGATCACTCTCGACTGGTTGAGAGATTTTTGAAGATGAAGCCCAGGGAATTTAACGGTAAACCGTCTGATCCGTTATGGCCAGCACACTGGATCAACGAGATGGAGAGAAACTTTCTTATGATGACTATTACAGAAGAAGAAAAAGTATTATGTGCCACCTTCATGCTCAAAGGCGATGCACATCATTGGTGGAAATCTATCCGGGCCTATTTATTGACCAAACACGCCTTATTGACTTGGGCTATTTATAAAGAAGCTTTCTTTGATAAGTATTTTCCACGAAGCTTCAGAGATTCTATGGAGAAGGAGTTCCTGAGTTTATATCAGGGACAAATGTCAGTGGATGCATATCAACAATGTTACGAAGAACTATTTTTCTTTGCACCACTCAGTATGCAAGAAGAAGACACTAAGACTCGTAGGTTTGTCACGGGACTTAGAGGAAGCATCAGAGAGCACGTTCTGGGATTAGAAAAGAAGATATATAATGAAGCTGTCCAAATTGCTCGAGTTATAGAATCGAGCCAGAAGGAGAGTTATTTTACCCAGAACAGAGGTATGAAAAGGCCAGCTGGAAATACTTACAACGGAGGGAACAACAAGACATTTAAATCCTTCCGTGCTTAAGGCTTTACGGCTGCATCCAAGACTACCCCAATAAATCAACAGCAACCAAAGCCAAATCCTGAAGGTCCGAGATGTTTTAACTGCAGCCAAACGGGACATATGGCAAGGGAGTGCCCTAAGCCCAAGAAACAATTACATCAAGGACGAGTATATGCTGCGACATCAGAGGATGCTGCCGCATCGCCTGATGTGGTCACAAGTATGACTGGAACCTTTTAAATTTCAATTATGTTGTGTGAGCATGTAGACTAAGTAAATAAATCACAGGTATCGTACCTATAAATGGCGTACCTGCCAGAGTACTCTTTGATTCAGGAGCTACTCATTCCTTTATATCTGTGTCATTCGGAAAGAAGCTAAATTTACCCATCAAAATATTAGACTACAAATTCCTTGAATGGTCACCGATGGGGTTAGAAGTGGAATTAGAGAAAGGTTATGGACCATGTCCAGTTCTCATTGGCGAGAAAACCTTAGATGCAACTTTGATACAACTTAAGATGGCAAACTTTGATGTCATCTTGGGAATGGACTGGTTAGCTCGGCATTCTGCAAACCTATTATGCGTCGAAAAGAAGCTAACATTCAAAGACAAAGAAGGAGCAGAATTCAGTTTTTCGGGAACCAAACTTCCCCGTAAACGCAAGCTTATACTCTCAACACTGAAAGCTAAGAAGTGCCTTGAAAAGGGGGCAGTCGGGTATCTGGTATCGGTGGTCGACCTAACCAAGGAAGCACCACGAATGGAAGATATTGATGTCGTGCGAGACTATCCCGACGTATTTCTTGAAGAATTACCAGGATCACCATCCGACCGAGCCACAGAGTTTGTAATAGATCTTATACTGGGAGCTGCACCAGTATCAAAAGCACCTTATAGAATGGCTCCTACAGAACTAAAGAAATTGAAAGTGCAACTACAGGAATTGCTGGACAAGGGTTATATTCGACCCAGTATATCACCATGGGGAGCACCGATATTATTCGTAAAGAAGAAGGACGGTAGCGTTCGATTATGTATCGACTATCGGGAGTTGAACAAACTGACAATCAAAAATCGATATCCACTACCTCGGATCGATGACTTGTTCGATCAGTTGCAAGGAGCAAAGGTATTTTCTAAGATCGATCTTCGATTAGGCTATCATCAGTTGAAGATTAAAGAAGGTGATATTCCTAAGACAGCTTTCAGGACCAGATACGGACATTATGAGTTCTTGGTCATATCTTTCGGATTAACAAACGCACCAGCAACTTTCATGGAACTTATGAACCGGGTTTTCCATGACATGTTAGATACGTTGGTTATAGTATTCATTGATGATATATTGGTATATTCCAAGGACAAAGAAACCCATATCAAGAACCTAAACACCGCCCTACAGCGGTTAAGGAAAGAGAAGTTATATGCCAAATTTACCAAGTGTGAGTTTTAGCTAAGTGAAGTCGCCTTCCTAGGCCATGTATTATCCGCAGAAGGTATCAAAGTGGACCCCAGAAAGATCGAGGCTATTGTAAAGTGGGAAGCACCAAAGAGCGTTTCAGAAATTAGAAGTTTTCTGGGTCTCGCTGGTTATTATCGGAGATTTGTGGAAGACTATTCCCAGATTGCCGTACCTCTCACCAGTCTGACTAAGAAAGGTAAAAAGTTTGTATGGATGGATAAATGTGAGAAGAGTATCCAGACATTGAAGACCAGACTGATATCCACTCCGATTTTGACTATTCCTATTCCAGGACAGACATTTACCTTATACACTGATGCGTCAGGACTGGGATTAGGATGTGTGCTTATGCAAGGAGATCAAGTAATTGCTTATGCCTCGAGACAGTTGAAGACACATGAGAAAAATTACCCCACTCATGATTTGGAGTTAGCGACAGTAGTACATGCTGTCAAGATATGGAGACATTACCTATACGGAGAGAAATTTCATATTAAGTCGGACCATAAAAGTCTTATTTATTTATTCAATCAGAAGGAGTTGAATATGAGACAAAGAAGATGGCTGGAACTATTGAAAGACTATGATTGCGATATCCAGTATCACCCGGGAAAAGCGAATGTAGTAGCGGATGCGTTAAGCAGAAAGGCGATGATAAAATTACAGGGAGAGGTTAGTACAACTGCAGCAATGTGTACCACCGAAATGGTATTCACTCACGGCAACGAGCAGTACGTGATTGATTCAACGGATGAATCAGCCAACCAAGGGTTTATTCATTAATTTTCAAATATGTTCGCTGCATTAAAAATTATACCGGATATAATGGATGAAGTGAAGACAGCTATCAAATCAGATCCTTATCTGAGAACAGTACAAGAAGATATCGAGAAAGGTAGGACTAATCCTGAGTTCACCTTGGATGAAGAGAAAGTACTGAAATACAAAGGAAGAATATGTGTACCTGAAACAGAAAGTGTGGACATTAGACACCGACTGATGAAAGAAGCACATACCACCATCTATTCGATACATCCGGGAAGTATAAAAATGTATCATGACTTAAAGAAACTGTATTGGTGGAGAGGAATGAAAGCAGATGTAGCTAAGTTCGTGTCTCAATGCCTAAATTGTCAGAAAGTAAAGGCTGAATGACAAAGACCCGCAAGACTGTTACAGCCATTACCGGAACCAGCATGGAAATGAGACTGCATCACTATGGACTTCGTCACAGGATTACTACTGACTCCTCGAGTAGTTGACGCAGTTTGGGTGATTGTGGACCGTCTAACTAAAACAGCTCGCTTCATACCTATACGACCTCAGTATACTCTAGAAAGGTTAGCAAAGCTATATGTGGATAATATCGTTCGATTACACGGTGTACCAGAGAGCATTGTATTCGATAGAGACCCACGATTCACTTCCAAGTTTTGGGAAGGATTGCAAAAGGCTATGGGTACAACATTGAAGTTTAGTATTGCATTCCACCCACAGATAGACGGACAGTCAGAGCGTACAATCCAGATTCTAGAAGATATGCTACGAGCATGTGTAATTGATTTCAAAGGATCATGGGATGAAAAGTTACCACTGATCGAGTTCGCTTATAACAATAGCTATCAGGCTACTATACAGATGTCACCTTATGAAGCACTGTATTGCAGGAAGTGTCGAACTCTGTTGTTTTGGAGTGAATTTGGAGAACGTAGTATTGTTGGACCAGAATTTGTTGAAGAGACTTGTCGAGTGGTCGACATTATCAAGGAAAGAGTGAGAACAGCTCAGAACCGTCAGAAGCAATATGCAGATACTCGACACAGAGATCTGGAGTTCGCTGTAGGTGATAAGGTATTTTTGAAGGTATCGCCTATGCGAGGATTGAAAAGGTTCGGACAGAAAGGGAAACTAAGTCCAAGATATGTCGGGCCGTATGAGATTCTAGCTAAGCGTGGGAAAGTGGCTTATCAGTTAGCACTACCACCATCAATGTCAAGTGTGCATAACGTATTTTACATTTCCCTATTGAAGAAGTATGTCAAGGATCCAACGCATGTTTTGACAGTAGATTTACCGGGATTGACTGATGATTTGACATTTGAAGTAACACCAATAGAAATCACCAATCGAAAGGTTCAACGTCTGCGCAATCGAGATATCTATTATGTTAAGGTCACATGGAAAAGTAGAGACATGGAAAAAGTTACATGGGAAGAAGAAAATGCTATGCGAAAGTAATACCCTCACTTATTTGATTCAGAAGGTACGTACAATTTCGAGGACGTTCTATGCGTGTATGCTTGTATGTGCATTCAACATGTCATCCAATATTTCTATTATTTGTTCATGCATATTTATTTTACTGTTATAACATGATGATGATGATGATGATGATAGGAATAGGCATGTGAATGTTTGTGTTTGGCCAGTGTATATGGTGCGGGTAGGAATGGTATCAACCGGTACAACCATGACCGTTCTTCATGGGGTGTATATTGTGCCATTGTCTACTCAAGTCATGTCCATTGATGTCGTCGTATCGCCATTACCTTAGCAGAACTATTATGTCGTAGCGTATCAGGGGAGGTGGTCTCGGTCCTTGTAGTCTCTGACTTTATCGGGGGGCCTTAGCTCTATCTCTATGGATGTTCTGAGGGATGCTGGGGTGAGGCCTTGGATACACTTTTTGGCATTATGATTGGTTAGTTGCGAGCCCAGTTTGCAACCCTAGCCAGCAGGGGTTTATTTGTTGGTATGGTATCAACCGGGTACAGTCATGATCGTTCTTTATGGGGTGTATATTGTGCCATTCTGGGTGCTTGTGGGGTGACGGTGCCATTTTCATTGGACGTTTTCACACACTCGTGTATAGAGGTGCGGCGGCCACCTATCCTTTCTATAGCACGTGCAAACTATAAACCAGACCAAAGATATAAATTGATTGCATGCATATGTATTGTTGCATTGTTTTGTTTGCTCACTGAGCCATGATGTGTGCTCACCCCTCGACGTTGAATATTTTTAGTTGATGATGCAGGTTTTACTGTTGAAGACTATGTAAATGCTCCAGAGTACGGGAACGTTGCAGCGATGGTAGCTGAAGGTGAAGTGGATACACATGATGTCTCTTGCGAGTGCAACTCATGTGTATTCGATTAGATTTTTTGTTTATTTATTTGGATATATTAAAGACATGTATTTGGTATTTAAATATTTATGTCCCAGTTGACACAGAATAATTTGCTATTTAAATTTTAATATCACATAGATTCTCAGTTCATTTTATTATAAGACTTCCGCTATTGTGTATTTACTCTGATTATGATTATGGATGTATGAAGTTTAGATAACACAGATATAGCCTACTCGAGATCCTGGTTGAACCGTTGGTTTTTTAGCGGTTCATCACACCATTCTGAATTGTGCGGAATTGGGGTGTGACATTTGCTTCTCATTTCGACGTCTACTCCTCTTCTACAGGTATGTTCTCTACAGTTTCATATTTTTAGGGTTTCTTAACTAGGTTTTTGCTCGTTTATATCATTTTCTTCAAATTAAACTTTTTTCAACCGTAAAAATTCGATTTTTATTGGGGGCTTTTGTTGTTGGTGACTCAATGGATGAAAGCCCTAAAAAATATTTGAGTTTCATCGGTTGGTTATTGAGAAACTTGAAATTTCCCATTTTTGCCCTAATTTGTCAAGATTTTTGAATTTCTTGAAATTTCTTCAAATTCAATCTCTTTATATGAAATTTCCAACTGTATGAGTCTTGCAGGATCGTTTAGAACCTATATAAGTCCTCCTGCCCATGTGTATGGGTGAAAAGTGAGGCTTTTGACCAATTTATGTCGTTATATTATTGAAATTTTTGGGTTTCTCATCTTTACTAAGCCAATATCTATTTTTTTTTGTTTTTGCAGATAGTATGGCTCGTACCAAAGTGCCCAGGGTTCATGACCCAGTCCGCTTCCGTTCTAACGAGGCTGAGGCACAGTATGCCCGCTACTCTCGTAAGAAGGTAGAGGGAGGTCGCCGGGTGGACTTGGCTAGCCTGGCCTTGTTTGATGTAGAGAGGGCTTTTGGTGACATGGACTGGCTTCCTGTGATCACCTATGATGCCTGCACTCGTCCAGATTTGGTGCGATAGTTTTATTGTAATCTCCAAGTGGTTGGGGATTACAATGATACTGAGAGGGGTAGAGAGATCCGGATCACTAGCTACGTCAAGGGAGTCGAGATTTCTTTTGATTATCGACAGCTAGTCGACTTGTTGGGCATTTCATACGACGGCCCCTTGGTGTTCTGTGCTCTTGGAGAGCCCCAGTTCTTTTCATTAGAGATGAGAGCTGAGATTGATCGTCAGATCATCAGAGAGGAACGCTGGGAGATGAAAGCGATCTACCTACGTCCAGAGCCTTGGGTGTACTGTAAGATTATTCAGCACAACCTGATACCTCAGAGTGGGCACTACGAGAGGATCTCCCAGTTGACCCAATTTTTACTGTATTGTATCTGCACTCGGCAGTCTGTCTGCCGTCCTTACATCATTATGCGGACGATGATCAGTGCCACATTGCCCGGTCATACTGGCAACCTGTCTTATGGACGCATGATCTCTATGCTGCTTATCCGCCTGGGTGTTGACATGGTGGATGAGAGGATTCAGGAGAAATCATTCTCATCACCTCTGGATTGGAAGGCCATCTGTAAGATGGGCTTGCGGGATGCCCAGGTCAACGACGATGAGAGGAACGCTCTGGTGCGTCCACGTACACGAGTGGAGATGGCTGACACTGAGGCAACAACAACAGCCGCTAGAGCAGGGGTTCATGGGGGTGATGATGATCGTTTATTCATGGATGTGGATTCCATACCTCCTCCATCACTACTCATGCTATGGGAGCTGGTCCTTCTTATGCGGCTGGTCCTTTACATACAGCTGGTCCTTCACACCCTCCTTCTGATGACATGATGGGGATATTGCATGAGATTAGAGAGACTCAGCGCATGTCTGATCTGAGGATGGGAGAGCTTCTAGATGCTCAGCGCATGTCTGATCAGCGGGTGGGAGAGCTTCTGGATGCTCAGCGCATGTCGGATCAGCGGGTGGGAGAACTTCTGGATGCTCAGCGCGTGACTGACCAGCGAGTGGCTGATCTCACAGCTAGTCTCCAGACGACCCAGACTCAGATAGCTTGGTTGACTAGAGTCTATGCTGAGGATTATGACAGAGACCACGAGGCACCGCCTCCTCAATCACCTCCAGCTTCCTGATGTATTTTTCTTTTTATTATTTTTTTTCTTTTTGTACTTCAGAGTAACTATCCGGGTTGTGGACTGTACTCTGCTTTAGACTTGTATATATATACGTTTATTCTTCCTTTGAATGTATATAAATTTATTTCTCACTTAATAGATGCATTATTATCTTTCAATTTTGTCTCAAACAACACAGATGCTTATGGTGTGTTATTATTACAGCTTTTAAATTTTATCCTATCTCAGTTCACAAACTTTTATGATAGTATGCTGGTTTACAAGACAAGGCCTGAGAGTTCTGATACCAAGTTGTCACACCTCAATTCCACACTATTCAGAATGGTGTGATGAACTGCTAATATACCAACAGTTCAACCAGGATCTTTAATAGGCTGTGTCCTGGTAGAACTAAACCATACACATCCACAACCATAATCAGAATAAATACACAATAGCAAAAGTCTTAATATTAAATGAACTGAGGAATCTAACTGTGATAATCATAAATAAAATATCAAATTATGTTGTATCAACCGAGACATAAGTAATTAAATATCAAATTACATTTCCTTAATAATTTAAATAAAAATCTAATCGAAAACGCATGAGTTGCACTCGCATGAGGAGTCATGCATCTCCACTATGTCTTCAGCCTCCATCGCAGCAACGTGCCCGTACACAGAAGCATTCATATAATCTTCCACAGTGGTACCTGCATCATCAACTAAAAATATTCGACATCGAAAGGGTGAGCACACATCACGGCTCAGTGAGCAAACAAAACAATGCAACAAACATATGCATGCATTCAATTCATATCTGTGGTCTGGTATATAAGTTTGTAATGTGCTATAGAAAGGTTTGGTGACCGCCTCACCTCTATACACGAGTGTGTGAAATCGCCCAATGAAAACGGCACTGTCGACCCCACATGCACCCAATATGACACAATATACCCCCATGAAAATGGCATGGAAGTACCGGTTGCCTCATACCAACACGTAAGCCCCTGCTGGCGAGGGCTTGCAAACTGGGCTCGCAACTAACCAATCCTAATGTCAATCAGGTATCCAAGGCCTCACCCCAGCATCCCTCAATACATCCATAGAGATAGAGCTAAGGCCCCCCGGCAGAGTCGAAGACTACACGATCCGAGACCACCTCCCCTGATACCCTATGACGTAATAGTTCTGCTAAGGTAATGGCGATACGACGATGTTAATAGACAAGACTTGTATAGAGCTATGACACAATATACCCAATGAAAACGACATTGAAGTACCGGTTGATACCATCATCCCCTATCCGCATCAAGTACACTAACCAAACACAAACATTTACATGCCTATTCTTATCATCATCATCATCATCATGTTATAAACAACGAAGTAAATATGCATGAACAGTAATAATAGAAATAGTGGATGATATGTTGAATGCACATTACAAGCATACACACATAGAATCAGTCATGGCATTGGACTCAAGAAATAAAATAGTTTATTATTAACCAATTAGTTTAGGTCTTATTCCCTCACCTTTGCTTGAGTGTAGATCATCTTTCAAGCTTTAAGAATCACTTTTATATCAATAGAAAAACCTAACAAGTCGATAGATTTTAGTTAGAAGTCATTCTGACACTTTTAGGCTTGCTGTTAAGCGAGGGTCGCAGGGTGGGTCGCAGGTAGGGTAGCAGTTTACTGCGATCCCCAGGGTAGGGTCGATGCCAGGGTCGGATGTTCCATCGACCCTGGGTGCGACCACCCTATCCCTGGACTTCCCGAATGCTGGGGGTCGATCCTGTGGTCTGGTAAGGTCGATTCCCAATCGACCCCACGTGCGACCCCCCGTGGTTTGAGTCGAGAATTTCATCCTACACTCCGTTCTTTCATGTTTGGGTCCTATGGCTTACTTTCACAATCCATTCTATGCTTGTTCTATGGCTTAAAACTCCAGGTTTCTTCCTTACTTTGCCTACCATGATTTCTCCATGGATTTCATTGAAATCCTCCCATGGATGGATGATTTGGGTTTCTCCTAAGTCATACCCTCTTCATGAACTATTCTAAGGTCTTAAATCATTAATGAAAACATACCCATACCTTAGGTTTTGCTGAGAGTCAGAGGTTTCTCTAAATTCTTCACTTTAGTCTTCTTCTCCAACTTCCTTCTCTTCTCCTTCTCTTCTCTTTCTCTCAATTTCAATTAGGGTTTCAAAAGGAGTGAAAGAGGCTTAGGGACGTCCTATTTATAGTGGAGAACCTCCCAAAATAAGTCCCATTGAGATTAGGAAGGAATCCCATTGAAATTTGGAATGTTTCCTATTTACGATTTCTGTCGGGAAAGAGGGGGTCGATGAGGGGGTCAATGATCCCGTCGACCCTCAGGTCTAAATTGTCCGACCCCCAGTTAAGATATCAGGGGTCTGACTTCTTAATGAGGGGGGGTCGACCCTGCCTATCTGGGTATGCGACCCTGTCCTCCATTTTACTGTTTTTGGGTCCGTTTAATACCTGATTTCGCTATTTCCTTCACGCACTTGGTCCATTTGGCTCGACCATGATAGGAAGACCTGGTACAAGGTGGTAGGCCGGTTAGTTAAAAACAGGTCTTACACTAACACCCTGCCTAATATGGCAAGATATTATCGCAGGTGGCGTATCACGCACCATGCCATGAGGATTGTGCGAATCTTCCCATATGTAGATCCAAAACGGATATCCAAATTACGTCTCTCTGTCGATGCATCTCGTAGATTGCTTCCTTATATTACATTGACAAAGACCTTCCTTAACAAGAGTAGTGCTTCGGATAAGGCTTCCAGTTGTGAATGCCGAGCTCTGAGGAATACTAGTAATGTGGACGAGGCTCCGAGCTCCAAGGTCTGAGGCTTGACTTAAGTAATATAGAAGAGGCTCCGAGGTCCGAGGCTGGACCTCAATTGTGTTGCTCATTGAGATCTCTGGCTCCATTCCGAAGTTGATCTCGGAGGCCTAGGAAGCGGTAGGCTCAACGTCATTTTTAGGGGCTGTTTGATAAAACTTTAACTCTGGGATTCTTACTTCTGGTTTAAATTTCTACTCCAACTTCAAAAGGATTCAAGAGTATGAGGGAGTAGAAACATGTTTGTTAACCTAATTTAGTCATGGACTCCAGAGTAGTGGTGGGGGGTGGCAGATGGTGGCACTAGTGGTGAGTGGTGATGGTTGGTGACGATGGTGGTGGGTGGGAGGTGGTGGTGGAGGGTGGTGGCGATGGTGGTGGGTGGTAGTGGATGGTGGTGGCGGTGGTGGTGTGTGATAGTTGGTGGTGGTGGTGGGTGGTGGTGGCGGTGGTTGGTGGCTAGTGGTGGTGGCGATGGTAGGTGGCGGTGGGTGGTAGTGGATGGTGGTGGCGGTGGTGGGTGGTTGGTGGTGGTGGCGACGGGGGGTGGTGGTGGGTGATAGTTGGTGGTGGTGGTGGGTGGTGGTGGTGGTGGTTGGTGGCTGGTGGTGGTGGCGATAGTAGGTGGCGGTGGGTGGTGATTGAGGATGGTGGTGGTGGCGGTGGCGGTGGGTGGTAGTGGATGGTGGTGGCGGTGGTGGGTGGTTGGTGGTGGTGGCGATGAGGGGTGGTGGTGGTGGCGGTGGTTGGTGGCTGGTGGTGGTGGCGATGGTAGGTGGCGGTGGGTGGTGGTGGCGGTGGTTGGTGGCCGGTGGTTGGTGGTGGTGGTGGTGGGTAGTGGTGGCGGTGGGTGGTGGCGATGTGGTGGTGGTGGCGGTTGCAGTGGCGGCAGTGGGTGGTAGAGGGTGGTGGCGGTGGTGGGTGGTGGCTGGTGGGTTGTGGTGTTGGTGGTGGTAGTAGTGGTGTGGGATGATTTTTACTCCAAAATTGTGCTCTGAAGTCGAAAAGCATTTATTTGATGCTCCAAAAAATTGGATTCTAGAGCTCATTTGGAGCCGGTTCACTCATGGATTCTCCAGAAGTCCGAACCGGGTTACCAAACAAGCTTCTACTCCATTTATACTTCAGAAGTCAGAATCCAACTTCTGGAGTGTTACTAAACACCCCCTTAGACTACTCCTTCGGTGAACTCGAGTACACATGGTATGACATTATTGGAGGGATATAATCCCTATAACACTATGTAAATAGAATCCCTATAATACTATGTAAATGTAAGATTAGAGTGTTTGAATGAGAATGAATGTACCTTGATCGTTCTAGCTTCTATTTATAGTAGTTGATTCACCTGAGAGTAGCCTTTTTCCTAGCTTTTTGGGCTACTATTTTTAGTATGTCTCGTCTGTCCACATGTCTAGTTGTGAGAGGTTAGACAGATCGGTCCCATAGGCTGAAGGGATCATTTGATAGCCTAACTAGCTCTAGGCATAGGATATAAAGGCTACGAGGGGGCCTCGTTCCAATGAGATCAGACATCGTCCCTATTACTTCATACTATGGTAGACATCAATTTGCTTAAAGTAAACATTTTTCTTGTGTCAGTGCTACGTGTCATTGTAGGAGTGGTGATCCCATCGGTATGTATATGATTGCTCGACCCCATAGTCTTCCTCGAACTTATTAACTGCAACCGACTCTTTGACTTATCAAATAAGGGCACGAAGCAGTTCCCTATTGGCCTGAGAAATGGTAACCCATTCTTATTGGCGGGAGGATCGGTGCCGCTATAGTTGACAATCTTGCATATTTGATGCCACGTGTCCCTCTTCGATATTTGATAAGTGTTAGGTCTCTGTTTAGATTTGGGCTGGGCCACGTGTCATCTCAGGATTGGCCGCAAACTACTTTATCCATATCATTTCCCTTTCGAATCAAATTTTGCACTAATTTTTCTTCAATCATTCTACCTGCCCTAGCTCACAAAGACATAGAGTTTATCATCTATGTGGAATTTGTGATGTGTTAATTTTTCTGTTATCTTCTCTAGCTTTGGTAAGGTAAGAGGGTTCTTCTCGGGTTTATTTTTCTCTTTGTTTCTCTCGGGATAATTTTCTTTCTATTCTTGTGATCTTCTTTCTTCTTCTCTTTTAGGTCCTAGGGGTTTTCTTGACTTCTCTTTTCTTAGCCTCAATCTTGTTATGATTTTATCTATCTTCTTCTTGTTTCTCCTGTTCTCGATTTTTTCCATGTTTTTATGTTGCTCTGTTCTCTACTCTTTTGGTTTTGCTCAATCTTCTCATATTCTGGTGTGTTCTTCCTTTTTTATTCTGGTTCTTCTCCTTCTTCTCCCATTTTATTCTCCTTTTGTTTTGTTTTTTCCTCCTCCCAAATTCCTATTGCAAGAATTTCATATCCTGATCTCTTCTCCCAATTGCAAGAATTTCATGTCTTGACTCCTTCTCCTACCTTTACCTTCCCATTACACATTTTACAATGCTCTCCCTTTTTTATTGGAACACAAGGAGAACTTTATTAATTATAACGTGAGTGTTAGGGCAACAATAACTTAGCCAACCAGAAACGGACATGTGTGCTCGCATCAGTAGGCTATTTAGAGGGACACATGTCAGAATTTTAGCCCGATACGCTCCATGATGTCAAAGAAAACTATGGATAACAGAACCCATTCGGTTAAGGCACACGTGTAACCTATTATCCCTCTACCAAGAGCAGATTGTGGAGAAGTTACAGAGAAATGGACATGTTGGTCATGATCGAACGGCCTAAAGGGCTACATTTACACAACCACTAAAAAACAACTTTTTGTGGCAGTAATAACCGTCGCTAATACTAGTAAACCAGTCGCTATATCTTTTAGCGATGGTTAACTGATCCGTTAACCGCCGCAAACGTGAAGCTAAAAAATGCCGATGCTAATGATAAGAGACAGTTATGATACTGCCCGTGTTGATTATATTTAGAGGCGGTATTTTAGCGGCGGTTAAATAACAGTCTCTAAATAATCAATAGCGTCGGTTCCGTACCGCCTCTAAAAGGGTATAAATTTGCATTATTTTGAGGCGGTTTTTATACCGCCTTTAATAAGTTCTATAAAGACGTGTAATTACTGCCTCTAAATGGGAATCTAGAGGCGGAATATTTTCCGCTGCTAAATTGCGATATTCTCTACTTTTATCGGCGGTTGAATTAACCGCCACTGTATTTTTTCTTTTAAAATAACTACACCACCAGGAGATTGTCATTCCCTGATATGTAATACCATGGATACCTAGCATCATTCACATATAATAACAATTAAATAGATGCATAAAAATAATAACTTATAATAACTAACTTAATTTAAAACTATAACTAGCATAGTAACTTTAAGGGATCCCAGACAGCAAAAGAAAAAAAAAAAACTTTGAGCTAATGGAAAATGAGAGAATGATGCTATCTCAAGGAAAGGTTCACGAATTCCATACATGGACACCAGCCAATAAATCAAAATTTTCTATCAATTTCTGGTGGATTTATTTCCAAAATCAATCTTTCAAGCAACAAATAATTACATTACAAGAAATATAAGAAATTTATCATACAGTATTGGTTGAACAGAGAGAGAGAGAGAGAGAGAGAGAGAGAGAGAGAGAGGAAAATAAACCACAGTACAACATCAGACATCAGATTTAAACCATAGTCTACATGGCATCATTCACAAATAGTAACAAAATTGTACATATGTATTGTCCTATGAAGCACAAGAATCAAAAATCTTACAGGCCATGCTTTGAGATAGATAAGAGGGGTAATTAATAACAACATAAGTGGCCATATCTCCACACATGTATGTTTCGAAACACTACAACCAATTGATGATCAGTACATGATGATCCAAAAATCTACTAGTTTCAGATCAGATGCCAAATTTATCCACTCTAATGGGCACAAGGGGATATACTTCACCTAGAAATGTTGGTATTCTTAACCAAGTCAAGAAGCATGTCAGATCTGCTGAAATAACAAACTTGTTGATAATAGAAAGGCAGCCATAGCAAACATATAAATTTGCACCAGAATTAACCACCTGTCATAGGGAAGGAAGAAAATGTTACAGAGCTACGGAAATTGGGCAACACAATATGGTCTCTGGGCATCAAGAACCAACCTCAATCAAGATAGGAAGGATGTTGATCCCAAACTGTCTCAAAAGTTCAGGCTGGTCCATTAGAATCTTTTTCTTTTCTAAAACTAGCTGAACATCTTCATTTCTTCTAGCTGAAGAAGGAACATCTTCATTTCTTCTAGCTGAAGAAGGAAGAAGCTCATTTATCAACTTGAGAAGTTCATGTACCTATGACAACAAAAAAAATTTCAGATCATTCTTATGTAAAACCATTCAAACTTCTTGTTATAATTTCAAAGTCATCCATCAACTATTACATCAAAATATACAAATCAATATTAAACATTAAATCAAATAATTTGCAAATAACTCTAACTGGGAACAAACAATAGAAAAGCAATGAGTCTACTTCAGTACAGAATCTGGTGGATATATCCCCAACCCATAATCTTGTTCCCAACACCTCTATATATATTATTGACAAAACTGCTGTTCAACCTTTCTTTAACTCTTGAAACATAGGTTCAACATCCAATGGATAATGGATTAGACGGAAGACACCAGTGGAAGGTGAATATCTGTTTACCAAAACTAGCAGATCACGGTTCAGATCAATTATATACCATTCACTCAAACTGAAATTTGGATTTTGTTTATAGAGGAAATATTTCAACAGAACATGAACAAACGATGGAAGCCTAAAAGGATTCAGGCTAGGAGTGATACCCTGAACCTGGAATTCAAAACCATCTGCACCTATAATGCTCTAAAAAATAAGTACGGGAGGGTGTGTGTCAACTGTCAATTGTCATTAAGGATGACTGAACTCTTTACTGTATAACATAAGTACAGTAAACTTCATCTCTTTGACAAAGATAGAGAGACATGTGTGATAACGATGAGCATTGAACAACCCAACAGATTTCTAGGAAAGCACAATGTTACCGGCACACTGGTTTACAAATTACTAAGAAACATATCTAATCAAAGGAAACTGGATGCTGCTCACCCAAAAATCTGCTTTCTTGAGAACTTATTCAGTGGTTACTTCAAACTCATATCTTTTGAAGGGTTTACGTACACCTGCCTTTGTAAGATCTAGATTCTGCATATAGTTAAACAGCAAGTGCATGGGAAGAATAAAAAAAGCACAATTTAAACATATTTAAGACTGGTGAGCTTTTCTAATATTCTATTCATAAATGCCAAGACGCCCTCTTGGTGAAGGACATCATCCCTTTAATCTTTGTTTCATTATGTAAGAAAGTTTCAATCATCAAAAATGATTTTTTGCTCTGACAATTACAGGACTCTCAATAAAAGACAAACTCACAAATATTGGAATGCATAAGGAAGCATAGTGGTCCAGATCAGACTAAAAGTCAATCCTGACATGGCACCACAGTTGTAAAACCCCTCCTTTTTACAAGAGAACGCTTTATGAATGGTATTACCTCTCTGATCCATCCAGATCTACAAGATTTAACCAAGCAAATCTATGATGAGTTACACCTTGGGATTCCCACTACAAATGAAAATTCAATTAGAGTCTCTTTTTCCATGCATTTCCATAACCCATTTTGATAGTGATCACTATCAACTAAAAAACCCAAAACAACAGAAGAACTCAACTACCCACCTTGCTTTCAATGACACAAGTGAAAACACTATGAGACCGGTTGCTTGCAAGGTTCATATTAGTGGCAGCCACCTTCCTATTCACTGCTCCCTGCAATCATAACCATAATAATGGATTTCAGATTAGTCAAGAAGGAAACTATAAATTTTTCCTGTCAAAACTCCACTTTCTAACACTTGGGGAGGGGAGTACAAATTTTTGAATAGTATAGAACCATGCCAAACTGATCAAAAACAATTCTCAAGTATGCAACAATAACTAAAAATTAAAATTCAATTCCCAAGTTTGGGCATTAGTCAAAGGAAAAGGGATGCTTATAGAGAATTGAAACAGGGTTGCTGTTAGCCAATTATCATATGTGTAGACCACTAAACATGCCTTTTATGGGTCTCATGATTGATTCGTTCGATGGGTCTAAGTTTGGCTCAAAAGTGGCAGGATATGGGTTTAATAAAGAGTATGATACTGACTTGGCACTGGTCCAAGTTCACCACATCAAGCAAACCCACTATTATGGGCTTTCATAGCCTGCAGAGCTGACTCAATTAGCCCAAACAGTCAATATTAGCATCTCTTATTTGACGTGTAAAAGATTAGACTAGAAGTAAATCCTGACATGGCACCACTGTTGCCATGGTGTTTTTCTTTGAACCTAAAAACAGTCAGGCAAGAAATTAGGTCAGGTGTAAAATGAATGAAATCCATACCCTTATATGGGACAATAGGGCAAACCTTCTCCATTCGGTATTGCATCCATGAATACACTCCTAATGCAGCCACGTTTCCTTCTTGGAGGACTACCTACATGGATGAAGTCTTGACCATTAACAATGTGATTCCAACACAAAGAAAAAAGAACTTAATGAGACAACATTACCTGGGGTTGCAGTACTAGAACTCATTGAAGAGGTACGTAATAACCTGCAATAAGATATTTTCAGGTCACTTGACTTATGATTCACTAGAAATCCTCTTTTGGACATAGATATGGTGTGTCATTGTACTTTCAGTTACATACTTAATGTGATAGCAAAACGGATGTACAGGTACCAGTGTTTATAGCTGAAATAGCGCCCAAAGATCTTCGAGGAGGCCTGGCATCAATCAATATGGTTGAGATAACCCTACACAATTTTGCTGATTCAAATTATCTAAGCTAGAAGAAACACATTTTTTCACAATGTTTCTATCTAATTTTCTTAAAGCCATGCATGTATCATTGACCAATGAAAAAAATTACTTACACTGATTTTGTAGCTTATGGTCTGCTCTAGGATTTCTATCTACTTCATTACAGGGACATTTTTAACATGGCAGACCTTGGCTCTAATGGGTAAAATTCATGCAGTCTAGCTAATTATACCTTTCACTATTCAATAACCTTAAGGACATTGAGATATTGCACTATCTTAGCATAAAAGTATAAAATTGAAGGATTGGCATTGTGACTTGAGGATTGATATGTAGTATTGCTGCAGG
The DNA here is from genome assembly GCA_028583415.1 of Protea cynaroides. Taxonomy (NCBI): domain Eukaryota; kingdom Viridiplantae; phylum Streptophyta; class Magnoliopsida; order Proteales; family Proteaceae; genus Protea; species Protea cynaroides. The sequence continues at coordinate 69,854,224 of CM053268.1, forward strand.
AGTTGTCCCGTGTCTTATCCTAATTTCGGGCCTCTTTTTCATTCCAGAGTCTCCCAGATGGCTGGTATGCAATTTCAGTGGTATACTTTACTAGATATGGAAAGGACTCAGCATATCTCCAGATGAAGATGACACTTGCCATCCTGTGTAGATTCTTTGAATTGCAACACGCACTAAAGCATCCCGTGAAGTATAGGATGATGACAATTCTATCAATGGCACATGGATTGAAGCTCAGTGTTACAAGACGTTCTTAAAAACTAATTATGGGGTCATATGGTTGTTTTCTAATCTGTTGTCAATACCCTTTCAAACAATAGATGAATTACAGAGTAACTGTGTTGCCTACAATATGTTTGGTTTGAGTTCATTGCACATATGATGATTAAAAGATCAGAATTCCCACCTATGAACAAAAGGAGGAAGCTGTGAGTTGCAAAATTAAGACTTATAAGTAAAGGTCCTTAAGGAGTGATAAGGATTTGTCTGAATGATAATGATAAGAAAAGAAAATAATAGACTGAAACCGAATTCCCTTTTCAACTTATTATGATTTGATATTTGATGGGATAATCAAATATCCCTTGAAGTACAGGGTGATGATAATTTTATCAATGGTGGCACATGGATTGAAGCTCAGTGTTACTAAAAGTTCTTAAAAAATTGCCTTACTATTGAGTCATATGGTTGATTTCTACTATGTTGTCAATACTCTTATAAACAATAAATGAACTACAGAGTTGACTAGCTGTGTTGCCCATGTTTTTTTTCCTGTGGTTTCAGACTTCAGAAGTAAAATACGCTAGGTTGAGTTCATCGAACATTTGATGATTGAAAGCTCTGAGTTGCTACTTAAGGAAAAAAAAAAGGAGGAAGCTATGAGTTGCACAATTGAGACTTGTAGGGTGCCAAGTAAAACGAGATATACAACATATATAAACTCTATGAATCAGATAAATAAAATACTACAAACCATGAACAGAAACAGAAAAAAAAATCAGAAATACAGAACATGCAATTGGTAAAAGAAATATCAAAGAAGGAAAAAAAAAAAAACAAAACACTTGGAACCTAAAAAAACTTACCAGAGAAGTGTAGGAAATACCAAGGCTGATCGATAGAGAATGATTGGAGCTAAGTTTTCAAAATCAAAGAAATGAAGAAGAATAAGAATCGCAAGGTAGAAAAAATGCACAAAAACAACCAGAGAAAAAACCCCCCAAATTCTACCAACTTACCAACAAGTGAGAGAGTAGCAGGATTGTTCAACAAAGAAGACTACGGAACTCAGGCTTTGGATTTGTTGTTCGACCAAGCCGGCGGTGGAATTTGGGCTTACCAGAGGAACAATGAAGCTTCCGATTGGCTCTTCGATCGATGGAGGGCTTCGGATGCTGTTCTACAGCGAAGGAAGTACGGGGGCTTCAGATCGACGTTGTTCAACAGAGAATGGGAAGGACGTCGACGCTGAGTGGAGATCACAATGGAGAATGGGGCTTCCGATTTGGACATCGTCATTGGAAGAAAGCAAACAGCGGATAAAAATCGAGAAGCTACCGTGAAGAAAATTGGGATTCAAATCGTCTCCTCCCTGAGATTCGGGAAGAGACGCGGCGACCCCCAGTGGATGGTCGACATCTGGGGACGGATTTGACCCCTCCATCCCAGTCGACACTCTTTTGTCCGCTCAGCTTGTCGGTTTGGATGGAGGGTCAGATGTGTTGACCATCTACTGGAGTTATCGCATCTCCTCCCAAATCTCAGGGAAGAGACAATTTGGATCCAGAAAAAGAAAGGGAATGAAAATAAGTTACCCCTTACATACCAAAGTGTAAAAAAAGGGGAAAATTTCTCCCTTATATACAAGAGTGTAAAAAAGGGAAAATTTCTCCCACCTACTTTTGATTCGGATTTACAGGAGTCATTTAGGAGTCAGAAAGTGTTTGGTAACACCATATTAATTCTAGCTCCCATGGAATCAATCGGTTCAAAAAATACTCTCAGAACCAAAAATACTTGCTTTTTTAGAATCGGTGCTAAAAGAGAGAATAAAAAATACTTGTTTTTTTAGAATCGGTGCTAAAAGAGAGAATAAAAAATACTTGCTTTTTTAGAATCCGTGCTAAAAGAGAGAATCAAAAATTAAAAATCATAGCCCACTACCACTACCACCCCCACCATCCACCACCCACTACCCACTACCCACCGCCACCACCTCCACCACCACCACCACCACCACCACTGCTGCCACCACCACCCACCAGGTAAGGGAATCTGACCTAAATCTAATAATTAATGGACAGTAAATCGTTGTTAATCACCTGATTATATATGATGTGATGTTTGTGGATATTCACATGTCATCTTTTATTTTCAGTTATTATTACTATTCATGCATTGATAGGATGTGATTGTTTTCGTTAGTGTGTGGAGTGGGGCATGGGCCTGGGATCGCTCCTCACATTAGTACCTTTTGTAGTATTCTATCTTAACATGCTTGGTACGGGTGGGGCATCAGGGGAAGGTCATGGTACGGTGGTCTCCGATATTGATGCTAGCCTGGCCATGGTTATGTGGCACTGTGGTCTCCGAGGTCGACGCTGGCTTGTCCACGATGCTTTAGCTCTATCTCTATGCCGTAGGGAGTTATGTTGGGATAGGGTCTACCTGCGTTATGTTTCTATCCTAGTGGGTTAGTTGCGGATAGGGCATCAGGGGAGGTGTGGGAATGCCTTAGCTCTATCTCTATGCCGTAGACGGCTGTGCTGGGATAGATCATACATTGATGACATATAGGATTGGTTAGTTGCGAGCCCAGTTTGCGAGCCCTGGCCAGTAGGGGCTTAGGTACTGGTATGGGTAGAGCATCAGGGGAGGTACGGGGGTATCTTAGCTCTATCTCTATTCCATGATGGGTGCATGTGGGCAGATGGGGGTGTGATCCATGCTGTGCCACACACTCGTGTATAGAGGTGCGGGGGCCACCAAACCTTTCTATAGCACATTGCAAACTTAAACCAGACCACAACATAAAATGATTGTTACTCATGCATAATATTGTGAAACTGTCTGATTGTCTTACTGAGCTAAGTTGTGAGCTCACCCTTTGTGTACACATTGTTTTTAGATGTTGATGCAGTATACACGGTGGACGACTATATGAACGCTCCAGCGTATGGTGATGTTGCTGCTTTGGGTGTACAGGCAGGAGAGGACGAGCATGACGCTTCATGCGAGTGCCCTTTCTGCGTGTACCTGTGATTGATTTTATTTATTTGTTTCAGTTATTTTCGGTTGACTTTTGAAGAGATGTAATGATATTATATTTTATGATTGGATTTGAATAATGGGATATTTTATTTAAATTATCAATAGATACTCAGTTCATTCTATTTAAAGACTTCCGCTTGTATTATTTATATTCTGATTGTTGTTATGTGCAATGGTTTGTATGAGTGGACACGGTCTATGCAAGATCCTGGTGTGAACCGTTGGTTCAATGACGGTTCACTCACACCATTCTGGTTGGTTCAGAATTGGGGTGTGACAACGTTCCCCAACTTCATTCCAAAACAACGGAGTTCGACACTTTCTGCCATATAGTGCTTCATAGGGTGACATTTGTATAGTGGCCTGATAGCTATTGTTATAACCGAACTCGATCAGTGGTAGCTTTTCATCCCATAATCCTTTGAAATCAATTACACATGCTCGTAGCATATCTTCTAGAATCTGAATTGTACGCTCTAACTGTCCATCTGTCTGTGGATGAAATGCAGTACTAAACTTCAGTGTTGTACCCATAGCCTTTTGCAATCTTTCCCAAAACTTGAAAGTAAATCGTGGATCTCTATCGGACACAATGCTCTCTGGTACACCGTGTAATCTAACAATATTATCCACATACAGCTTTTCTAACCTTTCTAGTATATATTGAGGTCGTATCAGTATAAAGCGAGCTGTTTTGGTCAGGCGGTCTACAATCACCCAAACTGCGTCAACTACTCGAGGAGTCAGTGGTAATCCTGTGACGAAGTCCATAGTGATGCAGTCCCATTTCTATGCTGGTTCCGATAACGGCTATAACAGTCCTGCGGGTCTTTGTCGCTCAACCTTTACTTTCTGACAATTTAGGCATTGAGACACGAACTTCGCTACATCTGCTTTCATTCCTCTCCACCAATATAATTTCTTTAGATCATGATACATTTTTGTACTTCCAGGATGTATCGAATAGATGGTGGTATGAGCTTCTTTCATCAGTCGGTGTCTAATGTCCACACTTTCTGTTTCGGGTACACATATTCTTCCTTTGTACTTCAGTACCTTCTCTTCGTCCAAGGTGAACTCAGGGTTAGTCCTACCTTTTTCGATGTCTTCTTGTACCGTTCTTAGGTAAGGGTTTGCTTTGATGGCTGTCTTCACTTCATCAATTATATCCGGTCTAATCTTCAACGCGGCGAACATATTTGAAAACCGATGAATAAACCCTTAGTTGGCTGATCCATCCGTTGTATCTATCACATACTGCTCATTGCCGTGATTGAATACCATTTCGGTAGTACGCATTGCTGCAGTTGTGCTAACCTCCCCCTGAGATTTTATCATTGCCTTTCTGCTCAACGCATCCGCTACTATATTAGCTTTTCCTGGATGATACTGGATATCACAATCATAATCTTTCAATAGTTCCAGCTATCTTCTTTGTCTCATATTCAACTCTTTTTGATTAAATAAATAAGTAAGACTTTTAAGGTCCGATTTAATCTGGAATTTCTCTCCGTATAGGTAATGTCTCCATATCTTGACTGCATGTACTACTGCCGCTAACTATAGATCATGAGTGGGATAATTCTTCTCATGTGTCTTTAACTGTCTTGAGGCATAAGCAATTACTTATTTTCCTTGCATAAGCACACATCCTAATCCCAGTCCTGATGCATCGGTGTATAGGGTAAATGGCTGTCCGGGAACAGGAATAGTCAAAATCGGAGCGGATATCAATCTGGCCTTCAAGGTTTGGACGCTCTTCTCGCATTTATCCATATACACAAACTTTTCACCTTTCTTAGTTAGACTGGTGAGAGGTACGGGAATCCAGGAATAGTCTTCCATAAATCGCCGATAATAACCAGCAAGACCCAGAAAACTTCTAATTTCTGTAACCAACGGCAGCTGTCGCCGCTGAGGCAGCTGCCGCCGCCGCACACCATTCTGAAGTGTGCGAAATTGGGGTGTGACAAGTTGGTCAAGTTGCCACACCCCAATTCCGCACACTTCAGAATGGTGTGATGAACCGCTAGCAACCAATGGTTCAACCAGGATTTCGGACAAGCGGAATCCGTTTTATCTAAACCTCATACATCCACATGCATAATCAGAGTAAATGCACAATAGCGGAAGTTTTATAGTAAAATGAACTGAGAATCTACTGCGATATTAATATTTAAATAGCAAATTATTCTGTATCAACTAAGACATAAATAAATATCAAATACATGTCTTTACTAAATTCAAATAAAGAAAAGTAAAAATCTAATCGAATACACATGAGTTGCACTCGCAAGATGAGTCATGTGTATCCACTTCATCTTCAACTTCCATCGCCGCCACGTGCCCGTACGCTGGAGCATTGACATAATCTTCGACGGTAGTACCTGCATCAACTAAAAATATTCGACGTCGAGGGGGTGAGCACATATCATGGCTCAGTGAACAAACTAAACAATGCAACAATACATATGCATGCAGTCAATTCATATCTTTGGTCTGGTTTAAAGTTTGCAATATGCAATAGAAAGGTTTAGGTAGTCAAAGGTTAACGTTTATTGACCCCGCCTCTATACATAAATGTGTGACGCTGCCCGAAGGTAACGTTTATCGTTGACTCACAAGAACCCAATTCATGAACATTGTACAACAAAGGTTAACGTTTATTGCTGTACAGTGCCATACCAACACGTAAGCCCCTGCTGACGAGGGCTGCAAACTGGCTCGCAACCAACCAATCCTAATGCCAAAAAGTGTATCCAAGGCCTCACCCCAGCATCCCTCAGAACGTCCATAGAGATAGAGCTAAGGCCCCCCGATAGAGTCAGAGACTACAAGGACTGAGACCACCTCCCCTGATACTCTACGACGTAATAGTTCTGCTAAAGTAATGGCGATACGACGATGCTAATGCACAAGACTTGAGTTAGAGATAGAGCTAAAGTGCTAAGACCCGCCAAAGATTAACGTTTATTGACGTTCCCATCACACCTCCCCTGATACTCGCTCGCATCAAGTACACCAACCACACACATACATTCACATGCCTATTTCTATCATCATCATCATCATCATGTTATAAACAATAAGGTAAATATGCATGAACAAATAATAGAAATATTGGATGACATGTTGTATGCACATTATAAACATATTCGCATAGGATCAAGCATAGCATTGGACTCGAAAAGAGAAAACAATTTGTTATTAACCAATTAGTTTAGAGTTCTGTTTCCTCACCTTAGCTTGCTAATAGATCCTCTTACAAGCTTTAAGATCACCTTTATATTGTTATTATATTGCTAGAAGACCTAACAAAGTCGATAGAATTTAATTAGAATTAATTCTGAATTTAAAAACCATTCTATTAACTGGGGGTCGAAGGTAGGGTCAGAGTAATGATTGAACCTGGGTGCGACCACCCTTATTCTGGGCTTCCCGAACACTGGGGGTCGATGCTCAGGGTTTGGTAGGGTCGATTGGCCATCGACCCCCATGCGACCCCTGTGGGTTTTGGTCAATTTTCTTCCTTCAGTCCATTCTTTGTGTTTGGGGTCCTATGGCTTGCTCCTACAGTCCATTCCGCACATGTTCTATGGCCTAGAATCATGATTCATTCACCTATATGGCTTTCATGATTTTCCCCATGGTTTTCCATGAAAACCTAACCATGGGTTGATGGTTTGGGTTTCTCCGAGATCATACTCTCTGCATTATCTATCCTAAGGTCTTTAGCAATTCATGGAATTAGTATCTATACCTGAGAAGAATACTCCTTCTCTGTAACTCTTCTCCCTTGGCCTTCTTCTCTTCTTTCCTTCTCTTTTCCATCTCTTCCTTCTCTTCTCTTTCTCTCAATTCAATTAGGGTTGTAAAAGGAGTAAAAGAGGCTTAGGGACGTCCTATTTATAGAGTAAAAACTCCTAAAATAAGTTCCATTGAGATTTGGAAGGAATCCCATCGAAATTAGGGAACTTTCCTAATTTTCAGATTTACCGAGTACCGGGGGTCGATAGGGGGGTCGGAGATCCCGTCGACCCCTGATTCCTAAAGTGTCCGACCCCCCATGTAAAACTGGGGGTTTGACTTCTGTCTCGGGGGGGGTCAGACCCTCCCTTGCTGGGTATGCGACCCTCCCCTTAATTTAAGTGTTTTTGGGTCAGTTTAATACCTGGGATCGTGATCTCCTTCACGCACTTGGTCCATTTGACTCATCCATGATGGATAAACCTGGTTCAAGGTGGTAAGACCGGGTTAGTTTGATACGGGTCTTACATTCCATTTTCCTCTAAAGAGTATTAAAATGACTATTGCCATGATTCACTCTCTTGTCTGACCATGTATTTTGATTTGACTTTGCATGGGTAGTCTTATAGGAGTAATCATTTCTCACATTTCTCACATTTATCACATTCAACTTGCAGGTGGCTATCTTGTGTCCAAAAATATTGCATTTATGGTAATAACTCTGAAAATGAGGTATTGGCCTTGAAGGTGTCATGTACCTCATTTATCTCTATGGTGCACTAGGATAATTGTTTCTATTGAAGTTACCATGCTCCACTCTTCTGCCTTGTCATGCATTTTGTCTTGCCCTTGCATGGTTAGTCGTAGGGAGAGGAACTTGATTTCCTCCTTGATCATAAACAATAGGCTCCTTGCCTTTTCTATTTTCCTTCACAAAGGAGATATGACCTTTTCCCTTTGAGTTGACATTCTTAGATGTCTCTCCTTCATAAAAAAAAACTAAGACCAAACTTTATGTGGGAAGTTCTTTGACCATTGACGATGCCATCATGCTTGCTGTTACGAGGATGCACTGAAGTAGTATTACTTAGCTCCTCATGTTGAGTTCATTTTTGTTGTCTCTCAAGCTCTTCTTCTTCAAACTCAACCACTTTTGCCTTCAAAATTGCCAACTCCTTCTCATACTCTTCAAATTGATCAATTATAGTAGATTATTTTTCTTGTTGAGCTTTCAAAGCTGCATTCTCTATCATTAGCCTGGAATGGTCTATAAATGCTTATTTGAGTTGAGTCTTGAGATTATCAATGACTTTATTGGACTCTTCATTTTGAGCTTTCAGTTCTTAAATCAATTGTTTTTGCTTTTTAACTTCTTGTAAGATAAGCTTATTATTTTTTTGTTCCTTCTTGAGTTCCTTCATAGCTGCTACAAACTTTTTCTCAAAATTTATCTCACCTTCTTCATCATAGCTTGAGCTTGATTCTCCACTCTCATCTTTTTCATCACCACTTAAGGTTGATTTTTCATTTTTACCTTCTTGATTGCCATTTGAGGTAAATTCTTCATGTTTGTTCTCTTCATGTTCTTCAATAAAAACCTTAAAAAGGCTTCACTAGGCCCTTCCTCTGAAGTACTTTCAAACTCATCATCTGAAGTGTTATAGTTTTTCTTGGAAGTAAAACTTTTTCTTTTAAGCTTCTTCTTCTTGAACCTGTACTTTTTCTTGTCCATTGACTTATCCTTGCTGTCATCTTTATCATCACATTCAATTTTATTCTTCTTTGGGTATTTTGCAGCAAAGTGTTCAACCTTACCATAGTTAAAGCACTTGAATGGGAGTTTGTCCTTATACTTTCTTGTTCCCTTATTCAATCTCTTGGAAAAATGGGTTATGATCTCATCATCACAGTCTTTCTTCTCAGACACTTCTTTGATCTTCAATTTTTTTTTCCTTGAAAGTTGTTTGCTTATTAATTGATTTTTCATTTCCTTTTCTCATCTCAAAAGCTGTCAATGTGCCATATACTTCATCAAGAGTGAGAGTGTCCAAGTCCTTCGCCTCTTTAATAGTTGAGACCTTTGACTCGAACCTAAGATGAAGAGATTTCAAAATTTTCTGGCAAACGATTGGATCTTTCAATTCCTTTCCAAGTTCCCTAATTGAGTTGACCACTTCATTTATCCTGATCATAAACATATCAACATTTTCATCTTCTGCCATCTTCAGGTTTTCAAACTATGCTATATATATTTACAGTTTTATCTTCTTAATCTTTTTATCACCTTCATATACACTAATCAGTCTGTCCCATACTTCCTTTGCTATTTTGTAGTCCATAACCTTGTCCAACTCACTGTTAGCCAATCATCTTTGAATGACATTGAGTGTCATGATGTTGTTTTTAAAATTCTTCATTTCTGTGGCATTGGATGCATTAGTTTTCAATGGAATGTAGTCATTCACAACTGTTGCCCAAATCAAAGCCAAGAAATCCCACATAAACCTCCATTCTCTTCTTCCAAAACATAAAATTTGTTCCATCAAACAGTGGGGGCTTGTTAGAACCTTTTTTTTAGTGCCATGACTGTTCCCTGATCACTCAGTTGTTGATTAAGCTATTACTAAGCCTGGTGCTCCGATACCAATTGTTGATCATGGATTGACCTGAGAGGGGGTGTGAATCAGTGTCTTTAAAATTTTTCTCAAATAATCCCTTGAAGACAAATACTGTCCAAAGCGGATGCTTCACTCACTGACCACAATCACACATCCACTGAAACACAATCACATACACAATCGTATGCATAACTACCTCGCTACCACAAAGTGGCCAGATCTACCATGATGTGCACACCCATCCTGCAGATCATTCTATGCACTTCACAATATAAAAAATATAAACAATTACACAGCATCCATAACACAAAGATATACATGATTTACCAACACAGTGTGTGTTGGCTAGTCCACGGAGTAATGCCATACGAACTTCATATATACTTAATACACTTCTTTTAGTTGTAGACACAATAGGGAGTACATACACCAAGTATACCCAATATAAAACTAAGAGGGCACAAATGTGCCTACAATTCAGGTACAAATGTACTAGTGTTCAGCACTTGCTGTAGACACCAAGCTTGACCCGCACCCACAGGAAGTAAACAAAAATAATTTTTCAGGCTTATAATTGCCTTACAGTTTTTCCCCCACTAGTTAGGAATTCAACATAATCACCTACGCTAGCATACAATATTTTGAAAGCAATGGACAAATAAAGAATTGAGAAAATCTGACAACTAATGCTTTCCAACATCTAGAGAAAACTCTGACACTTATAACGGCTCAATGGAATATCCAACAACCACCAATGCTGGGAGAACTTAGCTCGTCAAGCAAACCCTTGCTTACTGACCATCTCTCCTTCTCACAAGCCAACAACCACCATGATACTCAATGAAGCTCCAGCAACCTCTCATCACTCTTCAATGCACCATTACAAGCATAAGTGAGGCTAGTAGGTGATTGGATGCTCACACACAAGTAAGAAACCCTCAAAACCCTCTTATTTTCTCTTCTAAGCTCTTCTTCCTAATTTTTGCTCAACTAAACTCTCAAAACTACTCTCAGCTGATTGAGGATTTAAAAACAAGCCCACAACAACTTGAATAGACCAATTTGGAGTTCAAATGGCCAAGATATGGCCGTTACAATTTTGGCCAATAAAAACATTCAAAAAGGCATCTTGTATAGCATATCTGTGTACCTGTGCAACATGTTATCACCACCGCCACTGCATTGTTTAGTTCCCATTGGTGGAATCTAAAATCTTCAAAATGGACTGCAGGATTAAGGGGAAAAGGTGGGATTACAATATGGCTGTTGGATTTGCTTGATCACCTCATCGAATATCGGAGTTAACATGATCCGTGAGATTAGGATCTTATGTGCCGCCGCACCGTGTGCCTAATACACCTGATCTTTGCCTAAGCTAACATGACAGGCAATGATGTCGAGTTCTCATTTGTGGATAAGAGAATCTCCAACGACAGCCGCTGGATTAATTGGAAAAAAGGCAAGATTCACTGTTGACCGTAGGACCGTCATAATTGCGACAACGACAATCAGATCTGATGCGAGCCATTGGATTAAGATCTGGGCTTCCATCGCATTGTGCGTGTGCCACACCCAAATAGAGATGAACCTTTATGCAACACGGAGCATAGAATTATGTTGTGACCATCCAATAACGAGGCTCGCGGGAGAATCTCGATGCAACCGCCGCACTACACCATAGCCCACACCCTCTTAGGCCACCAGATGAGCATTTGTGTTGCGTGGCTCCATCCCATCCGATGATCTTGAATGTTCTTTATATAAGATGCCAACAATGCCCTTGAACTATTCAAATGATGGCTCTGTAACCATTGAGATTTTATAAACGAGTGAGAGAGATTTTTGTCCTAGAGCACTATCACACCCCGAAACTACGATATATAAAATTTTGGCATGTGATTTGTCACACCCCAATTCTATACCAACCAAAATGGTGTGATGAACCGTCTATGATCCAACGGTTCAATCAAGATCTCGAATAGGCTATGTCCCTTTGCTTAAACCATACACATCCACAACCATAATCAGAGTAAATAAACAATATCGAAAGTTTTTAATATTAATGAACTGAGTATCTAACAGTGATATCATAAATAAAGTATCCAATTATCTCAAATAACTGAAGACATAAAATAAAATAAATTAATCAATTATATGTTTTGAATATCCAACAAATAAATCTAATCAAAGACACATGAGTTGCATTAGCACGATGAATCATGCGACTCCATCACAGTTTCCATATCCATTGTCGCAACATGTTCGTACACTGGAGCATTCACATAATCTTCTACAGTAGGACCTGCATCATCAACTAAAAATATTCGATGTCGAAAGGGTGAGCATACATCATGGCTCAGTAAGCAAACAAAACAATGCAACAAATATATGCATCCATTCAATTCATATCTTTGGTCTGGTTCATAAGTTTGCAATGTGCAATAGAAAGGATTGGTGGCCGCCGCATCTCTATACATGAGTGTGTGAAGCCGCCCAATGGATCAAACACCATTGCTGTCCCACATGCACCCATCATGGAATAGAGATAGAGCTAAAGTGTCTGGATCAAACACCGCATGACACTTCCTCTGATGCCCTACCCATACCAACACGTAAGCCCCTATTGGCGAGGGCTTGGAAACTGGGCTCGCAACTAACCAGTCCTAATGTCAAACAGTGTATCCAATGCCTCACCCCAGCATCCCTCAATACGTCCATAGAAATATAGCTAAGGCCCCCCGACAGAGTCAGAGACTACACAGTCCGAGACCACCTCCCCTGATGCCCTACGACGTAATAGTTCTGCTAAGGTAATGGCGATACAACGATGTCAGTGGACAAGACTTGAGTAGAGATAGAGCTAGAGTCTGGTGACCAGGATGAACCATAGTGTCACATCCTCCCCCTGATGCTCCACTCGCATCAAGTACACTAACCACACACATACATTCACATGCCTATTCCTAGCATCATCATCATCATCTTGTTATAAATAAACAGAATTAAATATGCATGAACAGTAATAACAAAAATATTGGATGACATGTGAGATGCACATTACAAACATACACGCATAAAATCAGTCATGGCGTTGGACTCAATAAATAAAAATAGTTTATTATTAACCAATTAATTTAGGTCTTGTTCCCTCACCTTTGGTCGATAGTAGATCCTCGTTCAAGCTTTGTAAATCACTTTTAAACCACTTGGAAACCTAACAAATTTATAGATTTTAAATTAAAATTAATCCCCATGAATTTAGACTAACAAAAACTAAGGGGTCGCAGGTGTAGCAACACCTGTGGTCTCAGTTTCTGCGACCACAGGGTGTGTGGTCGCAAGGTATGGTCGCATATCCTGTGACCACACCCTCCCTGGAAACTTCCTGAGGACATGTGGTCGCAAGGTGTGGTCACATATCATGCGACCACACATGCGACCACAACCTTCCTGGAAACTTTCCGAGGGTGTATGGTCGAATATGTGTGTCTCGTGTGGTCGCACATCATGTGACCACCCGTGCGACCACACGTGTGATGGTCAACTTTTTCACTCTCAACTCTATTCCTTCATGTTTGGATTCCTTGGCTTATCATCATGATCCTTCTTATGATTGTTCTATGGTTCAGAACTAATATTTTTATACAAAATCCATTGTCCACATAATTCTTTCTATGGATTCTCTTGGAATTTATCCATGGACTGATGATTGGGATCTCACATAAATCCTATCTCTTTCATGAACTATTCTAGGCTTTCAATTGACATGGGAATGTTTTCCATACCTTAAGCTTGTTGAAGATTCAGAGGTTTTCTCTGAATTTCCCCTCTTTAGTCTTCCTCTTCAATTCTCCTTCTCTTCCTTTTATTCTCTTTCTTTCACTTTCAGTTTGAGTTCTAAAAGGATGAAAGAGGCTAAGGGACGTCCTATTTATAGAAGAAATGTCACACCCCAATTCCGCACTATTCAGAATGGTGTGATGAACCACTAATAAACCAACGGTTCAATCAGGATCTCAGATAGGCTGTGTCCGTCTGCTTAAACCATACACATCCACAACCATAATCAGAGTAAATAAACAATAGCGGAAGACTTATATATTAAATGAACTGAGAATTCTAAGAGTGTTTACATAAATAAAATATCCAATTATCTTCATTTGACTAAGTAAGTAAAATAATCAATTACATTTTCTATATAATCTAGACAAAATCTAATAAAAAATGCATGAGTTGCATTCGCATGACGAATCATGCGATTCCATCATAACTTCAACGTCTATCGCCGCAGCATGTCCGTATGTAGGGGCATTTATATAATCTTCTACGGTCATACTTGCATCATCAACTAAAAACATTCGACGTCAAAAGGGTAAACATACATCATGGCTCAGTGAGCAAACAAAACAATGCAACAAACATATGCATGCATTCAATTCATATCTTTGGTCTGGTTCATAAGTTTGCAATATGCTATAGAAAGGTTCGGTGGCCGCCTCACCTCTATACACAGGGTGTGTAAGCCCACCCAACGGATCAAACACCATTGTCGTCCACATCCACCCTACCATGGAATAGAGATAGAGCTAAAGTGTCCGGATCAAACACCGCATAACACTTTCCCTGATGCCCTACCCATACCAACACGTAAGCCCCTGTTGGCGAGGGCTTGCAAACTGGGCTCGCAACTAACCAAGCTTAATGTCAAACAGTGTATCCAAGGCCTCACCCCAGCATCCCTCAATACGTCCATAGAGACAGAGCTAAGGTCCCCCGACAGAGTCAGAGACTACACGGTTCGAGACCACCTCCCCTGATGCCCTACGACGTAATAGTTCTACTAAGGTAATGACGATACGATGATGCTAGTGGACAAGACTTGAGTAGAGATAGAGCTAAAGTACCTGGATCCAACACCGCATAACACTTCTCCTGATGCCCCACTCACATCAAGTACACTAACCACACACAAACATTCACATGCCTATTCATAGCATCATCATCATCATCATGTTATAAATAAATAGAATTAAATATGCATGAACAATATTAGCAGGAATATTGGATGACATGTGATATGCATATTACAATCATACAACATGGAATCATTCATGGTGTTGGACTCAATAAACAAAAATAGTTTATTATTAGTCGATTAGTTTAGGTCTTGTTCCCTCACCTTTGATTGAGCGTAGATCCTCGTTCAAGCTTTATGAATCACTTTTAAATCACTAGAAAGACCTAACAAGTCGATAGATTTTAATTAGAATTTATTCCAATATAATTTAAACTAACTGAAATCATAGGGTCGCAGGTAGGGTAACACCTAGGGTAGCAGTTTTCTGCGACCCTAGGGTGTAGGGTCGGACGTAGGGTCGGATACCATTCGACCCTACGTGCGACCACACCCTCCCTGAGACTTCCCGAGGGCATGTGGTCGATCCTGTGGTCTCGTAGGGTCGGATATCATTCGACCCTACGTGCGATCACACGTATTCTGAGTCGACCTTTCATTCTAAAGTCCATTCTTTCATGTTTGGATCCTTTGGCTTACTTTCATGGTCCATTCTAAGATTGTTCTATGGCTCAAAACTATAAGTTATACACTATCCATAGTCCATAATGATTTCCTCTATGAAATCTCTTGAAACTTGTCCATGGATGGATGATTTGGGTTTCTCCTAGTCCTATGTTCTTCATAACTAGTCTAGGATCTCTTATTTAGGTAAGAAATTAGGTTCATACCTTTATTCAGAGGTTTCTCTGAAGTTTCCTTCTCTTCCTTAGTCTTCTTTTTCAAGTTTCATTCTCTTCTTCTCTCCCTTCTCTTTCTCTTTCTCTCACTTTCAATTAGGGTTGTAAAGGAGTGAAAGAAGCTAAGGGACGTCCTATTTATAGAGTAAAACCATCCATAATAAGTCCCAATGAGTTTAGAAAAGATCCCCTTGGAATTAAGAAAGTTTTCTAATTTTTGATTTCTGTCTATCATCGTAGGGTCGGACGTAGGGTCGCAGGATCCGTTGACCCTACACCTTCTTAGTCATCCGACACTATGACTAAAAAGTCATGGGTTGGACTTCTGTTGAGGTGGGGTTGACCCTACCTGTCTAGGCATGCGATCCTACCCTCACATTTACTATTTTTGGGTTAGACTCATACCTGGTCTTGTGATTTCCTTCACGCACTTGGTCCACTTGGCTCGACCATGATAGGTAGACCTGGTACAAGGTGGTAAGATCGGTTAGTTCGATACGGGTCTTACAACTCCCCCCTTATTAAAAATTTCATCCTCAAAATTTGTACATACCTTTCGAGTCGAAAAGGTGAGGATATTGCTTTCGCATAACATTTTCTTCTTTCCATGTGATCTCTTCTATATCTCGGCTCTTTCAGGTAACCTTAACATAATAGATGTCACGATTGCGTAGTCGTTGAACCTTTCAACTAGTGATTTCAGTTGGTGCTACTTCGAATGTCAAATCATCAGTTAGATATGGTGGATCTGCTGTCAAAACGTGCGTTGAATCTCTGACATACTTTTTTAATAATGAGATATGAAATACATCATGCACACTTGACAAGGATGGTGGTAGTGCTAACTGATAAGCCGCCTTTCCACGTTTGGCTAAAATCTCATATGACCCAACATATCTCGGACATAGCTTCCCTTTCTGTTTGAATCGTTTTAAACCCCGCATAGGTGATACCTTCAAGAATACCTTATCACCTATGACAAATTCAAGGTCTCTGCGTCGAGTATCTGCATACTGTTTTTGACGATTCTGAGTTGTTCTAACTCTTTCCTTGATAATATCGACTACTCGACAAGTCTCTTCAACAAATTTTGATCCAACGATGCTACGTTCACCAACTTCATTCCAAAACAATGGAGTTCGACACTTCCTACCATAAAGTGCTTCATAGGGTGACATCTGTATAGTATCCTGATAGCTGTTGTTATAAGCGAACTCGATCAATGGTAGCTTCTCATCCCATGATCCTTTGAAATCAATAACATAGGTTCGAAGCATGTCTTCTAAAATCTGAATGGTACGCTCCGACTGTCCGTCTGTCTGAGGATGGAATGCAGTATTGAACTTTAACGTTGTACCCATAGCCTTTTGCAATCTTTTCCAAAACTTTGAAGTAAAACGTGGGTCTCTATCGGACACAATGCTTTCAGGTACACCTTGTAATCTGACAATGTGATCCACATATAGCTTGGCTAACCTCTCCAAGGTATACTATGATCGTATAGCTATAAAGCGAGCTGTCTTAGTCAGACGATCTACAATCACCCAAACCGCGTCAACTTGTAAGACCCGTGTCAATCTAACCCGGTCTTACCACCTTGAACCAGGTCTACCCATCATGGTCGAGCCAAATGGACCAAGTGCGTTAAGGAGATCGTGATCCCAGGTATTAAACTGACCCAAAAACACTCAAAAAGGGGCGAGGGTCGCACACCCAGTGAGGTGGGGTCGGACCCCCCCAGTACAAAAAGTAAGACCCTCAGTTTTTAATCGGAGGTCAGACATTTTTAAACCAGGGGTCGACGGGATCATCGACCCCCTCATCGACCCCCAGTTACCGCCAGAAATAGAAATTTGGAAACTTTTATTAATTTCGGTTGGGCTTTTTCCTAATATCAAAGGGGCTTATTTTAGGAGTTTCTACTCTATATAAAGGACGTCCCTAAGCCTCTTTCACTCCTTTTAGAACCCTAATTGAATTGAGAGAAAGAGAAGAGAAGGAAGAGAAGAAGAAGAGAAGAAAGCAAAAGGAGAAGAGTTTCAGAGAAGGAGTACTCTTCTCAGGTAAGAATACTAATTCTATGTATTTTGTGAGACTTAGAATAGTTAATGAGAAAAGTATGATGTAGGAGAAACCCCAAACCATCAATCCATGATTAAGTTTCAATGGAAACCATGGAGGAGATCAACTAAACCATATGACATGTAAAGAGTAGTTCTAAACCATAGGAAGTGTATGGAATGGACTATAGAAGGAAGCCATAGGATTCAAACAAGAGAGAATGGACCAAAAGGTGATTTATCGACCAAACCCACGGGGGGTCGCACCTAGGGTCGATCGACCCTGGCATCGACCCTACTATAGGGGGTCGCAGTATACTGCTACCCTAGCATCGACCCGTCCTGCTACCCCCAGTTAACAGCAGGTTGGAAAAATTGGAATAAAATCTAACTAAATTCTATCGACTTTGTTAGGTCTTCTAGCAATATAATATCAATATAAAGGTGATTCTTAAAGCTTGAAAGAGGATCTACTAGCAAGCTAAGGTGAAGAAAGAAGACCTAAACTAATTGGTTAATAACAAACTATTTTTATTTCTTGAGTCCAATGCTATGCTTGATTCTATGCGAACATGCTTGTAATGTGCATTCAACATGTCATCCAATATTTCTATTTATTGTTCATGCATATTTATTTTATTGTTTATAACATGATAATGACCATGATGATAGGAATAGGCATGTGAATGTATGTGTGTGGTTGGTGTACTTGATGCGAGCGAGTATCAGGGGGAGTGTCATAGGCCGGGCCTCAGCATTCTAGCTCTATCTTTAACTCAAGTCTTGTGCATTAGCATCGTCGTATCGCTATTACTTTAGCAGAACTATTACGTCGTAGAGTATCAGGGGAGGTGGTCTCGGTCCTTGTAGTCTCTGACTCTATCGGGGGGCCTTAGCTCTATCTCTATGGGCATTATGAGGGATGTTGGGGTGAGGCCTTGGATCCACTGTTTGGCATTAGGATTGGTTAGTTGCGGCCCAGTTTGCAAGCCCTCTCCAGCAGGGGCTTACGTGTTGGTATGGCACTGTACAACAATAAACGTTAACCTTTGTTGTGCAATGTTCATGGTAGGGTGGATGAGGATGACAATAAACGTTAACCTTTGGGCGGGCTTCCACACCCTGTGTATAGAGGAGGGGTCAATAAGCATTAACCTTTGACCTCCAACCCTTTCTATTGCATATTGCAAACTTTAAACCAGACCACAAATATGAATTGAATGCATGCATATGTATTGTTGCATTGTTTTGTTTGCTCACTGAGCCATGATGTGTGCTCACCCTCTCGACGTTGAATATTTTTAGTTGATGATGCAGGTACTACAATCGAAGATTATATCAACGCTCCAGTGTACGGGCACATGGCGGCGATGGAAGTTGAAGACGAAGTGGATACGCATGACTCCTCTTGCGAGTGCAACTCATGCGTATTCGATTAGATTTTATTTTAATTAGTTGGATTTAGTAAAGACATGTAATTGGTATTTTATTTATGTCTCTGTTAAAACAGCATAATTGGATATTTTAATATGATTATCATATTTAGATTTCTCAGTTCATTTTATTATAAGACTTCCGCTATTGTGTATTTACTCTGATTATGAATGTGGATGTATGAGGTTTAGATAAAACGGATATAGCCTACTCGAGATCCTGGTTGAGCCGTTGGTTTGTTGACGGTTCATTACACCATTCTGAATAATACAAAATTGGGGTGTGAGAACTTGGTATCAGAGCATCTCAGGCCTTGTCCGCTAAACTAGCATACCTTCACGATGAATTGTGAACTGAGATAGGATAAAAGTAAAAACTGTAATATTAACACACTATAAGCACAAGTGATGTTTGAGACCAAATTTAAAAAGAGAATAATGCATCTATTAAAGGGAGAACAATTTTAAATACAATGAGAAAGAAACAAACGTATATAAATAGCTAAAGCAGAGTACAGTCCACAACCCGGACAGTTACTCTGTAGTACAAAGAAAGGAAACAAATACAATCATGAAGCTGGAGGTGAAGAAGGAGGCGGTGCCTCACGGTCTCTGTCATAATCCTCAGCATAGACTCTAGTCAACCAGGCTACCTGAGTCTGGGTCGTCTAAAGACTAGCTGTGAGACAAGCCACCCGCTGATTAGTCACGCGCTGAGCAACCAAAAGCTCCTCCATCTGCATATCTGACCGGCACTGAGCATCTATGAGCTCTCCCATCCTCATGTCCGATATGGGCTGGGCGTCTAGTAGCTCATCCACTCTCACACGCTGAGCGTCTAGTAACTGCCTCATCCTCAGATCAGATCTGCGCTGAGCCTCTCTGATCTCATGTAATATCCCCATCATATTAGAAGGTGGGTGTGAAGGACCAGCCGCATGAGAAAGACCAGCCGCATAAGAAGTACTAGCTCTAGCAGCATGTGTAGGTGAAGGAGGTGGTATGGAGTCCACATCCATGTACAGACGATCATCATCACCAGTAGGCTCCCTATGAACTCCAGCGGTTGCTGCTGTTGCCTCAGCGTCAGCCATCTCCACGCGAGTACGAGGGCGCACCATCGCGTTCCTCTCCTCATCACTGACCTGGGCATCCCGCATACCCATCTTACAGATGGCATCCCAATCTAGAGGTGATGAGAAAGACTTCTCCTGAATCTTCTCATCCACTAAGTCAACCCCTAGGCGGGTAAGCAAGGTAGTGATCATGCGTCCGTAAGGAAGGTTGCCAGTGTGACTGGGCAACATGGCACTGATCATGATACGCATGATGATGTATGGAAGGCAGACGGCCTGCCTAGTGCATATACAGTATAATAGATACTGGGTCAACTGGGAGATCCTCTCGTAATGATCACTCTGTGGTATCAGGTTATGTTGGATGATCTTGCAATATACCCGTGGATCTGAGCGCAGACAACTTGCTTTTATCTGCCAGCGATCAGGTTGGATGAGCTGGCTATCGATCTCAGCCCTCATCTGTAGAGAAAAAAACTGGGGCTCTCCAGGAGCACAGAACACCATGGGGCCAGCATAGGAAATGCCCAGCAAGTCGGTCAGCTGTCGATAATCAAATGAGACGTCAACCCCCTTGACGTAGCTCGTGATGCGAAGCTCCTCACCCCTCTCCACATCATTGTAATCTCCCATCACCTGGAGATTACAGTAAAACTGGCGCACCAAGTCGGGACGGGTACACGCATCATAAGTGATGATAGGGAGCCATCCCATATCACCAAAGGCTCTCTCCACATTGAGCAAGGCTAACTCAGCCAAGTCCACTTTGCGGCCTCCCTCTATCTTCTTACGAGCAAAGCGGGCATATTGTGCCTCAGCTTCATTAGTACGGAAGCGAAGACGGTCGCGAACACTAGGAACCTTGGTACGGGCCATAATATCTGCAAACCACAAGGAAAAACAGATAATGGATTAGTAAGGTAGAAAAATCCAAAATTTTAACATTATAACGACGTAAGTTGACCAAAAGCCTCACTTTTCACCCATACACGAAGGCAGGAGGACTTACGTAGGTTCTAAACTATCCTGCAATACTCATATAGTTGGAAATTCTAGCTAACGGAATTCAATTTGAATAAATTTTGAGAAATTCAAAAATCTTGACAATTTAGGGCAAAAAGGGCAAATTTTGAGTTTCTCGATAACCAACCGATGAAACTCAAATATTTTTGAGGACTTTCGTCCATTGACTCACCAACAACAAAAGCCCCCAATAAAAATTGAATTTTTACGACTGGAAAAAGTTTAATTTGAAGAAAACGAGATATACGGGTGAAAACCTAGAAAAGAAAACCTAAAAACATGTAAAGGCAAGATACATACCTGTAGGGAAGGTGTAGACGTCGAAAGAAGGAACCCAAATGACCAATGTAGCAGAGTTGGCACTGTAGCAACTCAGAGGAAGGAGACGAGTCAAAACGGAGGAGGAAGAATGGAAAATGAACTAAGAATCGGACCTTAAAAATCTGATTTTTGGTCTGGGGGTCGGAGAATTCAACCAGGACCATCGACCCACCCATCGACCCCCGCATCGATCCGCAGCTCTCGGTAATCTGACAGAGAACCAGGGGTCGCACCTGGGGTTGGACACCCATCGACCCCCGACTCTCGTAAGAATCAGTGATTCCCAGGGTCGATCCTAGGGTCAGACATACTATCGACCCCCACCATCGACCCTGCATAGAAAAGACAGTATTTTTCACAGAATGATCTGAAAATTTTGAAAAAAACATCGGTTAGTGTATCTACATTAGGTATAAATGATTGCCTCACGTATTTTAATGATTTTCAGACATCACCATTATCAGAGGAAAAATATGGCTGGGCGTAGAGTAATCAGGCAGAGCCGAAACGCAGTTCCACCACCACCACCAGTGCAGGAAGCCAGTCAAGAAAATATAAATGCATAGGGTAATCCACAGGTTGCACCACCAGTAAACCAGGGTCCGAAAAATCCTACTAACTTGCCACCCCCACCACCGGAACTGACTACTGTGGTGATTAATCTGGCATCAACAAAAGCAACACGCGCAAGCCCATATGCAGGCAATGATGGAATGATGTTCCAGGAGGCACAAACTACACCTATGCCGGATGGGCAAGCCAATGCAACACCGGTGGGTAACCACCCAACTCCTCAACCACCAGCTGCACAGATTCTAGTACCACATCCTGAGGTAGTGCAGGAAAATTTTCAGTATCCACCACTTATATATGGGGCATATGCTCCTAATCAGTTGGATCACTCTTGGCTCATCGAGAGATTCTTAAAGATGAAACCTAAGGAGTTCAACGGAACACCATCTGATCCGCTCTGGCCGAAACACTGGATCGATGAAATGGAGAGAAATTTTCTCATGATGACTATCACAGAGGAGGAGAAGGTATTATGTGTCACCTTCATGCTAAAAGGTGATGCACATCATTGGTGGAAATCTACAAAGGACTATTTAATAACCAAGCACGCCCTATTGACCTGGGCTATATATAAAGAAGCTTTCTTTGAGAAGTACTTTCCCCGAAGCTTCAAAGATTCTATGGAGAAGGAGTTCCTGAGTTTATATCAGGGACAGATGACATTGGATGCCTATCAGCAGCGTTACAAAGAGCTATTTTTCTTCGCACCACTAAGCATGCAAGAGGAAGACACTAAGACCCGTAGGTTTGTCACGGGACTTAGAGGAAGTATCAGGGAGCATGTTCTGGGCCTAGACAAGAAGATTTATAATGAAGCTGTGCAAATTGCTCGAGTTATAAATTCGAGCCAGAAAGAGAACTATCTACTCCAAAACAGAGGTATAAAAAAGGCCAGCTGGTAATTCATACAACGGAGGTAATAACAAGACATACAAACCCTTCCGTACTCAAAGTTTTACCGCTGCACCCAAGACTACCCCAGTAGCTCAACAGCAGCCAAAGCCAAATACTGAAGGTCTAAAATGTTATAACTGCAATCAAGCGGGGCATATGGCAAGGGAGTGTCCTAAGCCCAGGAAGCAGCTACATCAAGGACGAGTTTATGCTGTTACATCTGAGGATGCTGCCGCATCACCCGATGTGGTCATAGGTATGACTGAAACCTTTTAAGTTGTATTACATTGTGTGAGCATGTAGACTAAGTTAAAATAAATCATAGGTATCGTACCTATAAATGGCATACCCGCCAGAGTACTCTTCGACTCAGGAGCTACTCATTCTTTTATATCTGTGTCATTTGGAAAGAAGCTGAAATTACCCATCAAAACATTAGACTACAAACTACTTGTACGGTCACCGATGGGGTTAGAAGTGGAGTTAGAAAAAGGTTATGGGCCATGTCTAGTTCTCATTGACGAGAAAACCTTAGATGCAACCTTGATCCAACTTGAGATGACAGACTTTGACGTCATCTTGGGAATGGACTGGTTAGCTCAGTATTCTACGAACCTATTATGCGCTGAAAAGAAGCTAACATTTAAAGACAAAGAAGGAGTAGAGTTCAATTTTACGGGAACCAAACTTCCCCGTAAACGAAAGCTCATACTCTCGGCGCTAAAGGCTAAGAAGTGCCTTGAGAAAGGAGCAGTCGGATATTTAGTATCAGTGGTTGACCTTACCAAAGAAGCACCACGGATGGAAGATATTGATGTCGTACGGGACTACCCTGATGTATTTCCTGAGGAACTACCAGGATTACCACCCGACCGAGCCACAGAGTTTGTAATAGATCTTATACCTGGAGCCGCACTAGTATCAAAAGCACCTTATCGAATGGCTCCTACTGAACTGAAGGAATTGAAAGTACAACTACAAGAACTACTGAACAAGGGTTATATTTGACCTAGCATATCACCATGGGGAGCGCCAGTATTATTCATGAAGAAGAAGGACAGTAGCGTTCGCTTGTGTATAGACTACCGAGAACTGAATAAATTGACAATCAAGAATCGATAACCATTGCCTCGTATTGATGACCTGTTCGATCAGTTGCAAGGTGCCAAAGTGTTCTCAAAGATTGATCTTCGATCAGGCAACCATCAGCTGAAGATTAAGGATGGTGATATCCCCAAGACAACATTCAGGACCAGATATGGACATTATGAATTTTTGGTCATGTCTTTTTGTAAGATCCACACGCCACGAACCCGGCCTAACCTTACATTTTGTGTCGGGACCCGTCTACATATCATGGTCGAACCAAGTGGACCAAGTGTGTGAAGAAACCCAAGACCCAATATGAAAATTTACCCCAAAACAGTCAAAATGAGGGTAGGGTTGCATGTTTTAACAGGCAGGTCCGACCCTCCAATCGACCCTCACCATTGACCCTCAACCATGGGTCGCAGGGTCTATGAGTTGTCCGACCCTCCCATTGACCCTCAGCATTCGGGAAAAACAGCACGAACCGAAAATTGAGAAACCTTCCTAATTTCGATTGGAACCTTTCCTAAACTCAATGAGACTTATTTTGGAAGGTTTTGCCCTATAAATAGGACATCCCTAAGCCTCTTTCACTCCTTTTACGACCCTAATTGGATTGAGAGAAAGAGAAGAGAAGGAAGAGAATAAGAGAAGGAAAACTTAAAGAAAAGGCTAAGGAAGAAGAGGAAATTCGGAGGAATTCTGAATCTCAGCAAGCCTAAGGTATGAATACATTCCCCATGATTTATTTAAGACTTTAGAATGGTTTATGAGGAGGATATGACTTAGAAGAAACCCAAATCATCCATCCATGGCTAGGTTTTCATGGAAAACCATAGAGGAGATCATTAAAACCATGTAGTGAATAAAGTATAGTTCTAAACCATAGAACATGTATAGAATGGATTGTGGAAGTAAGCCATAGGACCCAACCATGAAAGAGAAAATAAAATCTGATATTTTCGACTCAAACCATGGAGGGTCGCACCTAGGGTCGATGGCAGATCCGACCCTAGCATCGACCCTCAGTGTTTGGGAAGTTCAGATTAGGGGGAGGGTCGCACCTAGGGTCGATCATGACTCCGACCCTACCTCCGACCCTCAGTTAACAGGATGGTTTTTAAATTTGGAATTAATTCTAATTAAATTCTATCGACTTTGTTAGGTCTTCTAGCAATATAATAACATTATAAAGGTGATTCTAAAGCTTGGAAGAGGATCTATTAACAAGCTAAGGTGAGGGAACAAGACCTAAACTAATTGGTTAATAACAAACTATTTTTATTTCTTGAGTCCAATACCATGATTGTGATATGCGTGTGTGCTTGTAATGTGCATTCAACATGTCATCCAATATTTCTATTATTACTGTTCATGCATATTTAAATTTATTGATTATAACATGATGATGTTGATGATGGTAGGAATAGGCATGTGAATGTTTGTGTTTGACTGGTGTACATGGTACGGGTAGGGATGGTATCAACCGGTACTTCGATGCCGTTCTCATCGGGGTATATTGTGCCATGGTCTATTCAAGTCATGTCCACTAAGCAAGTGTTAGTGTGCTTGATGCGAGTGGAGCATCAGGGGGAGGACGTGGCATTGTGGTTCAGCCTAGTCACCAGACTCTAGCTCTATCTCTACTCAAGTCTTGTCCACTAACATCGTTGTATCGCCATTACCTTAGCCGAACTAATATGTCGTAGGGCATCAGGGGGGGGGGGACGTGGCATTGTGGTTCAGCCTGGTCATCAGACCCTAGCTCTATCTCTATGGATGTATTGAGGGATGCTGGGGTGAGGCCTTGGATACATTGTTTGATATTACGGTTGGTTAGTTGCGAGCCGAGTTTGCAAGCCTTCGCCAATAGGGGCTTACATGTTGGTATGGGCAACCGGTACAGCCATGCCATTTTCATGGGGTGTATATTGTCCATGGTGGGTGCATGTGGGGCGACAGTGCCGTTTTCATTGGGCGTTTCCACAAACTCGTGTATAGAGGTGCGGCGGCCACCTATCCTTTCTATAGCACATTGCAAACTTATATACCAGACCAAAGATATGAATTGATTGCATGCATATGTTTGTTGCATTGTTTTGTTTTCTCACTGAGCTCAAGTTGGAGAGCTGACCCTCGCGCGCGTAATTCTTTTTAGTTTCTGATGTTGCAGGTACTGTGATTGAATATTTTGTCTACACGCCAACCTACGAACGGGTGGAGGCTATGAATGAACAAGCTGTGGAGAACGAACATTGTTCGTTAAGCGAGCGTTTCAACGGTGGATACGTTTAGTATTTAGTTTTCGTATTTGGAAATTGTAATATGTATTAAGTTATGTTTTGGTTATTTGGAAATAAATAGAATATTAATTATTTATCATGATTAGACCTCAGTTCGTTATCTGTAAGACTTCCGCTGTTTATTTTATTACCTCTGATTAATGTGGAATGTGTTTTGGTTTATCATATGTGGGATAGCCTATTTTGAGATCCTAGTTGAACTGTTGGTTTATTGACGGTTCATCACACCATTCTGGTTGATGCAGAATTGGGGTGTGACAATTTGGTATCAGAGCTCTCGTAGGCCTTACCCATTAAACCTGAATACTTCCACTAGAGTCCATAAACTGAGTGAGGATAAATTAAAAGCTTTAATACAAACAAACCATAAGCACCTGTGTTGGTTGAGACAGAAATTAAACAAGACAATAATGTACATATAAAAGGTGAAACCATGTATATACACTCACACAGAAAGAGAAGACAAAAAATTATCCTAATAAACAAACAATATAGGGTATTATCTATAAGTTGGGTAGTTATCCAAGTATACAAGGATATAGTACAGTGGCAAGAAGAAAGCATCTATACAGTAGAAAATTAGAATACCGAGTTAGTACTCACAAGATGTGAAACTTGATGTAAGACAGAGGAAAAAAGAAAATGGCTAGTAATGCCAAAACTCCTGTAGAGATAAAGGAAAAGATCTCGGGCTAAATCCAAACAGAGATAAGAGGATAATGGCCATGTAAGTAGATATGTTTATATAGGATGCGGTGCATTATTGACTTACTCTTATGATTATAGAGGATGCACATACTTGATTTTAATTCTCGTACCTAGACATGATACCTTCTTGATTTAACCTGTCAATTGGAGTTATAGATATTATTTCTTTAGTCTTAGTCCTGATTATACCAATCTAAACCACTCTCATGATCAACAACATGAACAGAGATATGAACTGAATGAACAGTTAAATGCTTAATCATGTTCAGCGTATATCTATTGATTTATACCTGATTTATTGATATACGAAATCTTTCTCCAGATTTATACCTGATTTAGTGATGTATGAAAGCTTCTCCAGATTTACTCTTGTAGTGCCTTGACCAATGGCATTATATATTCGATAGAACCTATAATCATGAGGTTAAGAACTATAAAACCTCTATGCATTTGGACCACCGTGCAACTTAACGATCTTTTGATGCCGGTTGGATTACTACAGATTTACTCCTGATTATTTAAACCTAGGTTCACCAGATAAAGCAAGTGTTTGTCATTATGGTAAATCGACGAAAGAAAGTGAATCACTTTTGGATGAACAGTTTGATTCATACACTCCCTGACCTTTGATGATAAAAATGCATAGAGATAATGGAATTATTGGAAGAAAGATGATTAAATTCAGATTAAATGTCATAGCCAATGAACCTCATATGAAGTAATAGAGGATTTGTTTTGAGATTGCTAAATGGATGGATATGAATCATGTCTATAAAAGAGTGCATGAGAAAATGTGAGAACTATTAAGAGTAGCCAGTAAAGAAATTGATAGCACTCAAGTAGAGTTAAGGATGGTTATATCGGTATGAATTTTGACAAGGTAGAAGATTCCTAAAGGCAAGTTTAAGAGTGGATACAAGGATAAAGTCATGGCATAAGTAGTACTCGATTTAATACAATGATAATTGAGTTATGCCTAATGTTGAGGGATATGATGAAGTAAAGACCAAATAGTTTGGCTGAATTAATGAATTTATAAGCATATACCCTAATGCTTATAGATAGACTTGGGATATGAAGTAACAATCACAAGATTTTTCGAGGTATATGGAAGAGAGAGCAAGGTAGAACATCAAGGATAAAAGAAATACAAGCTAATGAGTATAATATGAGATTTTGATTATAGTCTTTGAAAAATCAAAAGAGATGAATGAACTAGATAAGCTATTAAGACCTTTACATCAGATTTTGCTAGTTCAAGCACTTTTGGACTAAATGTTGTTTTAGATGAGTGTTATGAACAATGATTGAATCATATTAATGGATGGATGAAATTTCGACGCAACCTAATTAGACTTGAGATGGTAGACTTTAACGTCATCTTAGGGATAGACTGGCTGTCTCAACACTCTACAAAGTTGTTATGTGCATAGAAGAGGTTATCATTCAAGAATAAAAACGACATATGATTTAGTATCATGGGGAGTATGTTGCCTAGGAAGTTAAAACGGATCCGCTCTATGCTAAAGGCGAAGAGATGCTTTGAAGAGAAATGAGTTGGATATATGGTATATATGGTATACGTTACTAAAGAAGCACCACAGATGACAGATATTGATGTGATGCATAAATTCCCTGATGTGTTTCCAGGAGACTTACTGGGTTATCAACTGATCGTGCGATCGAGTTCGTCATCGACTTGTTACCAAGGACGATACTCGTGTCAAAGGCACCTGTAGAGTAGCGTCTATGGAGTTAAAGGGATTGAGACGCAACTACAACAGTTATTAGTTAAGCGTTCTAATTGGCTAAGTATTGCATCATGGGAAGTGCCAATGCAATTCATGAAGAAGAAGGATGGTAGTATTTTTTGCGTATAGACTACCGGGAACTAAACAAGCTCACGATCAAGAATCAATATCTACAACCTCATATCAATGACTTGTTTAACTAGTTGCAAGGAGCAAAGGTATTTTCTTCAGTCAAGATATCATCAGCTGAAGAATTTTGGACAGAAATATCTCAAAGATAGCTTTTAGAATCGGGATTGGACATTATGAGTTCTCGATTATGATGTTTGGATTAACCAATGCCCTTACATCTTTTGTGGAACGGATGAACTGGGTGTTTCATGACATGTTGGACATGTCGGTCATAGTTTTCATAGATGATATTTTGGTTTATTCCAAGAATGAAGCAACTCATACAACGAATTTTAGAACAACTTCACAACAGCTAAGAAGGGAAAAGCTTTATGTCAATTCCAAGGAATATGAGACCTGATTAAACAAAATGATCTTATTAGATCACGTAGCGTCATAAAAAGGAATAAAGTGGACCCTATTAAGGTAGAGGTAATCATATGGTGAGAAACACCTAAAGAGTATTGCAAAGATCAGAAGTTTCTTGGGTTTAGCTGGTTATTACTGACAATTTTGGAGGACCACTCTAAGATCGCAAAACCTCTTACCAAGCTAACTAGGAAGGGAGAGGAGTTTAATTTGACTGACAAGGGTGAAGAATATTTTTAGATTCTAAAGTAAGATTGATATCAGCTCCCATCTTGATCGTTTCGGCACCAGGGAAACCTTTTACCCTATCCATTGGAGCTTTCGGATTGGATCTAGGATGCGGGTTGATGTAAGGTAAATAAGCGATTTTATATGCTTTAAGAAAACTGAAAGAGCATGAGAAGACTCATGATTGGAGTAAACAATTGTGATTCATGCAATCAAGACTTGGAGACATTATTTAAACGGAGAAAAATTTTAGATTAGATCGGATTATAAGTGTTTTATTTATCTCTTCATTAGAAAGAGTTGAACATGAAGATAAGGAGATGGTTAGGAATACTTGAAGGATTAAGACTGTGATATTCAATGTCACCCGAGCAAGGCTAATGTAGTAGCTAAGGCCTTAAGAAAAAAGGGAATTATGAAGTCCGAAGAAGGACCTAGTATAAATGCTGCCTCATGTTCCGCAGCAACAGATTCAGATTTGGAAGAAGAGTAACATATAATAGAAACTCGTGATGATCCAATTGAGCGAGAACTTAGGGATGAAGAAATAGTAGTAATTTTGTTATATCTGTATATAAGAACGGTACAAGAAGACTTAGAGAAAGGAAAACCCAACCCTGAGTTAATTTGGATGCGGAGACGGTACTTAGATACAGAGGTAGATTCTGAATACCTGAAGATAAAGACTCGGATATTATGAAGAGGATAATGATAGTAGTCCATTTTACCCAATATTCAGTACAACCTGAAGTACCAATATGTATCATGACCTGAAGAGATTGTACTAGTAAAGAGGAATGATAACAAAGGTGGTGTAGTGCGTGTTCCAGTGTCTGGATTATCAGTAAGTAAAGGCTGAAAGACAAAGACCAACATGGCTTACTATAATAACTATCGGAGCCAGTCTAAAAGTGGAACTGCATTATAATTAACTATGTCACTGATTTGCCACTGACCACTGATCGGTTGACGCAGTTTGGATAATTGTTGATCGCCTTATGAAGATAGCTCATTCCATTGCTATAAGACCTCGGTATGCTTTGGAGCAGCTAACTAAGCTATATATGGATAATATTGCCAGATTGAATGGTATGCATGAGAGCTTAGTGTCGGGCAAAGATTTATGCCTTATTTCAAAATTTTGGGAGGATCTACAGAAGACAATGGGGACAAAGTTGAAGTTTAGTACCATATTCTACCTTAAACTGATGGATAGTTGGAGTGGACTATACAGATCCTAAAAGATATGCTCCGAACTTGTAAAATTGATTTCAAGGAACTTGAGTTGAGAAGGTACCGTAAATTGAAGTTGCTATTAAGCTACCATGTAAATGTTACCTATGAAGCAGATACGATAGAAATGTCAAATTCCTTTCTTTTGGAATGAAGTTAGTGAATGAAGAGTTTAAGACCTAAGTCAATTACAGAAAACTGTCGAGTGGCAGACAAGATCAAAGAAAAAGGGGCCAAGACAGCTCAGGATGGTCAGGAGAGACACCAAGACCTCGAGTTCGCCATAAATGACAAAGTGTTGTTTTTGAAGATATCACTTATGCGCAGTTTGAAATGATTAGACAAGAAGGAAAGTAGTATTCTATATATGCGTCGAATCCTATAAACTTTGGAGAGACGTAGAAAAGTTTCATATCCATTAGCGTTACCGCTAACCATGTCTAATGCGCATGATGTATTTCGTGTGTCTCTATTGAAGAAGTACATTGGAGATCCATATCAAAAGAATTGACCACGGAGTCACTGGATTAGATAGAATGTTTAACTATTGAAGAGGTACCAGCCTAGTTCACTAGTTGGAAGGTACAATGTTTCCAAAGCTGGGATAATTATTATATGAAGATAACCTGGCAAAGACAAGACGTGGAGAAGAGTGCATAGGAGGAAGAAGATGCAATGCGGAAATAGAATTCCCACCTATTGACTCCGAAGTAAATTCAAAATTTGAGGATAAAATTTATTTTAAGGATGGGAGAGTTGTAAGATCCGTACTTTCAAATTTCGAGGACGAAATTTCTTTTAAGGGTGGTGGAGTTGTAAGACCCGCACGCCACGAACCCGGCCTAACCTTACATTTCGTGTCGGGACCCGTCTACATATCATGGTCGAGCCAAGTGGACCAAGTGTGTGAAGAAACCCAAGACCCAATATGAAAATTTACCCAAAAATAGTCAAAATGAGGGTAGGGTCGCATGTTTTAACAGGCAGGTCCGACCCTCCAATCGACCCTTACCATCGACCCTCAACCATGGGTCGCAGGGTCTATGAGTTGTCCGACCCTCCCATCGACCCTCCCATCGACCCTCGGCATTCGAGAAAAACAGCACGAATCGAAAATTGAGAAACCTTCCTAATTTCAATTGGAACCTTTCCTAAACTCAATGGGACTTATTTTGGAAGGTTTTGCCCTATAAATAGGACGTCCCTAAGCCTCTTTCACTCCTTTTACAACCCTAATTGGATTGAGAGAAAGAGAAGAGAAGGAAGAGAAAAAGAGAAGGAAAACTTGAAGAAAAGGCTAAGGAAGAAGAGGAAATTCAGAGGAACTCTGAATCTCAGCAAGCCTAAGGTATGAATACATTCCCCATGATTTACTTAAGACTTTAGAATGGTTTATGAGGAGGATATGACATAGAAGAAACCCAAATCATCCATCCATGGCTAGGTTTTCATGGAAAACCATGGAAGAGATCATTAAAACCATGTAGGTGAATAAAGTATAGTTCTAAACCATAGAACATGTATAGAATGGATTGTGGAAGTAAGCCATAGGACCCAACCATGAAAGAGAAAATGAAATCTGATATTTTTGACTCAAACCATGGAGGGTCGCACCTAGGGTCAATGGCAGATCCGACCCTAGCATCGACCCTCAGTGTTCAAAAAGTTCAGATTAGGGGGAGGGTCGCACCCAGGGTCGATCATGACTCCGACCCTACCTCCGACCCTCAGTTAACAGGATGGTTTTTAAATTTGGAATTAATTCTAATTAAATTCTATCGACTTTGTTAGGTCTTCTAGCAATATAATAACATTATAAAGGTGATTCTAAAGCTTGGAAGAGGATCTATTAACAAGCTAAGGTGAAGGAACAAGACCTAAACTAATTGATTAATAAAAAACTGTTTTTATTTCTTGAGTCCAATACCATGATTGTGATATGCGTATGTGCTTGTAATGTGCATTCAACATGTCATCCAATATTTCTATTATTACTGTTCATGCATATTTAAATTTATTGATTATAACATGATGATGTTGATGATTGTAGGAATAGGCATGTGAATGTTTGTGTTTGGCTGGTGTACATGGTACGGGTAGGGATGGTATCAATCGGTACTTCGATGCCGTTTTCATCAGGGTATATTGTGCCATGGTCTATTCAAGTCATGTCCACTAAGCAAGTGTTAGTGTGCTTGATGCGAGTGGAGCATTAGGGGGAGGACGTGGCATTGTGGTTCAGCCTGGTCACCAGACTCTAGCTCTATCTCTACTCAAGTCTTGTCCACTAACATCGTCGTATCGCCATTACCTTAGCGGAACTAATATGTCGTAGGGCATCAGGGGGGACGTGGCATTGTGGTTCAGCCTGGTCACCAGACCCTAGCTCTATCTCTATGGTTGTATTGAGGGATGCTAGGGTGAGGCCTTGGATACATTGTTTGACATTAGGGTTGGTTAGTTGCGAGCCCAGTTTGCAAGCCCTCGCCAATAGGGGCTTACGTGTTGGTATGGGCAACCGGTACAGCCATGCCATTTTCATTGGGTGTATATTGTCCATGGTGGGTGCATGTGGGGCGACAGTACCGTTTTCATTGGGCGTTTTTACACACTCGTGTATAGAGGTGCAGCGGCCACCTATCCTTTCTATAGCACATTGCTAACTTATATACCAGACCAAAGATATGAATTGATTGCATGCATATGTTTGTTGCATTGTTTTGTTTTCTCACTGAGCTCAAGTTGGAGAGCTGACCCTCGCGCGCGCAATTCTTTTTAGTTTCTGATGTTGCAGGTACTATGATTGAAGATTTTGTCTACACGCCAACATATGAACGGGTCGAGGCTATGAATGAACAAGCTGTGGAGAACGAACATGGTTCGTTAAGCGAGCGTTTCAACGGTGGATACGTTTAGTATTTAGTTTTCGTATTTGGATATTGTATTATGTATTAAGTTTTGTTTTGGTTACTTGGAAATAAATGGAATATTATTTATTTATCATGATTAGACCTCAGTTCATTATTTGTAAGACTTTCGCTATTTATTTTATTACCTCTGATTAATGTGGAATGTGTTTTGGTTTATCATATGTGGGATAGCCTATTTTGAGATCCTGGTTGAACCGTTGGTTTATTGACGGTTCATCACACCATTCTGGTTGATGCAGAATTGGGGTGTGACACTTTTGGATTGACAAACACACCAACAACCTTTATGGAACTTATGAACCGAGTTTTCCACGACGTGTTGGATACGTCGGTTATTGTATTCATTGATGATATATTAGTCTACTCCAAGGATGTGGAAACGCATGTGAAGAATCTAAACGACGCTCTGCAGCGACTACGAAAGAAAATGCTCTATGCCAAATTTACAAAGTGTGAGTTTTGGCTAAAGGAAGTCACATTTCTAGGCCATGTAGTATCCGCTGAAGGAATTAAAGTGGATCCCAGCAAGATCGAGGATATTGTAAAGTAGGAAGCACCGAAGAGCGTTGCAGAAATTAGAAGTTTCATGGGTCTAGCTGGGTATTATCGACGATTTGTGGAAGACTATTCCCGAATTGTCGTACCTCTTACCAGTTTGACAAAGAAGGGCGAGAAGTATGTTTGGACGGATAAATGCGAGAAGAGTTTTCAAACCTTGAAGGCTAGATTGATATCAGCTCCAATCTTGACCATCCCAATTCTAGGACAACCATTTATCTTGTATACCGATGCGTCAGGACTGGGATTAGGATGTGTACTTATGCAAGGAGAACAAGTAATTGCTTATGCCTCAAGACAACTGAAAACACATGAGAAGAACTATCCTACACATGATTTGGAACTAGCGGAAGTAGTACATGCTGTCAAAATATGGAGACATTATCTGTATGGGGAGAAGTTTCAGATTAAATCAGACCATAAAAGTCTTACTTATCTATTTAATCAGAAGGAGCTGAATATGAGACAAAGAAGATGGCTGGAACTATTGAAAGACTATGATTGTGATCACAGTATCATCCGGGGAAAGCTAATGTAGTAGCTGATGCGTTGAGTAGAAAGACAATGATAAAATATCAGGGAGAGGTTAGCACAACTGCCGCAATGTGTACTACCAGAAAGGTATTCAAGCACGGTAATGAGCAGTTTGTGATAGATGCACCAGATGGATCAGCAAACCAAGGGTTTATTCATCGGTTTTCAAATATGTTCACCGCATTGAAGATTATACCGGATATAGTTGATGAAGTGAAGACAGCTATCAAATCAGACCCTTACCTAAGGACGGTACAAGAAGACATCGAAAAAGGTAGAACTAACCCCGAGTTCACCTTTGACGAAGAAAAGGTACTGAAGTACAAAGGAAGAATATGTGTACCCGAAATAAAAAGCTTAGACATTAGACACCGATTGATGAAAGAAGCCCACACCACCACCTATTCGATACATCCGGGAAGTACAAAAATGTATCATGATCTAAAGAAACTATATTGGTGGAGAGGAATGAAAACAGATATAGCTAAGTTCGTGTCTCAATGCCTAAATTGTCAGAAAGTAAAGGCTGAACGACAAAGACCAACATGATTGTTACAGCTGTTACCAGAATCAGCATGGAAATGGGACTGCATTACTATGGACTTCGTCACAGGATTACCACTGACTCCTCGAGTAGTTGACGCAGGTTGGGTGATTGTAGACTGCCTGACTAAAATAGCTCGCTTTATACCGATACGACCCCAGTATACACTGGAGAGGTTAGCTAAGCTGTATGTGGATAACATTGTGCGATTACACTGTGTACCTGAAAGTATTGTGTCCGATAGAGATCCACGATTTACTTCAAAGTTTTGGGAAGGATTGCAAAAGGCTATGGGTACAACATTGAAGTTTAGTACTGCATTCCACCCACAGACAGATGGACAGTCGGAGCGTACAATTCAGATTCTAGAAGATATGCTTCGAGCATGTGTAATTGACTTCAAAGGATCATGGGATGAAAATTTATCACTGATTGAGTTCGCTTATAACAATAGCTATCATGCTACTATACAGATGTCACCCTATGAAGCACTGTATGGCAGAAAGTGTCGAATTCCTTTATTTTGGAATGAAATTGGGGAATATAGTCTTGTTGGACCAGAATTTGTTGAGGAGACTTATCGAGTAGTCGACATTATCAAAGAAAGAGTGAGAACAGCCCAAAACCGTTAGAAGCAATATGCAGATACTCGACGCAGAGATCTTGAGTTCGTCGTGGGTGATAAAGTATTCTTAAAGGTATCGCCTATGCGAGGTCTGAAACGGTTCAGACAGAAGGGGAAACTAAGTCCAAGATATGTCGGGCCATATAAGATCTTAGCCAAACGTGGAAAAGTGGCTTATCAGGTAGCACTACCACCATTTATGTCAAGTGTACATGATGTATTTCATATTTCCTTATTGAAGAAGTATGTCAAGGATCCGACGCACGTTTTGACAATGGATCTACCAGATTTAACTGAAGATTTGACCTTTGAAGTAGCACCAATTGAGATCACTAATCGAAAGGTGCAACATTTACGCAACCATGATATCTATTATGTCAAGGTCACCTGGAGAAGCAGGGATATAGAAGAAGTCACATGGAAAGAAGAGAATGCTATGCAAAAGCAATACCCTCAATTATTTGATTTAGAAGGTACGTACGATTTCGAGGACGAAATTTTTATAAGTAGGGGGGAGTTGTAAGACCCGTGTCAATCTAACCCGGTCTTACCACCTTGAACTAGGTCTACCCATCATGGTCGAGCCAAATGGACCAAGTACGTGAAGGAGATCGTGATCCCATGTATTAAACTGACCCAAAAATACTCAAAAAGGGGCGAGGGTCGCACACCCAGTGAGGTGGGGTTGGACCCCCCAGTACAAAAAGTTAGACCCTCAGTTTTTAACCGGGGGTCGGACATTTTAAAACCAGGGGTCGACGGGATCATCGACCCCCTCATCGACCCCCAGTTGCCGCCAGAAATAGAAATTTGGAAACTTTCCTAATTTCGGTTGGGCTATTTCCTAATATCAAAGGGGCTTATTTTAGGAGTTTCTACTCTATATAAAGGACGTCCCTAAGCCTCTTTCACTCCTTTTAGAACCCTAATTGAATTGAGAGAAAGAGAAGAGAAGGAAGAGAAGAAAAAGAGAAGGAAAGTAGAGAAGAAAGCAAAAGGAGAAGAGTTTCAGAGAAGGAGTACTCTTCTCAGGTAAGAATACTAATTCTATGTATTTTGTGAGACTTAGAATAGTTAATGAGAAAAGTATGATGTAGGAGAAACCCCAAACCATCAATCCATGATTAAGTTTCAATGGAAACCATGGAGGAGATCAACTAAACCATATGACATGTAAAGAGTAGTTCTAAACCATAGGAAGTGTATGGAATGGACTATAGAAGGAAGCCATAGGATTCAAACAAGAGAGAATGGACCAAAAGGTGATTTATCGACCAAACCCACGGGGGGTCGCACCTAGGGTCGATCGACCCTGGCATCGACCCTACTATAAGGGGTCGCAGTATACTGCTACCCTAGCATCGACCCGTCCTGCTACCCCCAGTTAACAGCAGGTTGGAAAAATTGGAATAAAATCTAACTAAATTCTATCGACTTTGTTAGGTCTTCTAGCAATATAATATCAATATAAAGGTGATTCTTAAAGCTTGAAAGAGGATCTACTAGCAAGCTAAGGTGAAGAAACAAGACCTAAACTAATGGGTTAATAACAAACTATTTTTATTTCTTGAGTCCAATGCTATGCTTGATTCTATGCGAACATGCTTGTAATGTGCATTCAACATGTCATCCAATATTTCTATTTATTGTTCATGCATATTTACTTTATTTTTTATAACATGATAATGACCATGATGAGATGAATAGGCATGTGAATGTATGTGTGTGTTTGGTGTACTTGATGCGAGCGAGTATCAGGGGGAGTGTCATAGGCCGGGCCTCAACATTCTAGCTCTATCTTTAACTCAAGTCTTGTGCATTAACATCGTCTTATCGCCATTACTTTAGCAGAACTATTACGTCGTAGTGTATCAGGGGAGGTGGTCTCGGTCCTTGTAGTCTCTGACTCTATCGGGGGGCCTTAGCTCTATCTCTATGGGTGTTCTGAGGGATGCTGGGGTGAGGCCTTGGATACACTGTTTGGCATTAGGATTGGTTAGTTGCCAGTCCAGTTTGCAAGCCCTCGTCAGTAGGGGCTTACGTGTTGATATGGCACTGTACAACAATAAACGTTAACCTTTGTTGTACAATGTTCATGGTAGGGTGGATGGGGACGACAATAAACGTTAACCTTTGGGCGGGCTTCCACACCCAATAAACGTTAACCTTTGACCTCTAACCCTTTCTATTGCATATTGCAAACTTTAAACCAGACCACAGATATGAATTGAATGCATGCATATGTATTGTTGCATTATTTTGTTTGCTCACTGAGCCATGATGTATGCTCACCCTCTCGACGTCGAATATTTTTAGTTGATGATGCAGGTACTACCATTGAAGATTATGTCAACGCTCTAGTGTACGGGCACATGACGGTGATGGAAGTTGAAGACGAAGTGGAAACGCATGACTCCTCTTGCGAGTGCAACTCATGCGTATTCGATTAGATTTTATTTTAATTATTTGGATTTAGTAAAGACATGTAATTGGTATTTTATTTATGTCTCTGTTGAAACAACATAATTGGATATTTTAATATGATTATCATATTTAGATTTCTCAGTTCATTTTATTATAAGACTTCCGCTATTGTGTATTTACTCTGATTATGAATATGGATGTATGAGGTTTAGATAAAACGGATATAGCCTACTCGAGATCCTGGTTGAACCATTGGTTTGTTGACGATTCATCACACCATTCTGAATAGTGCGAAATTGGGGTGTGACACAACTACTCGAGGAGTCAATGGTAACCCGGTGACGAAGTCCATAGTGATGAAGTCCCATTTCCATGCTGGTTCTGGAAATGGCTACAACAGTCCTGCTGGTCTTTGTCATTCAGCCTTCACCCTCTGACAATTTAGGCATTGAAACATGAATTTAGCTACATATGCTTTCATTCCTCTCCACCAATATAATTTCTTCAAATCATGATACATCTTTGTACTTCCAGGATGTATCGAATAGGCGGTGGTGTGAGCTTCCTTCATTAGTCGATGTCTAATGTCCAAATTTTCTATTTCAGGAACACATACTCTTCCTTTGTTCAGGAATGGTCCTACCTTTTTCGATGTCTTCTTGTACCGTTCTTAGATAAGGGTCTGATTTAATAGCTACTTTCACTTCTTCAGTTATATCAGGTACAATCTTCAACATTGCGAACATATTTGAAAACCTACGAATAAACCCTTGGTTGGTTGATTCACCCGGTACATCTATCATGAACTGCTCATTACCGTAATTGAATACTTTTCCTGTAGTACACATTGCTGCAGTCATGTTAACCTCTCCTTGAGATTTTATCATTGCTTTTCTGCTTAGCGCATCAGCAACTACATTAGCCTTTCCTAGATGATACTGGATATCACAATCATAATCCTTCAATAATTCCAGCCATCTTCTTTGTCTCACGTTCAACTCCTTCTGATTAAAAAGATAAGTGAGACTCTTATGATCTGATTTAATCTGAAATTACTCTTCGTACAAGTAATGTCTCCATATCTTGACAGCATTTACTACTGCCGCCAATTCTAAGTCATGAGTGGGATAGTTCTTCTCATGTGTCTACAGTTGTCTTGAAGCATACGCAATTACTTGTTCTCCTTGCATAAGTACACATCCTAAACCCAATCCAGATGCATCAGTGTACAAGATGAATGGCTGTCCTGGAATAGGAATAGTCAAGATCGGAAAAAATATAAATCTAGCCTTCAATGTTTGAAAACTTTTCTCACATTTATCAGTCCAAACAAACTTTTCTCCTTTCTTAGTCAAACTAGTGAGAGGTACGATAATTCTGGAATAGTCTTCCACAAATCGTTGATAATACCCAGCTAGACCTAGGAAC
Organism: Protea cynaroides; assembly: GCA_028583415.1. Lineage (NCBI taxonomy): Eukaryota > Viridiplantae > Streptophyta > Magnoliopsida > Proteales > Proteaceae > Protea > Protea cynaroides. The sequence continues at coordinate 69,893,888 of CM053268.1, forward strand.
TTTTAATTTCTGCAACGTTCTTTGGTGCTTCCCACTTCACAATGGCTTCAATCTTGCTGGGATCCACTTTAATTCCTTCAGCGGATACAACATGGCCTAAGAAAGCGACCTCATTTAACCAAAACTCACACTTTGTAAATTTGGCGTAAAGCTTCTCTTTCCTTAATCGCTGTAGAGCGGCTCTTAAATTCATGACATGAGTTTCCTTGTCCTTGGAGTAGACCAATATATCATCAATAAACACAATGATCGACGTATCCAACATATCATGAAATACCCGATTCATGAGTTCCATAAAAGTTGCGGGTGCGTTAGTCAATCCAAAAGACATGACTAAAAATTCATAATGTCCATATCTTGTTCTAAATGCTGTCTTTGGAATATCACCGTCCTTAATCTTCAACTGATGGTATCCTAATCGAAGATCGATCTTGGAAAACACCTTGGCACCTTGCAACTGATCGAACAAGTCATCGATCTAAGGCAATGGGTATCGATTCTTGATTGTCAGCTTTTTCAGTTCCCGATAGTCTATACACAGTCGCACACTACCGTCCTTCTTCTTTACAAATAATACTGGCGCTCCCCATGGTGATATGCTAGGTCTAATGTAACCCTTGTCCAGTAATTCCTATAACTATACTTTTAATTCCTTCAATTCAGTAGGAGTCATTCTATAAGGTGTTTTAGATACTGGTGCGGCTCCGGGTAGCAAATCTATAACGAACTCTGTCTATCACACCCAAATTCTATACCATTCCGAAACGGTGTGATGAACCGCTAATAAACCAACGGTTCAACCAGGATCTCTAATAGACTGTGTCCATTAAAAATAAAACCATACACATCCACAACTACAATCAAAATAAATACACAATAGCGGAAGTCTTATAGTAATTGAATCGAGAAATCTAACTGTGATAACCATAATAAAATATTAAGTTATTGTTGTATCAACTGAGACATAAATAAATAAAGTATCAATTACATCCCTTTAATAATTCAAACAAAAATCTAATCGAATACGCATGAGTTGCACTCGCATGAGGGGTCATGCGTATCCACTAAGTCTTCGACTGTTAGGGAATTAAACATCTATGGTCCACATCCGCCGACACGTTGGATTTTGACATCAGTGCCACGTCAAGATTAACTATTTAACAGAAGGGTAAAATCGGTATTGCCCCTTGATCCACGAAAAGGGTAAAATCGTTATTTTAGGGATTCCGCACTATTCACTATAAATAGGGCGAATCCCGAGGATTGCAGGGGGGACATTTTTTACTGCTCATTTATTACCGCTTTGGGATTCTCGCTCTGACACATAGGTCGGATAATCTCACCTCACCCCACAATTTTCTATAATATCTTAGTGGGCTCGACACCGAGCCCATCGACTGTTCACAGAGCCTGACTTTGGCATCGGAGTGGACCCGGGGCATCTAGCCCGCCTCCCTTCTTTGCCTTTCCTTGTCTTGCAGGTCCAGTCAGCGAGGAGGACCCACAGGACGGATCTGGGCCGAAACAGTTTGGCGCCCACCATGGGGCCCTACGAGTGTTCCGATATCAAGATAAAGCCAGGGAAGAATCTCCGATCATGAGTCCACGACGGACCAGGAGTCAAATGGTCAGCCGCAACCCCCCATTGCTTGATCAACGGATAAATCTGGAAGAAGGAGACAGATCGGAGGCTAGACTTAATCAAGACCGCGGAAAGCGGGCAGCAGCACCGGCACCTACATCACAAGCATTCGTCACCTATGCACAGTTCGAGACTGTTGCACAGCAGCTCGCGGTATTAACAAGATTCGTGCAAGGATTGCGAACCCCTGCAGCAGAGGCCACATCTCGACCTCCCATTGGCCTCGTTCCCCCAGCGGTACCGCACCAGGAAGCCGACCTCCATCATGACCCACCCCGAGATCGGCCAAGGCAGAGTGGAGAACGATCAGAACAGCCAGGAGCCAACGTTCGCCCTGCCCCCGAGCTAAGCGGAACGGGTTCGACATCGCACCATGGGAGAATTCCGGCTCGGGACAGACTCGGTCCCCAGCCGAGGCCAGTACCCAGAATCGACGAAGAAATAGAAGAGCTCATGGTTCCACGGCGCATAACATTGCCGGAGGGAGCCGTGGGAACAGAAAAGCCCAATGTCCCCATGGACCCTGAAGTTGCTGCACAGATAGCGGACCAGTTGGCGGTCCTCCACAAGAAGGTTGAAACCATGCAGAAGGCGGGAGTGTCCCACGATGAAGACAGGGACTATTCCACGGAAAACCCCCTGACCGACATTATCATGAGGGTCCCTCTACCCAACGATTTAGCATGCCCCCCGTCGACTCATATGATGGTTCTATCGACCCGATCGAGCATTTAAACAACTTTGTCGGAGCCATGGTCTTGCACGCTAACCCCGATGCAATCATGTGTAGAGCTTTCCCGCTCACACTCAAAGGAGCGGCGCGTATGTGGTTCAATAACCTCCCACCGCACTCGATCGACTCATTCAAAACCATGGGTAGACTCTTCAGGATGCACTTTCAGGGCAGCAGGGTGCAACGGAAGACAAGTGCCCATCTGATGAACATGCGGCAAAGATCCGGGGAAACCCTAAGGGCCTTTTTAGCTCGGTTTAACTAGGAAGTATTACAAGTCAAGGACATTGACGAGGCAGTTCACTTCGCAACGCTAAGAGCAGCGGTCACCGACCCAAAGCTCAAATTCTCCATTGCTAAGAAGGAACCAGCCGATTTGCAAGAGCTCCTGGCGAGATGCGAAAAGTTTGCCAGTGCCAATGATATTTAAGAAGCTAGCAAGAGTCTAGAGGTAATTCAACACAAACGGAATGAAGAGAGGCCGAACCTTGTGCGGCCTGGAGAAAGAAAAAGATCCCGAAGAGATGAGGCAAGAGCTAGGGGTTTGCTTCAGAAAAAATTCAGTGACTACACGCCACTGAACAGGTCCCTCGGAGACGTGTACACCCTCATTGCGGGTAATGGGTACCTTCAGAGACCCCAGAAGATAGTCAATAAGGCGAGGAAGCGCAATCCCAACAAGTACTGTCAATACCACCATGACATCGGCCACACAACCGATGAATGCCGCAATCTGCAGGCTGAAATTGAAGACCTTATCCAACGAGGCTATTACAAGCAATACATTGATCACAGTGCCCCGAGAGTACCAACCCCCACGGCTGAGATAGGGGAAGATTACCTCCATCCCGAATGAGGACGCCAGAGCAAGAGCAGCGGCATCAGTTAGGGCCAAGGCGGCAGGAAAGAAGAGACGCACGAGAAGAACCCCAAAGGGGAGAAAGGAGGAGAGATAGGCCGAACGAGCTCCGAGAGAGGCGTCACGAACAAGAACCTATCCAGCATGAGGAGAGAAGAGAAAGAAGACCAACACCAGCGCATTGGGACATAGGTGTCATACTGTGTCAGCTCGACCGTACCCCCCAACAGACACATGAGGAGAATCAAGTACCCAACTCCCTGGCGACCAGGGGGAGAACAAAGCAAAGGACTGACCCAAGGGTGTCTAGGAAGCGCGAAGATCAGACCCGGCCTCCCCCTCCGTTGTACGTCATTGATCCACCCACAAATGAGGATATACCTTATGAGCGCGTCTATATGATTAGACGCGCGGGACCACGGTACCATCCAGCAGCTAATTTAGCCTTTCCCCGGCGTCAGAAGTCGCAGCGGAATACGAAAACAGCCCGTCCGCCAGTCGACCCTTAATAGCCGCAGCAACCACCTCGGCCGCGGAGCAATGTGGAGATTTTGACCGACCCTCAATGGCCGTAGCGGCCACCTCGGCCTCTGAATGCCAAAAAGATTATGCCAAGTCGACCCCGGTGAACGACGACAGTTACGATCCTTCCACCCAGGGCCGGAAGACTTTGACAATAACGGGCGGACCAGTTGCCGGCAACACCTCAACAAGAGCAAGAAAGGCCTATGCCAGAAGTGTCAAGTCAACGGAGTGGCCCAGAAAGCGGGCTCGCACCGGGGATTTCCTCACATTCAGCGACGAAGATCTGTGCGGGTTAGAGCTTCCCCATGAAGACGCCATCGTCATCACCCTACGGATTGAAAATAGCGATGTGCATAAAATCATGGTCGACACGGGCAGTTCCGCAGACATCATTTATTGGCAAGCTTTCAAGCGCATGGAAATCCCCTTTGATCAATTGCTGCCAGTTGACTACCCCTTGATCAGTTTCTCAGGGGATCTAGTAAGTGTCAAAGGATCCATAAGGCTACCGATAAGAGCCGGCACTTACCCCCGCGAGTCAAGAGTCACGATGAATTTTCTGGTAGTTGACGTCCCCTCCTCATACAACGGTCTCTTAGGGAGACCAGGCATGATCGCACTGCGATCAGTACCATCTCCATATCATCTAGTGCTCAAGTTCCCGACTCCGCATGGGGTAGGGGAATGCAGGTCAGATCAGCTGGTCTCTCGTAAATGTTACTCGGCAGAACTCACCGATCACAAAAAACTTGCGAAGGCCATGCAGGTACAAATTGAGGATTTACGAGACGATCCCAAGCAGCAGAGGGGTGGGCCAGCAGAAGACCTCATCCAAGTCCCCCTAGCTGAGGACAGCCCTGACCGAACGGTGCGGATAGGGTCCACCCTTAAGGAACCGCAGCGAGGCACTCGTGAAGTTTTTACAAGCTAATGCCGACGTCTTCGCCTGGTCAGCGGCTAACATGCCAGGAATTCCCAGGGAAGTGGCACAGCACCGCCTCAATGTGGATCCCACTAGACGGCCAGTACGACAAAAAAGAAGATCCTTTGTGGCACCCCGTCAACAAATCATCGATGCCGAAGTAAGAAAGCTACTGGACGCTGGATTCATCAGGGAGCTGCACTACCCAGAATGGCTAGCCAATGTGGTCATGGTTCCCAAGACCGGTGATAAATGGCGCATCTGCATCGACTTCACCGACCTTAACAAGGCCTGCCCTAAGGACAGCTTTCTGCTGCCCAGGATCGACCAGCTCATTGATGCCACAGCCGGACACGCCCAGTTAAGCTTTATGGACGCCTATTCCGGATACAATCAAATCAGGATGCACCAGGCTGACGCAGAGAAAACGGCCTTTGTTACCAGCCAGGGCCTTTTTTGTTATGATGTAATGCCCTTCGGCCTCAAAAATCCCGGAGCCACCTATCAGAGGTTGGTCAACAAGATCTTTGCCGAGCAAATTGGGCGCAACATGGAGGTGTACGTTGATGACATGTTGGTAAAAAGTTTAACCGAGAACGATCATGTTCGTGACGTAGAAGAGGCATTCAGTGTACTCCGAAGGCACAGAATGCGCCTCAATCCCGCAAAATGCGCATTCGGGGTCACTTCGGGAAAATTCCTAGGATTCATGGTTTCAAACCGAGGAATCGAGGCAAATCCAGAAAAAATTACGGCTATTCTTGAGATGCCAGCACCCACCCGGATCAAACAGGTACAGGAGCTCACCGGACGAGTAGCCGCGCTCAGCCGGTTCATGTCACGTTCTGCGGACAAATGTCTGCCATTCTTTCAAACCCTGAAAGGCAACAAGACCTTCCAGTGGACGACCGAGTGCCAACAGGCGTTCGAAGAATTAAAAAATTACCTGGCATCTCCCCCGTTGTTGGTAAAACCTGAAGTGGGAGATACTTTGGAGTTATACTTGGCAGTTTCTTCAAAAGCGGTCAGCGCGGTGCTGGTCAAGGAAATAGAGGGTGTCCAGCGTCCCGTTTACTATGTCAGCAAAGTCCTATTGGAGGCCGAAACCAGATACAAGTTCATTGAGAAGGTCGCGCTGGCATTAGTCACATCTGCGCGGAAGCTACGCCCGTACTTCCAGGCGCACTCCATCACCATCCTGACTGATCAACCTCTGAAGAAGATCCTGTCCAGGCCAGACATTTCTGGTAGAGTTATTCATTGGGCCGTCGAGTTAGGAGAATTCGATCTTCAATTTAAACCACGAACAGCCATCAAAGCCCAGGCATTGGCAGACTTCCTAATCGAGGCATCACCTGAAGAAGATTCAGCTATAGACAACTCACCCCCTGAAGAGCAAACACCGCCGTGGACCTTGTTTGTTGACGGAGCATCGAACAAAACCCAGTGCGGTGCATGATTCATTCTGACCAGCCCCGTTGGTTTTCAAATCCGATGCGCTATCCGGTTCACGTTCCAAGTCTCCAACAATGCAGCCGAATGTGAGGCCCTCATCGCCGGACTTCGTCTAGCCAAGGCAGTCATGGCAAGGAGAGTAGAAGCGTCCAGCGACTCCCAGCTAGTGGTACGTCAAGTTAATGGAGACTACGAGGCAAAGAAGCCAAGTATGTCTGCCTACCTCAAGAAGGTCCAAGAGGCCACATCTGCGTTCGAATACTTCCTTCTGCGTCATGTTCTTCGGGACCAGAATACCTTGGCGGATTCGTTATCCAAACTCGCCACCGTGGACTTAAAAGATCTGGATCATTCGGTATACACTGAAGTTCTGCACCAATCCTCCGTGGACCCCTCAACCAAGGCCACACTCTCCGCGACGTCTGAACCATCATGGATCGACCCGATAATTTCCTTTCTCCAAAGTGGCAAACTTCCAGAAGACAAGAAAGAAGCTCGGCGCATCCAGTCTAAAGCTAGCCATTACGTCGTCGAGGAGGGTGTCCTCTACAAGAAGGCCTTCACATTCCCACTACTTCGATGCTTACGTACTTCCGAAGCAGCGCAAGCTGTCAAAGAAGTCCACGAGGGCATATGTGGCGCGCACCAAGGGGGTAGAGTTCTCGCTCACAAGATATTACGTCAGGGATATTACTGGCCTAAGATGCGGCAAGATTGTATCACCTACGTCAAAAGGTGCCCCAAGTGTCAAATATACGCACCAGTGTCTCACCTGCCAGCCGCACCCCTTCGCCCTATCGAGGCAGCTCCCATCCCCTTCGCTACATGGGGAATGGACATCATTGGCCCTTTTCCACTAGCACGCTATCAGCGAAAATTCGTGGTCGTCGCTGTGGATTATTTCACAAAATGGGCGGAAGCGGAGGCACTATCTAGCATTCCGAAAAGTGCCATCAGGGCTTTCTTCATCAAATCTATGGTCTATCGATACGGCATCCCTAGAGTTCTCATCATGGATAATGGCAAGCAGTTCGATAACGCAGCCTTCGCGGCCTTCTGTACAGAGCATCGTATTGAGCACCGGCGTGGCGCAGTAAAACACCCGTAGACTAGCGGTCAGATGGAGGCCACCAATAAGATTATGGTAAAAGGCATCAAATCATGACTCGATGGCGCGAAAGGTCGGTGGTTGGACGAATTGCCGCACATATTTGGGCAGATCGAACCACTCCGAAGACAGCTACTGGAGAATCTCCCCCTTCCAACTGGCCTTCGGTACGGATGCTGTGATCCCTTTAGAGGTTAGAATTGCGTCCCACCGGATTACCAATTATAACCCAACCACAAATGAGCAAGGGTTACGCGCCAACTTGGATCTTGTAGGAGAGGTGAGGGACCAAGCCCAGATACGAATTGCGACCAATCAACAACAAGTGGCAAAACACTACAACAAGTGGGTACACCCCCGGTCGTTCAAGGAAGGAGACCTTGTACTCAGAAGGACCATTGCCTCTGACCCTACTCATCAAGGGAAGTTATCCCCCAATTGGGAAGGCCCCTATCAGGTCACACAAGCATTAAAAACAGGGTCCTACCATTTGATGGATATGGACGGTCAAGCCTTGCCGAGAGCATGGAATGCCGAACACCTTCGGCCATTTTATCAATGAAAATTCCCTGAATGTACATACGCCATTTCAGCACGACCTAGGGACATTAAGGAGTTTTTCATCACAGCAATCCCTCATCTCTCCAACGCATTTGACAGCAAGGACACACACTAAGCATTAACCCAACGGATATCATCCCGGCCCTGTACCGATGCGAGACCCATTCGACCCAAGACTTTCACCTAGTGTGGAAACTCCTTAGGCCGAGGAGGGTAGAAACGGCTCCGCGCCGATACGAAGATCATCCCGGCCCTGTGCCGATGGGAGACCCATTCGACCCTAGGCTTTCACCAAGTGTGGAAACCCCTTGGGCCGAGGAGGGTAGACACGGCTCCGCGCCGATACGAAGATCATCCCGGCACGTGCCGATGTGAAACCCATTCGACCCAAGGCTTTCACCAGGTGTGGAAACCCCTTGGGCCGAGGAGGGTAGAAACGGCTCCGTGCCGATACGGACATCATCCCGGCCCTGTGCCGATGCGAGACCCATTCGACCCAAGGCTTTCACCAAGTGTGGAAACCCCTTGGGCCGAGGAGGGTAGACACGGCTCCAGGCCGAAATGGATATCATCCCGGCCCTGTACCGATGGGAGACCCATTCGACCCAAGGCTTTCACCAAGTGTGGAAACCCCTTGGGCCGAGGAGGGTAGAAATGGCTCCGCGCCGATACGAAGATCATCCCGGCCCTGTGCCGATGTGAGACCCATTCGACCCAAGGCTTTCACCAAGTGTGGAAACCCCTTGGACCGAGGAGGGTAGACACGGCTCCAGGCTGATACGGATATCATCCCGGCACGCGCCGATGTGAAACCCATTCGACCCAAGGCTTTCACCAAGTGTGGAAACCCCTTGGACCAAGGAGGGAAGACACGGCTCCACGCCGGTACGGACATCATCCCGGCCCCAAGCCGACGTGAGCATTCGGCCTCAGGGCTTTCACCAGGTTTGGAAACCCTTGGGACCGAGGAAGGTAGACACATTAAAGAAATGAACCTTTCATCAGGAACAAGCAGGAAAGAAAGCAAACACGGGAATACATCCGAAAGCCTTCCATTTATCAAGGGCAAAGACACTACATCGGTACTCTCATGAAAAACTGCACAACGGTAATTACATCATTGTAAAAATAAAAAAAATAAAAAAAATACATATATATATTTCCTAGGTGTGGGGGCGATCGTCGGCAGAAACACCTTCAGCTAGAGCCGACTCTGGGGGACGAGAACCACCAGGAGTAGGAGGGTGGCCCTCGGCGGAAGCAGCACCGCCCTGGGGGGTCGTGGGGGTCCCGTCAATGTCCAAAGAGGCTGGAGGTTCTTCGCCCTTGAACACCTCGTCCAGTTGTCTGAGCATCTCATCATCTTCCACCTCGGGGATCTCCACCTTGTCCTCGTCAGATACAAGGCACGCGGCGCCGGTATAGTCTACACCCGACACTTTCTCATCCATAAACTCTTTCAGAGCAAGTGCCCCCTGGGTAAAGCTCTGAAGGGATAGCCGCCCCACCAACTCCTTGAACCCCTCGGACCTCTGGTACAACCGCACTGCGTTAGTCGCGAGGGCGCGCACCTTCATGTAGCCATCACGCCACCGAGACCGGTGAGTCTTTGCCCGATCCAGAGCCAACTTCAGCTGATCGATCCGTTCCTCCCGTGACCTGGCCTCGTCCTCAAGACGTTGTTTGTCTTGACGCACCTGGGCATTTTCTCGCACCAAGCGAGTGACTTCGGCAGTCACGGTAGCCACTTCACGCTCTTTGTAACGCAGCTGCCTTCTAGCATCATCCCTCGCTTCCTCGGCAGTATGCAGCTTGCTATCCGTCTCGGCCAGATTGTGTGCCGTCTCTTCGGCGCGTTCTTTTAACGTTTCAAGGTACACGCTGAGCTGCATTAAAGAAACAATTAAGTTAGCAAAGGGACAAAGGTATCTGCCGACCAAAAAAACAAAATTTAAAAAATTGAAAATTTTTTACCGATGCACCAAGTGTATCTGCCCCCGATATAAGCGAAGGCATGTGGAGCCCCCGCACCAAAGATCGGTCCCGAGGAAGGATGACCCCCTGCAGTAGTTCCCTCACAGCCCGAATGTCCCCCATGGCGGTATCCTCTTCGGTTAGTGCCCAGTCAGGACGAAATGCACGTTCATCCCCAGTACAGTCTCGAGGGGAGGGTCCCAACAGGGGAATGCACCTAACCTCGCCTCGGACATCGCCCGTGACTTGAGGCACCCTAGGCCTCTCGACGGGTGCAGCTGGTGAGGTCCGGACTCATACAGGGGTTGGTTGTCGGGCCGCGATAACCTCGGAAGTCTCCCCCAACGCCAGAACAGCCTCTGTTCCAATGGCAGGGGTCCCCTTACCTGAAAAATCAAGGACACGGTACCGAGGAATGAGAGTCATTGCATAGACACGCGCGGCCGAGGCCAAGGCAGAATTAGGGGAAAGCTTACGAGTCCTTTTAGGAGGACGTTTGGTGAGGTCACCCTCGGCACCAGCCGGATCCGTGGCAACCCTCGGCGTCGAGTCCCCCTGGGCCCTCTTTGCCGCAGCCTCCTTCCTCGCCTCGTTCTTTTGGCGCAACTCCAGCAGATACTCCTTGCTTAGTTTCACTGCAAAACACAACATCAGAATCAGCACAATTAGTAGGTCAACATCGGCCCGACAACAATAAAACAATACTCACAAAGGCGGTTTTCATGCAACACAAGAGGGTCCCTCAATTCGGCCACCCGAATCCGAGCCCCTTCAGTACTCCGAGCACGCCGCAACATCTCCGACTCCTCGGGAAGCAGGGGCGAATCCGTGTTGAACGCCTCGGCATCCAACTTCTTCCAGACATTCGTCAGCGTAACATTCGCACCTCGGATGTAGAAAAATTTATTCTTCCACAACTTGATCGAGGTCGGCTTATCTGCCAAGAGGTCACCAAATTCGGGCCTTTCTGCAAAATTGTACCACCCGGACCGACAGTAGTCGTTAAAGGTAAACATGTGGCGGAACATGTTCAGTGTCGGTGCGCACCCCAACCTCCGGAAGTATATGATGAATGCCATCATATTCTTCTAGGAGTTCGGCATCAGTTGAATGAGGGCCAGTTGGTAGAATCCTAAAATCTCAGCCACTAACTTCGGCAACGACACCCGAAAACCAGCCTTGAACATTTCAATGTTCACGCATAGCTCCGACCTACGACTCCAGCAGGCCCGCTCCCCCTCGAGGGGCTTCCGAATCTCCACGTCATCTGGAATCTGATAACGCTCCCGGAGACTGTTGAGCTCTGCCTCGGTTAGGAGCGATACCTCTCCCCGGGCATCAAAATCTGGAGGAGCCTCGGCCTTTTCCCGGGCATGTATCAACACCTCCGAGCCGACCTCATGGGTAGAAACTCCTAACAGCATTTCTTACCGGGAGGGATCTACTTCGGTCAAAAGCTCCACCTCAGAACCACCCTCCGAAACTCGCCCCATGAGCCACTGGGTAAGGAGGAGCTCGAGGTCGACCCACTACCAGATAAGGACGAGCTACCACTGCTACTACAACCACTGCTGGAGGAGGATGTCCCCACCTCCTCTATGTCTACCTGAACATCGGTCTCCCTACCTTCGTCAGTCATATTACAAAAAACTAAGGGAAAAAACTTACTGATTGACAGATCGCACCGAGCTCAAACGACCGTGCCGCTTGGAAGTCACCGATCCGATGTATAAGGTGCAGAACCGAAGTAAGTGCGAAATAGTTGCTGCTGCGAAACTCAGAGTGGGGGACCTCCTTGCCCTACTCATCTTTTATAAAGCATCAGCCCTCCCGAAGACACGTGGCGCCACATCATTGACAGGAACTTCGGTGCATTTATTACCAAATATAAACTCGGGTCCGTCATTCGGGTCCCACCTTGCGGTATCCATATCAGACCCGCAACACCGAACCCGGATCCAGGGACCACTCGGAGCCACCGTCCCAAGGAACACCGAGGCATATTGGCCGTAGTGCCCACATCGGTCCAAATGGCTCGGATCACGTGATAGTCCCGTGACAGACACGGAACCGCACCCAGGAACACCGAGGCATATTGGCCGCAGTGGCCACATCGGTCCAAATGGCTCGGATCACGTGATAGTCCCGTGACAGCCATGGAACCGCACCCAGGAACACCGAGGCATATTGGCCGCAGTGCCCACATCGGTCCAAATGGCTCGGATCACGTGATAGTCCCGTGACAGCCACGGAACCGTACCCAGGAACACCGAGGCATATTGGCCGCAGTGCCCACATCGGTCCAAATGGCTCGGATCACGTGATAGTCCTGTGACAGCCACGGAACCGCACCGAGGAACACCGAGGCATATTGGCCGCAGTGCCCACATCGGTCCAAATGGCTTGGATCACGTGATAGTCCTGTGACAGCCACGAAACCGTACCCAGAAACACCGAGGCATATTGGCCGCAGTGCCCACATCGGTCCAAATGGCTCGGATCACGTGATAGTCCCGTGACAGCCACAAAATGGTACCCAGGAACACCGAGGCATATTGGCCGCAGTGCCCACAACAGTCCAAATGGCTCGGATCACGTGATAGTCCCGTGACAGCCACAGAACGGTACCCAGGAACACCGAGGCATATTGGCCGCAGTACCCACAACGGTCCAAATGGCTTGGATCACGTGATAGTCCCGTAACAGCCACGGAACCGTCCCAATAAACCCCGAGGCATATTGGCCGCAGTACCCACATCGGTTAAACTGGCTCGGATCACCTGACAGTGCCGTGACAGCCACCGAACCGTACCCAGGAACACCGAGGCACATTGGCCGCAGTGCCCACAACGGTACCGAGCCCAATACACTACAAAATACCGCAGTGAGTTGACCGCGGTGCCCACCTCGGCCACGCCCTGGAACCCCGATGCAAGAGCCAGCATGCCCTAAAAGGATGTAGCAGCTCCAACCTCCGATAAGCACTCTTTCAGCCTTCACCACCGCATCCCAAGCTACAAACGGCTCACACCCCAGACAAGACCTGTCGGATAGAAAAGGCAAACCTTCCGGTTTCGGCAGAGCAACGAGGCAACTTGTTAGGGGAAGGGACCATATCTATTTTTGCTCAACCGAACCTTGCAGATTCGGCAGGGCAACGAGGCAAGTGTTAGGGAATTAAACATCTATGGTCCACATCCGTCGACACGTTGGATTTGGACATCAGCGCCACGTCAAGATTAACTATTTAACAGAAGGGTAAAATCGGTATTGCCCTTTGATCCACGAAAAGGGTAAAATCGTCATTTTAGGGATTCTATACTATTCACTATAAATAGGGTGAATCCCGAGGATTGCAGGGGGGACATTTTTTACTGCTCATTTATTATCGCTTTGGGATTCTCGCTCTGACACATAGGTCGGATAATCTCACCTCACCCCATAATTTTCTATAATATCTTAGTGGGCTCGACACCGAGCCCATCGACTGTTCACAGAGCCTGACTTTGGCATCGGAGTGGACCCGGGGCATCTAGCCCGCCTCCCTTCTTTGCCTTTCCTTGTCTTGCAGGTCCAGTCAGCGAGGAGGACCCACAGGATGGATCTGGGCCGAAACATCGGCTTTCATTGCAGCAATACGCACGTACACTGAAGCACTCATATAATCTTCGACCATAGTACCTGCATCATCAACTAAAAATATTCGACGTCGAGAGGGTGACCACACATCATGGCTCAGTGAGTAAACAAAACAATGCAACAAACATATGCATGCATTCAATACATATCTTTGGTCTGGTATATAAGTTTACAATGTGCTATAGAAAGGATTGGTGGCCAAAGGTTACGTTTATTGACGCCGCACCTCTATACACGAGTGTCTGAAGCCGCCCAAAGGTAACCCACATGCACCCACCATGGACAATGTACACGCAAAGATTACGTTTATTGCTGTACCAGTTGCCCATACCAACACGTAAGCCCCCTGTTGGCGAGGGCTCATAAACTGGGCTCGTAACTAACCAATTCTAATGCCAATCAGTGCATCCAAGGCCTCACCCCAGCATCCCTCAATACGTCCATAGAGATAGAGCTAAGGCCCCCCGACAGAGTTAGAGACCACACGGTCCGAGACCACCTCCCCTCATACACTACGACGTAATAGTTTTGTTAAGGTAATGGCGATACGATGATGTCAGTGGACAAGACATGAGTTAGAGATAGAGCTAGAGTGCTGAGGCCCGGCCTATGACACCCCCCTGATACTCGCTCGCATCAAGCACACCAACCACACACATACATTCACATGCCTATTCCTATCATCATCATTATCATCATGTTATAACAATAATTTAAATATGCATGAACGGTAATAATAGAAATATTGGGTGATATGTTGAATGCACATAACAAGCATCCACGCATAGAATCGATCATGGCATTGGACTCAAGAATAAAATAGTTTATTATTAACCAATTAGTTTAGGTCTTGTTTCCTTACCTTTGCTTGATCGTAGATCCTCTTTCAAGCATTAAAAATCAACTAAATATCAATATTATATCACTATAAGACCTAATCAAGTCGATAGAATTTAATTAGAATTAATTCTGATTTTAAAAAGCATGCTGTTAACTGGGGGTCGATGCCAGAGTCGGAGGTTCCATTGACCCTGGGTGCTACCACCCAGATTCTGGACTTCTCGAACAATGTGGGTCGATTGTTAGGGTCTGGTAGGGTCGATTGGACATCGACCCCCGTGCGACCCCCCGTGGGTTTAGTCGAATTTTCATCCTACAGTCCATTCCTTCGGGTTTGGGTCCTATGGCTTGCTTCTACAATCCATTACATACATGTTCTATGGTTTAGAACCATAGTTTATTCACCTACATGGTTTTTACGATCTCCTCCATGATTTTCCATGAAAACCTAACCATGGATGGATGATTTGGGTTTCTCTTAGATCATTCCCTCTTCACTATCTACTCTAAGGTCTTTAAAACTACATGGAGATAGCATCCATACCTGAGAATTAGGCTGGTTTCTCTGAAGCCTTCTCTTTGATCTTTCTCTCCATTTTCCTTCTCTTATCTTTTTCCTCTCTTTCCTTTCTCTTTCTCTCAAACCAATTAGGGTTCTAAAAGGAGTGAAAGAGGCTTAGGGACGTCCTATTTATAGAGTAGGAACTCCCAAAATAAGTCTCATTGAGATTAGGAAAGAATCCCATTGAAATTTGGAAAGTTCTTAATTCACGATTTCTATCGGTAGACTGGGGGTCGATGAGGGGGTCGGAGATCCCGTCGACCCCTGGTTCTAAAATGTCCGACCCCCGGTTAAAAAACTCAGGGTCTGACTTTTATACTAGGGGGTCCGACCCTGCCTTGCTGGGTATGCGTCCCTCCCCCTTATTTTAGTGTTTTTGGGTCAGTTTAATACCTGGGATCGTGATCTCCCTCATGCACTTGATCTATTTGGCTCGACCATGATGGGTAGACCTGGTTCAAGGTGGTAAGACCAGGTTAGTTTGATACAGGTTTTACAACTCCCCCCTACTTATAAAAATTTCGTCCTCGAAATTGTCATACCTTCCGAGTCAAATAAATGTGGGTATTGCTTTCGCATAGCATTCTCTTCTTCCCATGTGATTTCTTCTATATCTCTACTTCTCCAGGTGACCTTAACATAATAGATATCCCGGTTGCGTAGTCGTTGAACCTTTCGACTAGTGATTTCAGTTGGTGCTACTTCAAATGTCAAATCTTTAGTCAATCAGGTAAGTCCATTGTCAACATGTGCGTCGGATCCTTGACATACTTCTTCAATAAGGAAATATGAAATACGTCATGCACACTTGACATAGATGGTGGTAGTGCTAACTGGTACGCCACTTTTCCACGCTTAGTTAGAATCTCATATGGCCCGACATATCTTGGACTTAGTTTTCCTTTCTGTCCAAACCGTTTCAATCCTCGCATAGGCGATAGTTTTAAGAATACTTTATCACCCACGACGAACTCAAGGTCTCGGCGTCGGGTATCGACATATTGCTTCTGACGATTTTGAGTTGTTCTCACTCTTTCTTTGATAATGTCGACCACTCGACAAGTCTCGTCAACAAATTCTGGTCCAACAAAACTACGTTCCCCAACTTCGTTCCAAAACAAAGGAGTTCGACACTTTCTGCTATACAGTGCTTCATAGGGTGACATTTGTATAGTAGCCTGATAGCTATTATTATAAGCGAACTCAATCAGTGGTAACTTTTCATCCCATGATCCTTTAAAATCAATTACACATGCTCGAAGCATATCTTCTAAGATCTGAATTGTACGCTCTGATTGTCCGTCTGTCAGCGGATGGAATGCGGTACTAAACTTCAATGTTGTACCCATAGCCTTTTGCAATCCTTCCCAAAACTTTGAAGTAAATCGTGGATCTCTATTGGACACAATGCTTTCAGGTACACCGTATAATCGCACAATGTTATCCACATACAGCTTAGCTAACCTCTCTAGTGTATACTGAGGTCGTATAGGTATAAAGCGAGCTATTTTAGTCAGGCGGTCTACAATCACCAAACTGCATCCACTACTCGAGGAGTCAATGGTAATCCTGTAACGAAGTCCATAGTGATGCAGTCCCATTTCCATGCTGGTTCCGGTAACGGCTGTAACAGTCCTGTCGGTCTTTGTCGTTCAACCTTTACTTTCTGACAATTTAGGCATTGAGACACGAACTTAGCTACATCTGCTTTCATTCCTCTCCACCAATATAATTTCTTTAGATCATGATACATTTTTGTACTTCCAGGATGTATCGAATAGATGGTGGTATGGGGCTTCTTTCATCAATCGGTGTCTAATGTCCAAGCTTTCTGTTTTGGGTACACATATTCTTCCTTTGTACTTCAGTACCTTTTCTTCGTCCAAGGTGAACTCAGGGTTAGTCCTACCTTTTTTGATGTCCTCTTGTACCGTTCTTAGGTAAGGGTTTGGTTTGATAGCTGTCTTTACTTCATCAATTATATCCGGTATAATCTTCAATGCGGCGAACATATTTAAAAACCGATGAATAAACCCTTGGTTGGCTGATCCATCTGGTGCATCTATTACAAACTGCTCATTATCGTACTTGAATACCTTTCTGGTAGTACACATTGCGGCAGTTGTGCTAACCTCCCCCTGAGATTTTATCATTGCCTTTCTACTCAACGCATCGGCTACTACATTAGCTTTCCTCGGATGATACTAGATATCACAGTCATAGTCTTTCAATAGTTCCAGCCATCTTCTTTGTCTCATCTTCAGCTCCTTCTGATTAAATAGATAAGTAAGACTTTTATGGTCTGATTTAATCTGAAGCTTCTTCCCGTACAGATAATGTCTCCATATTTTGACAGCATGTACTACTGCCGCTAGTTCCAAATCATGAGTGGGATAATTCTTCTCATGTGTCTTTAGTTGTCTTGAGGCATAAGCAATTACTTGTTCTCTTTGCATAAGTACACATCCTAATCCCAGTCCTGACGCATCGGTGTACAAGATAAATGGTTGTCCTGGAATCGGGATGGTCAAGATTGGAGCTGATATCAATCTAGCCTTCAAGATTTGGAAACTCTTCTCGCATTAATCCGTCTAAATAAACTTCTCGCCCTTCTTAGTCAAACTGGTAAGAGGTACGGCAATTCGGAAATAGTCTTCCACAAATCATCGATAATACCTAGCTAGACCCAAGAAGCTTCTAATTTCTGCAACGCTCTTCGGTGCTTCCCACTTTACAATAGCCTCGATTTTGCTGGGATCCACTTTAATTCCTTCAGCGGATACTACATGGCCTAGAATGCGACTTCCTTTAGCCAAAACTCACACTTTAAAATTTTGGCGTAGAGCTTCTCCTTTCATAGTCGTTGCAGAGCGGCGTTTAGATTCTTAATATGAGTTTCCTTGTCTTTGGAGTAGACCAATATATCATCAATGAATACAATAACCGACGTATCCAACATGTCGTGGAAAACCTGGTTCATAAGTTCCATAAAAATTGCTGGTGCGTTTGTCAATCCAAAAGACATAACCAAGAATTCATAATGTCCATATCTGATCCTGAATGCTGTCTTAGTAATATCACCATCCTTAATCTTCAGCTGATGGTAGCCTGACCGAAGATCGATCTTGGAGAACACTTTGGCACCTTGCAATTGATCGAATAGGTCATCGTTCCGAGGCAATGGATATCGATTCTTGATTGTCAGTTTATTCAGTTCTCGATAGTCTATATACAATCAAACGCTACCGTCCTTCTTCTTCACGAATAATACTGGCGCTTCCCATGGTGATATGCTAGGACATATGTAACCTTGTCCAGCAGTTCTTGTAGTTGTACTTTCAATTCCTTCAGTTCGGTAGGAGCCATTCGATAAGGTGCTTTCGATACTGGTACGGCTCCAGATTTAAGATCTATAACAAACTCTGTGGCTCGGTCAGGTGGTAATCCTGGTAGTTCTTCAGGAAATACATCTGGAAAGTCACACACGACATCAATATCCTCCATCCGTGGTGCTTCTTTGGTAAGGTCGACCATAGATGCTAAATACCCGACTGCTCCTTTCTCAAGGCACTTCTTAGCCTTTAGCGCAGAGAGTATGAGCTTTCGTTTACGGGGAAGTTTGGTTCCCGGAAAACTGAACTCTACTCCTTCCTTGTCTTTAAATGTCAGCTTCTTTTCGACACACAATAGGTTTGCAGAATGCAGAACTAACCAGTCCATTCCCAAGATGACGTCAAAGTCTGCCATCTCAAGTTGGATCAAGGTTGCATCCAAGGTCTTTTCATCAATAAGAACTGGACATGGTCCATAACCTTTTTCTAACTCCACTTCTAATCCCATAGGTGATCGTACAAGTAGTTTGCAGTCTAAGGATTTAAGGGGTAGATTTAACTTCTTTCCAAATGTCACAGATATAAAGGAATGAGTAGCTCCTGAATCAAAGAGTACTCTAGCGAGAATGCCATTAATAGGTACGATACCTGTTGTTTTGGTTTAGTCTACAAGCTCATACAATGTAATACAACTAACTAAAAAATTTAAGTCATACCTGTGACCACATCAGGCGATGCGGCAGCATCCTCAGATGTAACCACGTAAACTCGTCCTTGATGTAGCTGTTTCTTGGGCTTAGGACATTTCCTTGCTATATGTCCCACTTGGTTGCAGTTAAAACATTTTATCCCTTCAGTAATTGGATTTTGTTGCTGTTGAGCTATGGGAGTAGTCTTGGTTGCAGCGGTAAAGCCTTGAGCACGGAAGGGTTTGAATGTCTTGTTGTTCCCTTCGTTGTAAGAATTTCCAGCTGGCCTTTTAATACCTCTGTTTTGCATGAAATAACTCTCCTTCTGGCTCGATTCTATAACTCGAGTAATTTATGCCGCTTCATTATAGATTTTCTTTTCATGTCCCAAAACATGCTCGCGGATGCTTCCCCTAAGTCCCATGACGAACCTTCGGGTCTTGGTGTTTTCCTCCTGCATACTGGTGGGTGCAAAGAAGAACAGCTCTTCATAACGCTGTTGATACGCATCCACGGTCATCTGCCCCTGATATAAACTCAGGAACTCTCTTTCCATAGAATCTCTGAAACTTCTCGAAAAGTACTTCTCAAAGAATGCCTCCTTATAAATATCCCAAGTCAGTTGGGCGTGCTTTGTTAATAAATAAGTCCTGGTAGACCTCCACCAATGGTGTGCATCTCCTTTCAGCATAAAGGTGGCACACAACACTTTTTCTTCTTCATTTAGTGTCATTATCATAAAATTTCTTTCCATTTCGTCAACCCAGTGTGCCGGCCATAAAGGATCTGCTGGCTTGGCATTAAATTCTCTGGGCTTCAGTTTCAGAAAACGTTCCACCAGTCTGGAGTGGTCTAGTTGTTGCAGGACATACGCTCCATACATAGGTGGTTGGTATTGATATCCACCTTGAGCTATCTCTGGATTTTGTACTGGAGGCTGCATGATGGGAGTCTAAGGTGCGTGGGGTACTGTGTTACTTCCCCCTGGTGCTATGCTTGCCTGTCCTGCTGGCATTGGAGGTGTCTGTGCAGCTGGAGGAGTTATGCCTATGGCAGCTTGTATAGTAGCTTGTGCCTGTTGCATTTGCTGCCACTGTTGGGCCAAGTTCATTACGACTGTGGCCAAGTCTGTTGGTGGAGCTGGCAGATTTATAAGATTTGTCTGCCCATTCATGACGGACGGTGCCATGTTCACGTTCCCCTGTGTTTCCAGGTGTGTCTGGCTATCCTCCCCCATAGGTGGTGGTGGTGGAATAGAGTTACAGCTCTGTCTGGTTACTCTACGTCCCGCCATTAATTAATCTAAAAGTGGGATTGCCTGAAATCATTGAACACGAGAGACAATCATTAAATACTTCATTCTCATATTTTAAAACCACTAACAAATGCAAATTTCAAATTTTTTAGATCATTCTGTCGAAAATGTTGTATTTTACTGTAGGGTCGATGGGTGTCCGACCCTTAGTATGCGACCCTGGGAAATCACCAATTCTTCCTGAGAGCCGGGGGTCAATGGGGAGGTCGGAGGATGTCCGACCCAGGGTGCGACCCCTGGTTCTTTGTCAGATTCCCGAGAGCCGAGGGTCGATGTGGGGGTCGATGGGTGGGTCGATTGTTTTAATCGAATTTTTCGACCCCCGGACTAAAAATCAGATATTGAAGTTTCGATTCAAAGTCCATTTCCCATTCTTTCTTCTCCGTTTCGACTCGTCTCGTCCCTCTGAGTTGCTACAGTGACAACTACGATCCGTTGGTGGTTTGCACTTCTTGTTTCGTCATCTACACCTCCGCTACAGGTATGTCTTCTACATTTTCATATTTTTAGGTTTCCTTATCTAGGTTTTTGCTCGTATATCTCGTATTTTTCAAATTAAACTTTTTCTAATCGTAAAAATTCGATTTTTATTGGGGGCTTTTGTTGTTGGTGACTCGAGGAATGAAATCCCTCAAAAATATTTGAGTTTCATCGGTTGGTTATCGAGAAACTAGAAATTTACTCTTTTTGCCCTAATTTTGTCGAGATTTCAAATTTCTTGAAATTTCTTCCAATTCAATCTTATTAGCTAAAATTTCCGACTGTATGAGTCTTACAGGATAGTTTAAGATCTATGTAAGTCCTCCTGCCTACGTGTATGGGTGAAAAGTGAGGCTTTTGACCAATTTACATCGTTATAATGTTGAAATTTTTAGATTTTTCATCTTTACTAATCCAATATCTGCTTCTCTTTGCTATTTGAAAATACTATGGCTCGTACCAAGGTACCTAGGGTTTGCCACCATCTTCCCTTCCGTTCCAATGAAGCCGAGATGCAGTATGCCCACTACGCTCACAAGAAGGTAGAGGGAGGCCGCAAAGTGGACTTGGCTAGCTTGGCCTTGTTCAATGTGGAGGGGGCCTTTGGCGATATGGGATGGCTCCCTGTCATTACCTATGACGCCTGTACCCGTCCTGACTTGGTACGCCAGTTCTACTGTAATCTCCAGGCGATGGGAGATTACTGTGAGGACAATGGGAAATCGACGTGATCCTCCTCGGGATGGAAAATGTAGATCCTGTATCGATGAAGATCGATTTGTTCTGTTGGAGTCGCCACCTAGATTAAGGTCTAGGACCTCTAAAAATGTAGCCTCACCCTAAGGTAAGACTTCTATTGAATCGTGACCCAATGTATTAGTTCTTTGGTCTGCCAGAGATCGGGTAAGTATTCAAGGTACGGTTATGGGAAGGTGTTAGGCACCCAAACCGCCCGATCAATATCGGCCTCCTAAACTTTCCTTAAATTCTAATTTTGACTGTGCTTGGTCAACTGGATGACTAGGGTTCAATGGGGGATGTCCTAAACCAAGTTGCTAAGTTATTCTAACCTAGGGTTCAGCCAATCATGTTTTAAAGCAAATAAACAAGTAAATGTAATGTACAATATTATACAGTGAACCGGACCAAAGATGGTTCGGTCCTGGACTGAATCTGAGATGTGTAAGACATCTCAAACTGCCTACGTATTCCAATCCTGGAAATCAAGTCCAAAAACGTAGTTCGAAAGTGGGTTGTGTGATTAAAGATTATGGAAGTGATTTATGCATTTGCTTCAATTAGATTCTTTGTTGTTCAAGTTGAAGTTTATGCTGGATGTATGGTTGATGGGTGGCTTTGTACCGTATTTGGGATTCCCAAATTGCCTACGTATTCTAGGGTTTGCCCTAGAAATCAGGTACGACGTAGTTCGAAAATTTATGAGAGTCGGATTTGGAATGTGTACCAAAATCCTTCCATTTTTGTCAATAGGATCTAGGGATGAGACCTAAATTCCTACCATTTTTATTTGTTTCTATTTTTGTCAATAGGATCTAGGGATGAGACCTAAATTCCTACCATTTTTATTGTTTCCATTTTTGTCAATAGGATCTAGGGATGAGACCTAGATTCCTATCATTTTTATTTGGGATGTGTACCAAATTCTTTCTATCTTTGTTAATAGGATCTAGGGATGAGACCTAAATTCCTACCATTTTTATTTGGGATGTGTACCAAATTATTTCTATTTTTGTCAATAGGATCTAGGGGTGAGACCTAAATTCCTACCATTTTTAATTGTTTCCATTTTTAGGTTTCTAGGGTTTCCTATCCCTTTTCATTGTGATTTTAATTTTTTAGGGTTTCATACCCTAATTATTCTCTTTATTCTAGGGTTTATTTTGCCCTAATTATTCTTTCCATTTTTAGGGTTTCACTACCCTAATTGTTGTTTTCTTTCCATCTTAGGGTTTTCTACCCTAATTGTTCAATTCTTTCTATTTCAGGGTGTATCTTGCCCTAATTGCTATTTTTTTTATTTTTTCTCTTTCCAAGACAAATATGGCAAATGAAAATATTCCAACTATATCAGTGGTAGTATTCCAAATATAGCAGTGTGCATCCAAACATGACAGTAATCATCCAATATAGCATGTGAGCAAGTGTAGCAGACAAATATGGCAATAAGCATGTGTAGCATTCCAATCATGGCAGTGTGACAATTCCAATTATGGCAGTGTGACCATTCCAATTATAGTAGTGCATGCATATGAGCATCCGAACATAGCATGTGAACAAATATAGCATCAAATATGGCATGTGTGAAACAACCAAAGCATATGAGAATCAATCAAAACATGATGGAACACGCAACAAGATGACAGCTTTGTCAGGCTAGACCAAAATGGGCACATAGGGCACTATACTTACTCAAAAAATTCTTAAAAGATATCCCTGGAAAGAAGACTCAGAGGCCAACATTTTGTCTCAAGGAATCTATTCCTAAAAGAGACCATAGGAAGGTCGAAAATATTTCCCAAGTACAGGCAAATACACTGGTCAGGTCTGTTCCAGATTTTTGACCAGTTGCACCATAAATTCCAAATAAAATTCTATTCTTAATGAAAATTAAATACAGACATATATCTATGTAGATAACTGTCTGACCTAAAATTTCATTAAGAAAAACAAGTTAAAACAGTATATTTTCTTTGGGAAAAATGACTCTTTTCAATCATGCAAATCAGCACATCATGACAGATCTGAAATCAAAGCACCATGCACTTAAAAATTGATATCAATTCAACGAAAAATGGAAAAAATATGAAACCAATGCCATTTTTTAGAAGACTTTCATGTCTAAAAAGTTCATGTTAAGTGGATTTTCTGATTATGGCCATAAGGCCTTTGTCTAGAGACTTTCCGATGGAGGATTGCATTACATCCGAGAAAAATAGCAATGTCAAAGACAAATTTTTTGATATATTTTCCCAATTCCAAATGGAACGAAATTTTTAGGGTAGTCTTCTATCATATCAGAGAGAATCCCATAAAATTTTTGGCTTCAAAATCTTATAAAAAATACATATGATGTACGTCCTAAGTTTGAACCCTAAATCTGGAATTTTCAGATCAGAAAATCACTTTATGAAATTTACAAAAAACATCAAACATCATTGTATATCAATAAAAAATTCATCATTGAATAGCTTAGACAAATTATCATTCATGAAAAATGTTAGACATAGGCATCCTAACATTAACAAGCATGTAATAGAGCATTCATGATTGAGATTTCATGAAAATTAGCCTTTTTCAAGCAAAATTGGCATTCGGGCATTATAACGACCTCTAAATTTGTTTAGAGTACTAACCTTGGGCTCAAATCGAGCGCAACCATTGATGAAGGGTGATTGGAGGTTGTATCAATCCCCTTTGAATGTGAATCCTCCTTCTCCTCTCTTCTGCTTCTTTCTCTCTTCTCTTTCTCTCTTTTCTTCTTCTCTTTTCTTTCTTTTCTCTTTTCTCTCTCTTTCTTTCTTCCTCTCTCATATTTTCTCTCTCTCACTCACGTTTCTCTCTCTCTCACCCACGTTCCCCTCTCTCACTGGTAAGGATCCCTCCTCTCTCATATTTATAATTTTTCACTCATTTTCTAGAAGATCCTTCTTTCCTTTTCTTCTTTTTTCTAAAAAATCTTTTTTTTCTCTCCATTTTTTCTTCTTTCCTTTCTTTTCTTCCTCTCTCACGTTTTTGCTTCTTCCTTTCTTTCCATTTTCTCATTCTTCTTCTAGAAAACCCCTTCTCTTTCACGTCTCCCTCTCTCCTCTTTCCTTTTTCTTCTCCAAGATCTTTTAGATTTCATCTCAACCCTAAAGCCTCCTTCTCTTTCACGTCTCTCTCTCTCCTCTTTCCTTTTTCTTCTCCAAGATCTTTTAGATTTCATCTCAACCCTAAAGCCTCCTTCTCTTTCATGTCTCTTCTCTCTCCTCTTTCCTTTTTATTCTCCAAGATCTTTTAGATTTCATCTCAACCCTAAAGCCTCCTTCTCTTTCACGTCTCCTCTCTCTCCTCTTTCCTTTTTCTTCTCCAAGATCTTTTAGATTTTATCTCTTATATATAATAATATATATTATATACACATATATTTAATAACATACATATATGTATAGTATACAATATATATAATATATAAATACTATGCACATGGATTGACTGGTTCGAAACGGGTTGAGACTGACTTAGGTTGACTGAGTTAAACTGATATGGGTTGAGCTAGGTTGGACCAAAACTGGCTTGAACTAAGTTGACTGGATTAATTGGAATTAACTGGGTTTTCTCTCCTTGTCATTTCATGGGTCATTTCATTGTCATCCCGCATGGAATTTTCCGATGGCCTCTATTCCAAATTTTTTTGCGTTCATTTTGTAGAACATTAAAAATGAGGAATATAGGAACTGAAATCACCTGAATCCGATGTAGAACGGAAAAGATATGCAGCTTTGAAGTTCTGACGATAATTTTGCATGCAAGTTTGCATGGGACCCACTGGTGACTTCTACCTGGGATTTTTTACGTCCACTTTGTAGAATATCATGAATGAAGAATAATGGTCTTGGGATCATCTGAATCCGATGTCGGATGATCAAGATATGATGATTTGAAATTCAAACAATCCAACTTAGGATAATTTGCATGAAGGCCCCTAGGATTGATTATAATAATTTCATAAACCTCCCTCATATGTATCATCTGACTAAAATGGTCATATCTTCCTCATTTGATATCAAAATTGAGCAATTCTAGTCTCGTTTCGAAGATAATTCTATGACCTACGCATCCATGCAAAATTATAACCCATGACCTTGCTGTGGACCCATTTAAAACTTCCTCAAATTCACAGACCCATTGAAAACTTCCTCAAATTCACAGTCAAGAATCCAAACTTTCAATCACCTTTCTTCCTTTTGTTGTCCACACACCAGCAGGACTTTGTTTAGCTGGGATGGCAAAAATGGGGTGCTTACAATTACAATGATGTTGAGAGAAGTGGTGAGCTTTGGATCACCAGCTACGTCAAGGGGGTTGATGTTTCATTCGATTATCTGCAGCTGGCCGACTTGTTGGGCATTTCCTATGATGGCCCCTTGGTGTTCTGTGCTCCTGGAGAGCCCCAGTTCTTTTCTTTACGGATTAGGGCAGAGATCGATCGTCAGTGTAAGACCCGCACGCCACGAATCCGGCCTAACCTTACATTTTGTGTCGGGACCCATCTACATATCATGGTCGAGCCAAGTGGACCAAGTGTGTGAAGAAACCCAAGACCCAATATAAAAATTTACCCAAAAACAGTCAAAATGAGGGTAGGGTCGCATGTTTTAACAGGCAGGTCCGACCCTCCCATCGACCCTCAACCATGGGTCGCAGGGTCTATGAGTTGTCCGACCCTCCCATCGACCCTCACCATCGACCCTCGGCATTCGGGAAAAACAGCACGAACCAAAAATTGAGAAACCTTCCTAATTTCGATTGGAACCTTTCCTAAACTCAATGGGACGTATTTTGGGAGGTTTTACACTATAAATAGGACGTCCCTAAGCCTCTTTCACTCCTTTTAAAACCCTAATTGGGTTGAGAGAAAGAGAAGAGAATGAAGAGAAGAAGAGAAGGAAAACTTGAAGAAAAGGCTAAGGAAGAAGAGGAAATTCAGAGGAACTCTGAATCTCAGCAAAACTAAGGTATGGATACATTCCCCATGATTTATTTAAGACTTTAGAATGGTTTATGAAGAGGATATGACTTAGAAGAAACCCAAATCATCCATCCATGGTTAGGTTTTCATGGAAAACCATGGAGGAGATCATTAAAACCATGTAGGTGAATAAAGTATAGTTCTAAACCATAGAACATGTATAGAATGGATTGTGGAAGTAAGCCATAGGACCCAACCATGAAAGAGAGAATGAAATCTGATATTATCGACTCAAACCATGGAGGGTCGCACCTAGGGTCGATGGCAGATCCGACCCTAGCATCGACCCTCAGTGTTCGGAAAGTTCAGATTAGGGGGAGGGTCGCACCCAGGGTCGATCATGACTCCGACCCTACCTCCGACCCTCAGTTAACAGCATGGTTTTTAAATTGGAAATTAATTCTAATTAAATTCTATCGACTTTGTTAGGTTTGCTAGCAATATAATAACAATATAAAGGTGATTCTAAAGCTTGGAAGAGGATCTAATAACAAGCTAAGGTAAGGGAACAAGACCTAAACTAATTGGTTAATAATAAATTATTTTTATTTCTTGAGTCCGATGCCATGAATGATTTTATGCGTGTATGATTGTTATGTGCATTCAACATGTCATCCAATATTTCTATTATTACTGTTCATGCATATTTAAATTTATTGATTATAACATGATGATGTTGATGATGGTAGGAATAGGCATGTGAATGTTTGTGTTTGACTGGTGTACATGGTGCGGGTAGGGATGGTATCAATCGGTACAACCATGACCGTTCTTCATGGGGTGTATATTGTGCCATGGTCTATTCAAGTCATGTCCACTAAGCAGGTGTTAGTGTGCTTGATGCGAGGGGAGCATCAGGGGGAGGACGTGGCATTGTGGTTCAGCCTGGTCACCAGACTCTAGCTCTATCTCTACTCAAGTCTTGTCCACTAACATCGTCGTATCGCCATTACCTTAGCAGAACTAATATGTCGTAGGGTATCAGGGGGGACGTGGCATTGTGGTTCAGCCTGGTCACCAGACCCTAGCTCTATCTCTATGGATGTATTGAGGGATGCTGGGGTGAGGCCTTGGATACATTGTTTGACATTAGGGTTGGTTAGTTGCGAGCCCAGTTTGCATGCCCTCGCCAACAGGGGCTTACGTGTTGGTATGGGCAACCGGTATAGCCATGCCGTTTTCATGGGGTGTATATTGTCCATGGTGGGTGCATGTGGGGCGACGGTGCCATTTTCATTGGGCGTTTCCACACACTCGTGTATAGAGGTGCGGCGGCCACCTATCCTTTCTATAGCACGTTGCAAACTTTAAACCAGACCAAAGATATGAATTGATTGCATGCATATGTATTGTTGCATTGTTTTGTTTTCTCATTGAGCCGTGATGTGTGCTCACCCTTTTGAATTCGAAAACTTTTAGTTGATGATGTAGGTACCACCGTTGAAGATTACATGAACGCTCTTGTGTACGCGCATGTGGCGACAATGGAAGCTGAAGACATAGTGGATACGCATGACTCCTCTTGCGAGTGCAACTCATGCGTATTCGATTAGATTTTGTTTTATTTATTTGGATTTAGTAAGGACATGTATTCGATATTTTATTTATGTCTCGGTTGAAACAACATAATTAGATATTTTATTTATGAGTATCATAGTTAGAATTTCTCAGTTCATTATCTGTAAGACTTTCGCTATTTATTTTATTACCCCTGATTAATGTGGAATGTGTTTTGGTTTATCATATGTGGGATAGCCTATTTTGAGATCCTGGTTGAACCGTTGGTTTATTGACGGTTCATCACACCATTCCGGTTGGTGCAGAATTGGGGTGTGACAACTTGGTATCAGAGCTCTCGTAGGCCTTACCCATTAAACCTGAATACTTCCACTGGAGTCCATGAACTGAGTTAGGATAAATTAAAAACTTTAATACAAACAAACTATAAGCACCTGTGTTGGTTGAGGCAGAACTTAAACAAGACAATAATGTACATATTAAAA
Organism: Protea cynaroides; assembly: GCA_028583415.1. Taxonomy (NCBI): domain Eukaryota; kingdom Viridiplantae; phylum Streptophyta; class Magnoliopsida; order Proteales; family Proteaceae; genus Protea; species Protea cynaroides. The sequence goes on from CM053268.1 coordinate 69,922,279, forward strand.
AGGTGGAACCATATATATACACTCAAACAGAAAGAGAAGACAAAAAATTATCCTAATAAACAAATGATATAGGGTATTATCTGCAAGTTGGGTAGTTATCCAAGTATACCAGGATATAGTACAGTAGCAAGAAGGGAGCTTCTATAAAGTAGAAAACTGGAATACCGAGTTGGTACTCACAAGATGTGAAACTCGATGTAAGACAGAGGAAGAAGGAAAATGGCTAGTAATGCCAAAACCCCTGTAGAGATAAAGGAAAAGTTCTCGGGCTAAATCCAAACAGAGATAAGAGGATAATGGCCATGTAAGTAGATATGTTTATATAGGATGCGTGCATTATTGACTTACTGTTATGATTATAGAGGATGCACATACTTGATTTTAATTCTCGTACCTTGACAGGATACCTTCTTGATTTAACCTGTCAATTGGAGTTACAAATATTGTTTCTTTAATATTAGTCCTGATTATACCAATCTGCACCATTCTCATTTTCGACAACATGAACAGAGATACGAACTGAATGAACAGTTAAATGTTTAATTGTGTTGAGCGTACGTCTACTGATTTATACCTGATTTATTGATGTATGAAAATTTTCTCCAGATTTATACCTAATATACTAATGTATGAAATCTTCTCTAGATTTATTCCTATAGTGCCTTGACCAATGGCATTATATATTCGATAGAACCTGTAACCATGAGGTTAAGAATTTTAAAACCTCTATTGCATGTATTTGGACCACCGTGCAACTTAACAATCTTTTGATGCCGGTTGGATTACTACAGATTTACTCCTGATTATTTAAACCTAGGTTCACCAGATAAAGCAAGTGTTTGTCATTATGGTAAATCGACGAAAGAAAGTGAATCACTTTTGGATGAACAGTTTGATTCATACACTCCCTGACCTTTGATGATAAAAATGCATAGAGATAATGGAATTATTGGAAGAAAGATGATTAAATTCAGATTAAATGTCATAGCCAATGAACCTCATATGAAGTAATAGAGGATTTGTTTTGAGATTGCTAAATGGATGGATATGAATCATGTCTATAAAAGAGTGCATGAGAAAATGTGAGAACTATTAAGAGTAGCCAGTAAAGAAATTGATAGCACTCAAGTAGAGTTAAGGATGGTTATATCGGTATGAATTTTGACAAGGTAGAAGATTCCTAAAGGCAAGTTTAAGAGTGGATACAAGGATAAAGTCATGGCATAAGTAGTACTCGATTTAATACAATGATAATTGAGTTATGCCCAATGTTGAGGGATATGATGAAGTAAAGACCAAATAGTTTGGCTGAATTAATGAATTTATAAGCATATACCCTAATGCTTATAGATAGACTTGGGATATGAAGTAACAATCACAAGATTTTTCGAGGTATATGGAAGAGAGAGCAAGGTAGAACATCAAGGATAAAAGAAATACAAGCTAATGAGTGCAATATGAGATTTTGATGATAGTTTTTGAAAAATCAAAAGAGATGAAGAAACTAGAGAAGCTATTAAGACCGTTACACCAGATTTTTTAGTTCAAGTCTTTTTGGACTAGATGTTCAATTGGATGAGTGTTATGAACGAAGTCCAAATCGTATGGATGGATGGAATTTGGACGCAACCTAATTAAACTTGAGATGGCAGACTTTGATGTCATCTTGGGGATAGACTGGTTGTCTCAACACTCTACAAGTGATTATGTGCATAGAAGAGGTTATCATTCAAGAATAAAACAACATATGATTTAGTATCATTGGGAGTATGTTGCCTAGGAAGTGAAAGCTGATCCGCGCTATGCTAAAGGCGAAGAGATTTTGAAGAGAAATGAGTTGGATATATGGGAAGATATTGATGTAATGCATGAATTTCCTGATGTATTTCTAGGAAACTTATCGGGTTACCATCTGATTAAGTGACCGAGTTCATCATAGACTTGTTACCAAGGACGATACTTGTGTCAAAAGCACCTGTAGAGTAGCTCCTATGGAGTTGAAGGAACTAAGACTCAACTACAAGAGTTATTAGACCAAGGTCCTAATCGGCTAAGTATTACGTCACGGGGAACGCCAATGCAATTCGTGAAGAAGAAGGACGGTAGTGTCAGATTATGCATAGACTACCGGGAACTAAACAAGTTCAAGATCAAGAATCGATATCTACTACCTCAGATCGATGACTTGTTTAAATAGTTGCAAGGAGCAAAGGAATTTTCTAAGATTGATCTTCGATCAAGATAGCATCAGCTGAAGAATTTGGGTAGAAATATCTCGAAGATAGCTGTTAGAATCGAGATTGGTCATTATGAGTTCTCGATTATGACGTTTGGATTAACCAATGCCCTTACATCTTTTATGGAGCTGATGAACTGGGTGTTTCATGACTTGTTGGACACGTCGGTCATAGTTTTCATAGATGATATTTGGTTTATTCCAAGAATGAAGCAACTCATATAACGGATTTTAGAACAGCTTCACAACAGCTGAGAAGGGAAAAAGCTTTATGCCAATTCCAAGGAATATGAGACCCGATTAAACAAAGTGATCTTATTAGATCACGTAGCGTCATAAAAAGGAATAAAGTGGCCCCTATTTAGATAGAAGTAAACATATGGTGAGAAACACCTAAAGAATTTGCGAAGATAAGAATTTTCTTGGGTTTAGCTGGTTATTACAGATGATTTTTAGAGGACCACTCTAAGATCGCAATACCTCTTACCAAGCTAACCATGAAAGGAGATGAGTTTAATTTGACTGACAAGGGTGAAGAATATTTCCAGATTCTAAAGTAAGATTGATATCAGCTCCCATCTTGATGGTTCCGGCACCAGAGGATCTAGGATGCGGGTTGATGTAAGGTAAATAAGCGATTGCATATGTTTCAAGAAAACTAAAGGAGCATGAGAAGTGTTACCCTACTCATGACTTGGAGTTACCGGTGATGAATTATGCAATCAAGACTTGGAGACATTATCTAAACGGAGAATAATTTTAGGTTAAGAGTCCTATTTATCTCTTCATCAGAAAGAGTTGAACATGAGGATAGGAAAATAGTTTGAACATTGAAGGATTAAGACCATGATATTCAAGGTCACTGAGCAAGGTTAATGTAGTAGCTAAGCCATAAGCAAAAAGGGATTATGAGGTCTGAAGAAGGACCGAGTATAAATGTTGCCTTATGTTCTGCAACAACAGATTCAGATTTGGAAAATAGTAACATATAATAAGAGCTAGTGATGATCCAATCGAGCGAGAACTTATGGATGAATTATGAAACAATAGTTCGGTTGCATTTATGGCATTAAAAATCATCTCTGAATTGGTGGATGAAATAAAAGTAGTAATTTTGTTAAATCTGTATATAAGAATAATGTCAGGAGATTTAGAGAAAGAAAAACCTAACCCTGACTTACTTTGGATGCGGAGATGGTACTCAGATACAGAGGCAGATTCTGAATACATGAAGATAAAGACTTGGATACTATGAAGAGGATAATGATAAGAGTCCATTGTACTCAATATTCAGTACATACCAGAGTACCAATATGTATCATGACATGAATAGATTATTTTGGCAGAAAGGGAATGGAAGTGGTTGTGGATAGATGCATGTTTCAGTAATTGAATTATCAGTAAGTAAAGGCTAAAAGACAAAAACCAACATGGCTACAACAATAACTATCAAATCCAGTCTGAAAGTGGAACTGCATTACAATGAACTATGTCACCGGTATACCACTGATCGGTTGATGCAGTTTGGGTGATTGTTGATCGCATTATGAAGATAGCTTATTCCATTGCGATACAACCTCGGTATGCTTTGGAGCGGCTAACTAAGCTATATATGGATAGTATTGCCAGATTGAATGGTATGCATGAGAGCTTAGTGTCGGTCAGAGGCTTATGCCTTATCTCAAAGTTTTGGAAGGATCTACAAAAATAATAGGGACAAAGTTGAAGTTTAGTACTGCACTTTACCTCAAACCGACGGACGGTCAGAGCGGACTATACAGATCCTAAGAGATATGCTCCGAGCTTGTAAAATTGATTTCAAGGAGCTTGAGTTGAGAAGTTAACCATGAATCGAAGTTGCTACCAAGCTACTATGTAGATGTCACCTATGAAGCATGGTACGGTAGAAATGTCAAATCCCTTTATTTTGGAATAAAGTCGGTGAATGAAGATTCTTAAGACCTAAGTCTAATGAAGAAAAACTATCAAGTGGCAAGCTGGAGCAAAGAAAAGGGGCAGGATAGCTCAAGATGTCAGAAGAGACACCAAGACCTTGAGTTCGCCATAAGGGACAAAGTGTTCTTGAAGAAATCACTTATGCACAGTTTGAAACGATTAGACAAGAAGGGAAAGTCATATTTTATATATGTGTTGGATCTTACAAACTTTGGAGAGACGTGGAAAAGTTGTATATCAATTAGCGTTACCGATGTCCATGTCTAGTGTGCATGATGTATTTCGTGTGTCACTTTTGAAGAAGTACATTAAAGATCCATATTAAAGGTATTGACCACAGAATCACTGGATTAGATAGAATGTTTAACTATTGAAGTGGTACCAGCCTAGTTCACTATTGGGAAGGTACAATGTTTTCAAAGCTGGGATAATTATTATGTGAAGGTAACCTGGCAAAGACAATACGTGGAGAAGAGTGCATAGGAGGACGAAGATGCAATGCGGAAATAGAATTCCCACCTATTGACTTCAAAGTAAAATAAAAATTTTGAGGACAAAATTTATTTTAAGGATGGGGGAGTTGTAAGATTCGTTCAAATTTTGAGGACAAAATTCATTTAAGGATGGGGGAGTTGTAAGATACGTACTTTCAAATTTCTAGGACGAAAATTCTTTTAAGGGTGGTGGAGTTGTAAGACCCGCACGCCACGAATCCGGCCTAACCTTACATTTCGTGTCGGGACCCATCTACATATCATGGTCGAGCCAAGTGGACCAAGTGTGTGAAGAAACCCAAGACCCAATATAAAAATTTACCCAAAAACAGTCAAAATGAGGGTAGGGTCGCATGTTTTAACAGGAAGGTCCGACCCTCACCATCGACCCTCAACCACGGGTTGCAGGGTATATGAGTTGTCCAACCCTCCCATCGACCCTCACCATCGACCCTCGGCATTCGGGAAAAACAGCACGAACCGAAAATTGAGAAACCTTCCTAATTTCGATTGAAACCTTTCCTAAACTCAATGGGTCGTATTTTGGGAGGTTTTACACTACAAATAGGACGTCCCTAAGCCTCTTTCACTCCTTTTAAAACCCTAATTGGGTTGAGAGAAAGAGAAGAGAAGGAAGAGAAGAAGAGAAAGAAAACTTGAAGAAAAGGCTAAGGAAGAAGAGGAAATTCAGAGGAACTCTGAATCTCAGCAAAACTAAGGTATGGATACATTCCCCATGATTTATTTAAGACTTTAGAATGGTTTATGAAGAGGATATGACTTAGAAGAAACCCAAATCATCCATCCATGGTTAGGTTTTCATGGAAAACCATGGAGGAGATCATTAAAACCATGTAGGTGAATAAAGTATAGTTCTAAACCATAGAACATGTATAGAATGGATTGTGGAAGTAAGCCATAGGACCCAACCATGAAAGAGAGAATGAAATCTGATATTATCAAACCATGGAGGGTCGCACCTAGGGTCGATGGTAGATTCGACCCTAGCATCGACCCTCAGTGTTCGGGAAGTTCAGATTAGGGGGAGGGTCGCACCCAGGGTCGATCATGACTCCGACCCTACCTCCGACCCTCAGTTAACAGCATGGTTTTTAAATTGGAAATTAATTCTAATTAAATTCTATCGACTTTGTTAGGTTTGCTAGCAATATAATAACAATATAAAGGTGATTCTAAAGCTTGGAAGAGGATCCAATAACAAGTTAAGGTAAGGGAACAAGACCTAAACTAATTGGTTAATAATAAATTATTTTTATTTCTTGAGTCCGATGCCATGAATGATTTTATGCGTGTATGATTGTTATGTGCATTCAACATGTCATCCAATATTTCTATTATTACTGTTCATGCATATTTAAATTTATTGATTATAACATGATGATGTTGATGATGGTAGGAATAGGCATGTGAATGTTTGTGTTTGACTGGTGTACATGGTGCGGGTAGGGATGGTATCAATCGGTACAGCCATGACCGTTCTTCATGGGGTGTATATTGTGCCATGGTCTATTCAAGTCATGTCCACTAAGCAGGTGTTAGTGTGCTTGATGCGAGGGGAGCATCAAGGGAAGGACGTGGCATTGTGGTTCAGCCTGGTCACCAGACTCTAGCTCTATCTCTACTCAAGTCTTATCCACTAACATCGTCGTATCGCCATTACCTTAGCAAAACAAATATGTCGTAGGGTATCAGGGGGGACGTGGCATTGTGGTTCAGCCTGGTCACCAGACCCTAGCTCTATCTCTATCAATGTATTGAGGGATACTGGGGTGAGGCCTTGGATACATTGTTTGACATTAGGGTTGGTTAGTTGCGAGCCCAGTTTGCAAGCCCTCGCCAACAGGGGCTTACGTGTTGGTATGGGCAACCGGTACAGCCATGCCATTTTCATGGGGTGTATATTGTCCATGGTGGGTGCATGTGGGGCGACGGTGCCGTTTTCATTGGGCGTTTCCACACACTCGTGTATAGAGGTGCGGCGGCCACCTATCCTTTCTATAGCACGTTTTAAACTTTAAACCAGACCAAAGATATGAATTGATTGCATGCATATGTATTGTTGCATTGTTTTGTTTGCTCACTGAGCCGTGATGTGTGCTCACCCCTTCGAATTTGAAAATTTTTAGTTGATGATGCAGGTACCACCGTTGAAGATTACATGAACGCTCCTGTGTACGGGCATGTGGCGACAATGAAAGCTGAAGACATAGTGGATACGCATGACTCCTCTTGCGAGTGCAACTCATGCGTATTCGATTAGATTTTGTTTTATTTATTTAGATTTAGTAAGGACATGTATTCGATATTTTATTTATGTCTTGGTTGAAACAACATAATTAGATATTTTATTATGAGTATCACAGTTAGAATTTCTTAGTTCATTATCTGTAAGACTTCCGCTATTTATTTTATTACCTCTGATTAATGTGGAATGTGTTTTGGTTTATCATATGTGGGATAGCCTATTTTGAGATCCTGGTTGAACCGTTGGTTTATTGACGGTTCATCACACCATTCTGGTTGGTACAGAATTGGGGTGTGACAGTCAGCTCATCAAACCTGATCGTTGGGAGATGAAAACGAGTTATCTGCATTCAGATCCACGGGTATACTAAAAGATCATTCAGTATAACCTAATACCGCAGAGTGGACATTACGAGAGGGTCTCCCAGTTGACCCAGTATCTGTTGTACTGTATATGCACTAAACAGCCCGTCTGCCTTCCCTATATCATCATGCAGACGATGATCAGTACCACGTTGCCCAGTCACACTGGCAACCTTCCTTATGGATGCATGATCACTACCTTGCTTACCCGCCTGGGGGTTGATTTGTTGGATGAGAAGATTCAGGAGAAATCCTTTTCATTGCCTCTAGATTGGGAGGTTATTTGCAAGATGGGCATGCGGGATGCCCAGGTCAGCGATGAAGAGATGAACACGATGGTGTGCCCTCGCACTCGAGTAGAGATGGCTGACGCTGAGGCAGCAGCAGCAGCCGCTGGAGCAGGGGTTCATGGGGATGATGACGATCGGCTATACATGGATATAGATGCCATACCTCCTCCATCACCTACTCATACTACAGGAGCTGGTCCGTCTTCTTCAGCTGGTCCTTCGCATGTAGCTGGTCCTTCATATGCTCCTTCTGATGACATGATGGGGATCTTACACAAGATTCAAGAGGCTCAGCATATGTTTGACTTGAAGATGGGAGAGCTTTTAGAGGCTCAGCGCTTGTCCGATCAGCGGGTGGGAGAGCTTCTGGTTGTTCAGCACGTATCGGAGCAGCGGGTGGGAGAGCTTCCAGCTGCTCAGCACATGTCGGATCAGCGGGTGGGAGAGCTTAGGGATGCTCAGTGTGTGACTGACCAACGGGTGGCTGATCTCACAGCTAGTCTCCAGACGACCCAGACTCAGATAGCTTGGTTGATTAGAGTCTACGCTGAGGACTATGATAGAGACCGTGAGGCACTGCCTCCCCCATCACCTCCAGCTTCTTGATGTATTTCTTTTATCTTTCTTTTGTACTTCAGAGTAACTGTCTGGACTGTGGACTGTACTCTGCTTTAATCATATATATAAACATTTGTTCTTCATTTTGGTTGTATATAAATTTGTTTCTCATTTAATAGATGCATTATTCTCTTTCAGTTTAGTCTCAAACAACACAGATGCTTATGGTGTGTTATTATTACATCTTTTAAATTTTTATCCTATCTCAGTTCACGACCTTTTGTGGAAGAATACGGGTTTCACAGACAAGGCCTGAGATGCTCTGATACCAAGTTGTCACACCCCAATTCTGCACCATTCAGAATGGTGTGATGAATCGTTAATAAACCAACGGTTCAACTAGGATCTCTAATAGGCTGTGTCCATTAAAAATAAAAACCATACACATCCACAACCATAATCAGAATAAATACACAATAGCGGAAGTCTTATAGTAATTGAACCGAGAAATATAACTGTGATAACCATAATAAAATATCAAGTTATTGTTGTATCAACTGAGACATAAATAAATAAAGTATCAATTACATCCCTTTAATAATTCAAACAAAAATCTAATCGTATACGCATGAGTTGGACTCGCATGAGGGGTCATGCGTATCCACTAAGTCTTCGGCTTCCATTGCAGCAACATGCACGTACACCGGAGCACTCATATAATCTTCGACCGTAGTACCTGCATCATCAACTAAAAATATTTGACGTCAAGAGGGTGAGCACACATAATGGCTCAGTGAGCAAACAAAACAATGCAACAAACATATGTATGCATTCAATTCATATCTTTGGTCTGGTATATAAGTTTGCAATGTGCTATAGAAAGGATTGGTGGCCAAAGGTTACGTTTATTGACGTCGCACCTCTATACATGAGTGTGTAAAGCCGCCCAAAGATAACATTTATTGTCATCCTACATGCACCCACCATGGACAATGTACACGCAAAGATTACGTTTATTGCTGTATTGGTTGCCCATACCAACACGTAAGCCCCTGCTGGCGAGGGCTCACAAACTGGGCTCGCAACTAACCAATCTTAATGCCAATCAGTGTATCCAAGGCCTCACCCCAGAATCCCTCAATACGTCCATAGAGATAGGGCTAAGGCCCCCCGGCAGAGTTAGAGACTACACGGTCCAAGACCACCTCCCCTCATACACTACGACGTAATAGTTCTGCTAAGGTAATGGCGATACGACGATGTCAGTGGACAAGACTTGAGTTAGAGACAGAGCTAGAGTGCTGAGGCCTGGCCTATGATACCCCCCTGATACTTGCTCGCATCAGGCACACCAACCACACACATACATTCACATGCCTATTCCTATCATCATCATCATCATCATGTTATAATAATAATTTAAATATGCATGAACAGTAATAATAGAAATATTGGATGACATGTTGAATGCACATAACAAGCATACACGCATAGAATCGATCATGGCATTGGACTCAAGAATAAAACAGTTTATTATTAACTAATTAGTTTAGATCATGTTTCCTCACCTTTGCTTGATCGTAGATCCTCTTTCAAGCTTTAAGAATCAACTAAATATCAATATTATATCACTAAAAGACCTAATCAAGTCGATAGAATTTAATTAGAATTAATTCTGATTTTAAAAAGCATGCTGTTAACTGGGGGTCGATGCTAGGGTCGGAGGTTCCATCGACCCTGGGTGCTACCAACCATATTCTAGACTTCCCGAACATTGGGGGTCGATTGTTAGGGTTTGGTAGGGTCGATTGGCCATCGACCCCCTGTGCGACCCCCCATAGGTTTAGTCAAATTTTCATCCTACAGTCAATTCCTTCGGGTTTGGGTCCTATGGCTTGCTTCTACAATCCATTACATACATGTTCTATGGCTTAGAACCATAGTTTATTCACCTACATGGTTTTTACGATCTCCCCTATGGTTTTCCATGAAAACCTAACCATGGATGGATGATTTGGGTTTCTCCTAGATCATTCCCTCTTCACTATCTACTCTAAGGTCTTTAGAACTACATGGAGATAGTATCCATACCTGAGAATTAGGCTGGTTTCTCTGAAGCCTTCTCTTTGATCTTTCTCTCCACTTTCCTTCTCTTCTCTTTCTCCTCTCCTTCTCTTCTCTTTCTCTCAATCCAATTAGGGTTCTAAAAGGAGTGAAAGAGGCTTTGGGACATCCTATTTATGGAGTAGGAACTCCCAAAATAAGTCCCATTGAGATTAGGAAAGAATCCCATTGAAATTTAGAAAGTTCTTAATTCACGGTTTCTGTCGGCAGACTGGGGGTCGATGAGGGGTTCGGAGATCCCGTCAACCCCTGGTTCTAAAATGTCTGACCCCCGGTTAAAAAACTCAAGGTCTGACTTTTATACTGGGGGGTCCAACCCTGCCTTGCTGGGTATGCGATCCTCCCCCTTATTTTAGTGTTTTTGGGTCAGTTTAATACCTGGGATTGTGATCTCCCTCACGCACTTGATCCATTTGGCTCGACCATGATGGGTAGACCTGGTTCAAGGTGGTAAGACCGGATTAGTTTGATACAGGTCTTACACTATCGCTCGATCGGGTGGTAATCCTGGTAGTTTTTCAGAAAATACATCTGGAAAATCACACACAACATCAATATTCTCCATTTGTGGTGCTTCCTTGGTGAGGTCGACCACTGATACTAGATACCCAACTCCTCCTTTCTCGAGGCATTTTCTAGTCATTAATGCAAAGAGGATGAGTTTTTGTTTACGGGGAAGTTTGGCTCCCGCAAAACTAAACTCTACTCCTTCCTTGTCTTTAAATGTCAGTTTCTTTTCTGCACATAATAGGTTTGCAGAATGCCGACCTAACCAGTCCATTCCCAAGATGACGTCAAAGTCTGTCATCTCAAGTTGAATCAAGGTTGCATCCAAAGTCTTCTCGTCCAATAAGAACTGGACATGGTCTTTCTAATTCCACTTCTAATCCCATCGACGATCGTACAAGCAATTTGTATTCTAATGATCTGAGGGGTAGATTCAGCTTCTTTCCAAATGACACAAATATAAAATAATGAGTAGCACTAGAATCAAAGAGTACTCTAGCAGGTATGCCATTAATAGGTACAATACCTGTGATTTGTTTTAGTTTTAGTCTACAAGATCATACAATGTAACACAAATGAAATGTTCAGGTCATACTTGTGACCACATCAGGTGATGCGGCAGCATCCTCAGATGTAACAGCATAAACCTTTCCTTGCTGTAGCTGCTTCCTGGGTTTAGGACATTCCCAAAAATAATGTCCCACTTGATTGCAGTTATAACATTTTACTCCATCATTATTTTGCTTTTTTTGCGGTTGAGCTGTTGGAGTAGTCTTGGCTGCAGCATTGAATCCTTGAGTATGAAAGGGTTTGAATGTCCTTGTATTCCCTCCGTTATAAGAATTCCCATTTGACCTTTTAATACCCCTGTTTTGAGCGAAGTAGCTCTCCTTCTGGCTCGACTCTATTACTCGAGCAGTTTGTACTGCTTCATTGTAGACCTTCTTTTTTAATCCCAGAACAAGCTCCTGAATGCTTCCCCTAAGTCCCATGACGAACATTCGGGTCTTTGTATTTTCCTCTTGCATGCTAACGGGTGCAAAGAAAAACAGCTCCTCATAACGCTGTTAGTATGCATCCACAGTCATCTGGCCCTGATATAGACTCAGGAACTCTCTCTCCATAGAATCTCTGAAACTTCTGAGAAAGTACTTCTCAAAGAATGCCTCTTTACATATAGCCCAGGTCAATTGGGTGTGCTTTGTTAATAGATAAGTCTGTATGGACTTCCACCAGTGGTGTGCATCGCCTTTCAGCATGAAGGTTGCACACAACACTTTCTCCTCCTCATTCACTGTCATCATCATAAAATTTCTTTCCATTTCATCAATCTAGTGTGCTGGCCACAAAGGATCTGCTGGCTTACCATTATATTCTTTGGGCTTCATCTTCAGAAAATGCTCGATCAGTCGGGAGTTGTCCAGCTGATACAGAGCATAGGCCCCATACATAGGTGGTTTATACTGGTAACTGCCTTGAGCTACCTCAGGATTCTGTACTTGAGCCGGCATGACTGGTGTTTGAGGTACATGGGGTACCGTGTTGCTTCCCCCTGGTACTGTGCTAGCTTGTCCTGCTGGCATAGGTGTCGTATGTGCAGCTGGAAAAGCCATGCCTATAGCAGTCTGTATATTGGCTTGCACCTGCTGTATTTACTACAGCTGTTGAGCCAAGTTCATTACTGCTGTAGCCAGATCTGTAGGTGGGGCTGGCAAGTTTATAGGATTTGCCTGGCCACTAGCCACTGGCGGTGTCGTATTCAGATTCTCCTGTGCTTCATGATTTACATGACTGTCTTCCTCCACAGGTGGTGGTAGAATTAGGTTACGGCCTCGTCTGGTTATCCTTCGCCCAGCCATTTCCTATTCTGGTGGTGGTAGTGTCTGAAAACAATCATAGCACATGTGAGGCAATCAATATAAGTTGTTCTCAACTAAAAAATCCATCTAATTAACATAAATTTCTAATTTTCAGATCATTCCAACAAAATACTGTATTTTCCATCGTAGGGTCGATGGTAGGGTCAGTCCTTATGCGACCCTAGGGTATGCAACCCTATTAAACCCTATCATCTTACCGAGAGCCTAGGGTTGATGGTAGGGTTGGTCTATGTCTGACCCTAAGTCTGACCTATGGTTCTCGTTAAGATCACCGAGAGCCTAGGGTCGATGGTAGGGTCTGACATAGGGTCACATATTTTGGTCAAATTCTGCGACCCTATGATCCAGAATCAGGTTTTTAAACCCGATTTTGGATTCATTTCTCATTCTTTCTCTTTTCTTCCAACACAACTCGCTTCCCCTAAGTTGCTACAGTATCGACCCCTAGGGTTTGGTGATTGTTTCTTCCGTTCGTGACTTCCGCTCCTCCTCAGGTAACTGTTTCACATTTTTAAACTTTCCAAACTAGGTTTTTCGCCCATTACATCGTTTTCTTCAAATTAAACTTTTTCCAACCGTAAAATTTTAATTTTTATTAGGGGCTTTTACTATTGGTCACCCAATGGATGAAAGCCCTCAAAAATATTTGAGTTTCATCGGTTGGTTATCGAGAAACTTGAAATTTTCTATTTTGACCTAATTTTTGAGATTTTTCGAATTTATTGAAATTTCTTCAAATTCGATCTTTCTAGATTAAATTTCCAACTGTATGAGCCTTACAGGATGGTTTGGACCCTGTGTAAGTCCTCCTGCCCAAGTGTTTGGGTGAAAAGTGAGGCTTTTGGCCAATTCATGCCGTTATAATGCCGAAATTTTTGAGTTTTTTACCATTACTAATCTATTATTTGTTTTTCTTTGTTTTGACAGATAGTATGGCACGTACCAAGGTTCCTAGGACTCATGACCCAGTTCGTTTCTTCTCCAATGAGGCTGAAGCTCGGTATGCTCGCTATGAGCGTAAGAAAGTAGAAGGGGGTCGTTGTGTGCACTTGGCTAGTCTAGCCTTGTTCAACATGGAGGGTGCTTTTGGTGACAGGGGCTGGCTTCCTGTGATCACCTATGAGGCTTGTACCCACCCTAATCTGGTGAGACAGTTCTATTGCAATCTCCAGGTAGTGGGGGATCGCAATGACACAGAGAGAGGTAGGGAGCTCAGGATCACGAGCTACGTCAAAGGGGTAGAGGTTTCATTTGACTGCCAACAGTTGGCTGATCTTTTGGGCATATCAAATGACGGCCCTTTGATTTACTGTGCTCCCAAGGAGCCCCAGTTCCTATCCTTGGAGATACGTGCTGAGATTCACAGTCAGCTTATTAGAGATGATCGCTGGGAGATGAAAGTGATCAACCTACGTCTAGAGCCTCAGGTGTACTGCAAGATCATCCAGCACAACCTGATACCCCAGAGTGGACAATATGAGAGGATCTTCCAGTTGATTCGGTACGTCCTCTACTGCATTTGCACTAGGCAGCCTGTCTGCCTACCTTACATTATCATGAGGATGATGATCCGTGCTACGCTGCCTGGTCAGCTAGGCAACCTGTCCTACGGACGTCTGATCACTACATTGCTCACCCGCCTAGGCGTTGATTTAGTAGATGAGAGGATTCAGGAAAAGACCTTCTCATCGGATCTTGACTGGGAGGCCATCTGTAGCATGGGTATGCGGGATGCTCAGGTCAGTGATGATGAGAGAAACGCTCTGGTGCATCCTCGTACTTGAGTAGAGACAGCAGACGCTGAGGCGGCAGCAGCAGCAGCCGGAGTAGGGGTCCATGGGGGTGATGCTGAGGATGAGGATCGCATGTATATGGATGTAGATGCCATACCTCCTCCATCACCTCTACATTCTACTGGAGCTGGTCCATCTCGGGCTCCTTCACACATGGCTGGTCCTTCACACCCACCATCTGATGATATGATGGGATTACTGCGTGAGATCAGAGAGGCTCAGCACGCGACGCACTTGTGAGTGGGAGAGCTTCTAGATGCTCAGCGTGCGTCTAATCAGCGGATGGCCGAGTTGACAACTAGTCTCCAGACGACCCATACTCAGGTAGCCTGGTTGACTAGAGTGTATGCTGAGGACTACGACAGAGATCTCGAGGCACCTCCTCCTTCATTACCTCCAGCTCCATGATGTATATTTTCTTTTTATCCTTCTTTGTACTATAGAGTAACTGTCCGGGTTGTGGACTATACTCTGCTTTGAATATGTATAAACGTGCTTTTTAATTGATGTATATGAAACATGTTTCTCCTTTTTATATGTGCATTATTCTCTTTCTTTAATTTTGTCTCAAACAACATAGGTGCTTATTGTCACACCCCAATTCCACACTATTCAGAACGGTGTGATGAACCGCTAATAAACCAAAGGTTCAACCAGGATCTCTAATAGACGGTGTCCTTTAACTTAAACCATACACATCCACAACCATAATCAGAATAAATACACAATAGCGGAAGTCTTAATATTAAATGAACTGAGAATCTAACTGTGATAATCATAAATAAAATATCCAATTATGTTGTATCAACCGAGACATAAATAAATAAAATATCAAATTACATTTCCTTAATAGTTCAAATAAAAATCTAATCGAAAACGCATGAGTTGCACTCGCATGATGAGTCATGCGCCTCCACTATATCTTCAGCATCCATTGCAGCAACGTGCCCATATGCAGAAGCATTCATGTAATCTTCCACAGTAGTACCTGCATCATCAATTAAAAATATTCGAATTTAAAAGGGTGAGCACATATCACGGCTCAGTGAGCAAACAAAACAATGCAACAACCATATGCATGCATTCAATTCATAACTGTGGTCTAGTATATAAGTTTGCAATGTGCTATAGAAAGGTTCGGAGGCCGCCTTACCTCTATACACGAGTGTGTGGAGCCGCCCAATGAATATCAGCACTGTCGTCCCACATGCACCCACCATGGACAATATACACCCAATGAAAACGGCATTGCTGTACTGGTTACCCATACCAACACGTAAGCCCCTGTTGACGAGGGCTTGCAAACTGGGCTCACAACTAACCAATCCTAATGTCAAATAATGTATTCAAGGCCTTACCCTAGCATCCCTCAATACACCCATAGAGATAGAGCTAGGGTCTGGTGACCAGGACACACCACAATGTCACGTCCCCCCTGATGCCCTACGATGTAATAGTTCTGCTAAGGTAATGGCGATACGACGATGTTAGTGGACAAGACTTGAATAGAGCTATGGTACAATATACCCAATGAAAATGGCATTGCAGTACTGGTTGCACCACCCCTATCCGCATCAAGGATACCAACATCACGGCGCAGTATGTCCGTAATAGGGGCATTTATATAATCTTCTATGGTCGTATCTGCATCATCAACTAAAAACATTCGATGTCGAAAGGGTGCACACACATCACGGCTCACTGAGCAAACAAAACAATGCAACAAACATATGCATGCATTCAATTCATATCTTTGGTCTGGTTCATAAGTTTGTAGTGTGCTATAGAAAGGTTCGGTGGCCGCCTCACCTCTATACATAGGGTGTGTAAGCCAACTCAACGGATCAAATACCATTGTCGTCCACATCCACCCCACCATGGAATAGAGATCGAGCTAAAGTGTCCGGATCAAACACCACATAACACTTCCCCTGATGCCCTACCCATACCAATACGTAAGCCCCTGTTGGCGAGGGCTTGCAAACTGGGCTCACAACTAACCAATCCTAATGTCAAACAGTGTATCCAAGGCCTCACCCCAGCATCCCTAAATACGTCCATTGAGACAGAGCTAAGGCCCCCCGGCAGAGTCAGAGACTACACGGTCCGAGACCACCTCCCTTGATGCCCTACAACGTAATAGTTCTGCTAAGGTAATGGCAATACGACAATGCTAATGGACAAGACTTGAGTAGAGATAGAGCTAAAGTGCCCAGATCAAACACCGCATAACACTTCCCATGATGCCCCACTCGCATCAAGTACATTAACCACACTCAAACATTCACATGTCTATTCTTAGCATCATCATCATCATCATGTTATAAATAAACAAAATTAAATATACATGAACAATATTAGCAGAAATATTGGATGACATGTGATATGCACATTACAATCATACAACATGAAATCATTCATGGTGTTGGACTCAATAAACAAAAATAGTTTATTATTAGTCGATTAGTTTAGGTCTTGTTCCCTCACCTTTGATTGAGCGTAGATCCTCGTTCAAGCTTTATGAATCACTTTTAAATCACTAGAAAGACCTAACAAGTCGATAAATTTTAATTAGAATTTATTCTAATATATTTTAAACTAACTGAAATCATAGGCTCGCAGGTAGGGTAGCACCTAGGGTAGTAGTTTTCTATGACCCTAGGGTGTAGGGTTGGACGTGGGGTCGGATACCATTCGACCCTACGTGCGAACACACCCTCCCTAAAACTTCCCAAGGGCATGTGGTCGATCCTGTGGTTTCGTAGGGTCGGATATCATTCGACCCTATGTGCGACCACACGTATTCTGAGTCGACCTTTCATTCTAAAATCCATTCTTTCATGTTTGGATCCTTTGGCTTACTTTCATGATCCATTCTAAGATTGTTCTATGGCTCAAAACTACAAGTTATACACTATCCATAGTCTATAATGATTTTCTCCATGAAATCTCTTGAAACTTGTCCATGGATGAATGTTTTGGGTTTCTCTTAATCCTATGTTCTTCATAACTATTCTAGGATCTCTTATTCATGTAAGGAATTAGGTTCATACCTTTATTCAGAGGTTTCTCTGAAGTTTCCTTCTCTTCCTCAGTCTTCTTCTTCAAGTTTCATTCTCTTCTTCTCTTCCTTCTCTTTCTCTTTCTCTCACTTTTAATTAGGGTTGTAAAGGAGTGAAAGAGGCTAAGGGACGTCCTATTTATAGAGAAAAACCCTCCATAATAAGTCCCAATGAGTTTAGAAAAGATCCCCTTGAAATTAGGAAAGTTTCCTAATTTTTGGTTTATGTTTGTCATCGTAGGGTCGGACGTAGGGACGCAGGATCCGTCGACCCTAGACCTTCTTAGTCATCCGACCCTATGACTAAAAAGTCATGGATTGGACTTCTGTTGAGGTGGGGTCGACCCTACCTGTCTAGGCATGCGATCCTACCCTTACATTTACTATTTTTGGGTTAGACTCGTACCTGGTCTTGTGATTTCCTTCACGCACTTGGTCCACTTGGCTCGACCATGATAGGTAGACCTGGTACAAAGTGGTAAGACCGGTTAGTTCGATATGGGTATTACATGAAAACCCTCCCCAATAAGCCCTACTTAGTTTAGGAAAGAACCCCCTTCGGATTAGGAAGGTTTCCTAAACTCGGTTCCTGTCTGAGTTCCATGTGGTCGCAGGTGGGGTCGTAATGTAAGACCCGTACTCCGTAAACCCGGTCTAAACCTTGGTTTTGTGTCGTGACAGGTCTTCCGATCATCACCGGGCCAGACGGGGCAAGCGGATGACAAACAGGTATGAAATCGGACCAAAGACGACCAATAGTCATCAATTTATGTTGACCGGTCGATGGTACCGGTCTTGGTACCGGTCGACCGGTATGGCTTGCGTAGCTAAGTGTGGGAATCCAAAAATTGACTTCTGAGGGTCCCACTTTCCTGATTTCGAATCCTAGAAGTTTCCTAATCCTAGTAGGGTTACTAAACCCTAAATCTAGCCTATAAATACACCCTTAAACCTCCTCAAATCTTTTCCATTGTCTCTCGCAAACCCTAGAGAAGATAAAGAGGTTGGAAAGGAAAAGGAGATAGGAGGAAGAAGAAGGCGCCGCCATTACCGTTCGACGAAGCTCACGCTACGCCAGTCAACGGTAAGTGTTTTAACTATTCTTCTTATCCTATGTTAGTTGTGTGGGTGGATCAATACCATGCAAAGTAGGTATTGATCTAAAACCCTAAATTGGCCAATAAACCCTAAGTTTTCGTCAAACCCTAGATTCGAGTTTCGAGATGATGTTCATCGAAACGAGACTTGAATGAGTTGGGGATAACTATAACTCCAAGTTTAGACTTAGAATGTATAGGAGAAACCTTGGAAATCCATGGAGGATGATCGACGGCAGTCGAAAACCCATGTATGGTCTTCCGGAGACATACCGGTCGACTATACCGGTTGCACATGGTGCGACCGGTATGTTGCCACCGGTATCCCTCGGGAGGCTGGTCTGTGGGGACCGGATGACCATACCGGTCGCCAATCTTTCCCACAGAGCTGCGATTGGTACATGCCACCGATCAGCTCTGTGAGGGTGTTTTGTAACCGTGTTGGTCTCCGACCAACCTGAAACCCTAAACAATATATTATAATGAGACCCTAATAATATTATAGGACTTTGTGATATATCGTTTGGACCTTGCGACGTGGAGCAAGTTATCGAACGAGCGTCAGGTAAGGGAATCTGACCTAAACCTAATAATTAATGGACAGTAAGTTGTTGTTAATTACCTGAAAATCTATGATGTGATGTTTGTGCATATTCACATGCCATCCTTTACTTTCTGTTATTATTATTGTTCATGCATTGATAGGAATGTGATTGTTAAGCATGTGATTGTTTTCGTTAGTGTGTGGAGTGGGGCATGGGCCTGGGATCGCTCCTCACACTAGCACCTTTTGTAGTATTCTGTCTTAACATGCTTGGTACGGGTGGGGCATCAGGGGAAGGTCGTGGTACGGTGGTCTTCGATATTGATGTTGTCCTGGCCATGGTTATGTGGCACTGTGGTCTCCGAGGTCGACGCTGACTTGTCCACGATGCTTTAGCTCTATCTCTATGCCGTAGGGAGTTATGTTGGGATAGGGTCTACCTGCGTATTGTTTCTATCCTAGTGGGTTAGTTGTGGATAGGGCATCAGGGGAGGTGTGGGATGCCTTAGCTCTATCTCTATGTCGTAGACGGCTGTGCTGGGATAGAGCGTACATTGATGACATATAGGATTGGTTAGTTGCGAGCCCAGTTTGCGAGCCCTGGCCAGTAGGGGCTTAGGTACTGGTATGGGTTGAGTATCAGGGGAGGTACGGGGGTATCTTAGCTCTATCTCTATTCCATGATGGGTGCATGTGGGCCAATGGGGGTGTGATCCATGAGGTGTCACACACTCGTGTATAGAGGTGCAGGGGCCACCAAACCTTTCTATAGCACATTGTAAACTTAAAACCAGACCACAGCATAAAATTGATTGTTACTCATGCATAATATTGTGAAACTGTTTGATTGTCTTACTGAGCTGTGTTGTGAGCTCAGCCTTTGTATATATACATGTTTTAGATGTTGATGCAGGTTACACTGTAGATGACTACATGAATGCTCCGATTTATGGTGGTGTTGCTGCGTTGGATGTACAGGCAGGAGAGGACGAGCATGACGTTTCATGCGAGTGCCCTTTCTGCGTGTACCTTTGATTGGGTTTTTATTTATTTTTAGTATTTTCGATTGGATTAAAGAGATGTAATGATATTATAGTTATTTGTTTTGATTTGGATAATTTGATATTTTATTTAAAGTTATCAATAGATTCTCAGTTCATTATGTTTAAAAGACTTCCGCTGTACTATTAAATTCTGATTGTGGTTATGTGTGATGGTTTGTATGAGTGGATACGGCCTATTCGAGATCCTGGTGTGAACCGTTGGTTCAATGACGGTTCACTCACACCATTCTGGTTGGATCAGAATTAGGGTGTCACAACTTGGTATCCAGATCAGAATTGGGATGACACTGTGCAGGTTGCTAGAGTGATAGAGTGCAGTCAGAGGGACATCTTCTTTGCTCAGAACAGGGGAGTGAAGAGACCTGCTAGTGAGAGTTCGGGTGGCGGTAATACTAGACCATTCCGCCCATACAGGGCTTCGACCGCTGCAGTGCCTGCAAGGAACAATGCGGCACCTCCTGTGCCACAGAACGCCGGATACAACCCGAATATAAAGTGTTTCAACTGCCAGCAAGTGGGTCATATTGCAAGGACCTGCACTCTACCTAAAAAGCAACCGCCCCAGCAAGGAAGAGTTTATGCGTCACCACTGAAGAAGTAGCTGCATCACCGGATGTGGTCACTGGTATGACTCTATCCCTTACTATTTGGCTTATCTTTATCATTTGTGTGTATGCACATATAAAACTAAGGGATGATAGAAAATTCCAGGAATTGTAAATGCAGCTGGTATACCCGCCAGAGTATTATTTGACTCTGGGGCCACGCACTCCTTTGTTTCAATTTCTTTTGGGAAGTGAATGGAGTTACCAATCAAGCATTTGAACCCAAGCTTGATAGTTCTCTCTCCACTAGGAGTCGAAGTGGCTTTGACCGAATATTATGGACCATGTACGGTATGTATTGAGGGCCGAGACTTTGAAGCAAACCTTGTACTACTCGAGATGGCAGACTTTGATGTCATTTTGGGAATGGATTGGCTAGGCCATCATTCGGCCGTCCTTTTATGTGGTGAAAGGAAGCTTGTGCTTATTGACAAAGAGGGAAGGGAGTATAGTTTCGCTGGGATCAAGCTATCTAGGAAGCGGAAGTTGATTCTCTCTACCCTAAAAGCCAAGCGATGCTTAGAGAAAGGGGGAGTGGGGTACCTAGTATCTGTAGTCGACATCACGGAAGAGTCACTCAAGATGGAAGATATAGATGTGGTTCAAGAGTTCCCAGATGTATTTCCAGAGGAGCTTCCAGGCTTACCGTCGGACAGGGCTACAGAATTTGTAATAGATCTTATGTCGGGTTCGGCGCCAGTGTCTAAAGCACCATACAGAATGGCCCCGACCGAGTTAAAGGAGTTGATGACCCAGTTACAAGAATTGTTGGATAAGGGCTTCATACGACCTAGTATATCGCCTTGGGGAGCACCTGTATTATTCGTCAAGAAGAAGGATGGAAGCGTAAGGCTGTGTATTGACTACCGTGAGCTGAACAAGTTGACGATCAAGAATCGATATCCTTTGCCTAGGATCGATGACTTGTTTGACCATTTACAGGGTGCAAAGGTTTTCTCAAAGATCGATCTCCGATCAGGGTATCACCAATTGAAGATCAAGGCCGGAGATATTCCGAAGACTGCTTTCAGGACGAGGTATGGGCATTATGAGTTTCTAGTTATGTCTTTCGGGTTGACCAATGCTCCAGCGTCGTTTATGGAACTGA
This sequence comes from Protea cynaroides, assembly GCA_028583415.1. NCBI lineage: Eukaryota > Viridiplantae > Streptophyta > Magnoliopsida > Proteales > Proteaceae > Protea > Protea cynaroides. The sequence continues at coordinate 69,944,224 of CM053268.1, forward strand.
TGAACCGAGTGTTTCATGATATGTTGGACACTTCGGTCATCGTATTCATCGATGACATATTGATCTACTCTAAGGACATGGAGACTCATACAGCACATTTGAGGGCAACCCTACAACGGCTGAGACAAGAAAAGCTTTATGCTAAGTTCAAGAAGTGTGAGTTTTGGCTGAAGGAAGTGGTTTTCTTGGGCCATGTTGTATCGGAAGACGGTATCAAGGTTGATCCAAGTAAGATAGCTGCTATAGTAGGATGGGAAGCACCAAAATTTGTTGCGGAGATTCATAGCTTCCTTGGGTTGGCTGGTTATTATAGAAGATTCGTGGAAGATTACTCCAGGATCGCTGTTCCACTCACCAGATTGACCAAGAAGGGAGAAAAATTCATATGGACAGATGAGTGTGAGAAGTGCTTTCAGAATTTGAAGTCAAGACTAGTCTCTGCACCTATCTTGACCATCCCAGAACCAAGCGTTCCGTTTACCTTATATACGGATGCTTCAGGGTTGGGTATTGGGTGTGTATTGATGCAAGGAGAACAGGTGATTGCTTATGCATCAAGACAGTTAAAGGAGTATGAGAAGAACTATCCTACGCATGACTTGGAGCTAGCAGCGGTTATTCATGCAATCAAGACTTGGAGACACTACTTGTACGGTGAGAAGTTTCAGATCAAGTCAGATCACAAGAGCTTAACTTATCTTTTCACTCAGAAAGATCTGAATATGAGACAGAGGAGATGGCTGGAGTTATTAAAAGATTATGATTGTGACATCCAGTACCATCCGGGTAAAGCAAATGTGGTGGCTGACGCCTTAAGCAGAAAGTGGGCATCGAAACCTGAGGCTGGACCAAGTACAAATACTGCATTATGTGCCGTAGCTTCAAGTTCAATCGAAGGTGATGAAGAGTATATAATTGAGACTACAGAAGATCCAGTTGAGCAAGGCTTAATTCATAAGTTCACTATGATGTTCGCAGCTTTGAAGATCTCACCGGATCTAGTTGATGAAGTCAAGGTAGCAATTCTACAGGATCCTCATCTCAAGACAGTGCAAGACGACTTAAAGAAGGGTACAAGCAATCCTGATTTTACCTTGGATTCAGATAAGGTACTCAGGTATCGTGGACGGTTATGTATACCTGAGAGCGAAGACTGCGATATCAGAGACCGAGTTATGACTGAAGCTCATTACACTCCATATTCAGTACATCCAGGAAGTACCAAAATGTACCATGATCTAAGAAGACTATATTGGTGGAGGGGTATGAAGGCTGATATAGCTCGTTTCGTGTTTCAGTGTCTGAATTGTCAGCAAGTTAAAGCGGAAAGGCAGAGACCCGCAGGTTTACTACAGCCGTTACCAGAACCTGCATGGAAGTAGGATTGCATTACTATGGATTTTGTCACTGACTTACCTTTGACACCAAGGTCAGTGGATGCAGTTTGGGTTATAGTGGATCGACTCACCAAGACAGCTCGATTTATTGCGGTCAGACCTCAGTATACCATGGAGAAACTAGCCAAGTTATATGTGGATAATATAGTCATACTTCATGGCGTTCCAGAGAGTATAGTATCTGATAGAGATCCCCGTTTTACATCAAAGTTCTGGGAAGTATTACAGAAAGCTATGGGAACGAAGTTGAAGTTCAGCACAACTTTTCACCCTCAGACGGACGGACAGTCAGAGCGAACTATTCAAATTTTGGAAGATATGCTCCGAGCTTGTGCAATAGATTTCAAGGGAGCTTGGGATGAGAAGCTATCACTTATCGAGTTCGCTTACAACAACAGTTATCAGGCTACAATTCAAATGGCCCCATACGAAGCGCTCTATGGGAAGAAGTGTCGTACACCTCTGTTATGGAACGAAGTGGGGGAAAGAAGAATTGTAGGACCGGAGTTTATTGAAGAAACTTGCCGAGTGATTGATCAAATCAATGAGAGAGTAAAGACAGCTCAAGTTCGACAGAAGCACTATGCGGATAATCGACGTCGAGATCTGGAGTTTGCAGTGGGTGACAAAGTATTATTGAAGGTGTCACCGGTGCGTGGTCTAAAACGGTTTGGTAAAAAGGGGAAGCTTTGCCCCAGGTATGTGGGACAGTATGAGATATTGACCCGACGTGGTAATGTAGCATATCAACTGGCTCTACCACCATCTATGTCTAGTGTTCATAATGTGTTCCATGTATCATTACTGAAGAAGTATGTCAGGGATCCATCGCACATCTTGACCGCTGATCCCCCAGACTTGACTGAAGACTTAACATTCGAAGTGGTGCTTGTGATGCTCTCAAGTCGAAAGGTCCAGCAACTTCGAACCAAGGATATCCATTATGTGAAGGTCCATTGGAGAAGCCAAAATGTGGAGGAAATTACTTGGGAAAAAGAGAGCGCGATGAGGAAGGAGTACCCTAACCTTTTCAATGATCAAGGTATGTTCAAATTTCGAGGCCAAAATTTCTTTTAAGGGTGGGGGAGTTGTGAAACCTAGATGAAAATTTCAGGGATGAAATTTCTTTTAAGGGTGGGGGAGTTGTAAGACCCGTACTCCGTAAACCCGGTCTAAACCTTGGTTTTGTGTCGTGACAGGTCTTCCGATCATCACCGGGCCAGACGGGGCAAGCGGATGACAAACAGGTATGAAATCGGACCAAAGACGACCAATAGTCATCAATTTATGTTGACCGGTCGATGGTACCGGTCTCGGTACCGGTCGACCGGTATGGCTTGCGTAGCTAAGTACGAGAATCCGGAAATTGACTTCTGAGGGTCCCACTTTCCTGATTTCGAATCCTAGAAGTTTCCTAATCCTAGTAGGGTTACTAAACCCTAAATCTAGCCTATAAATACACCCTTAAACCTCCTCAAATCCTTTCCATTGTCTCTCGCAAACCCTAGAGAAGAGAAAGAGGTTGGAAAAGAGAAGGAGATAGGAGGAAGAAGAAGGTGCTGCCATTACCGTTCGACGAAGCTCACGCTACGCCAGTCAACGGTAAGTGTTTTAACTATTCTTCTTATCCTATGTTAGTTGTGTGGGTGGATCAATACCATGCAAAGTAGGTATTGATCTAAAACCCTAAATTGGCCAATAAACCCTAAGTTTCCGTCAAACCCTAGATTCGAGTTTCGAGATGATGTTCATCGAAATGAGACTTGAATGAGTTGGGGATAACTCTAACTCCAAGTTTAGACTTAGAATGGATAGGAGAAACCTTGGAAATCCATGGAGGATGATCGACGACAGTCGAAAACCCATGTATGGTCTTCTGGAGACATACCGGTCGACTATACCTGTTGCACATGGTGCGACCGGTATGTTGCCACCGGTATCCCTCGGGAGGCTGGTCTGTTGGGACCGGATGACCATACCGGTCGCCAGTCTTTCCCACAGAGCTGTGACCGGTACATGCCACCGGTCAGGTCTGTGAGGGTGTTTTGTAACCGTGTTGGTCTCCGAACAACCTGAAACCCTAAACAATATATTATAATGAAACCCTAATAATATTGTAGGACGTTGTGACATATCGTTTGGACCTTGCGACGTGGAGCAAGTTATCGAACGAGCGCCAGGTAAGGGAATCTGACATAAACCTAATAATTAATGGACAGTAAGTTGTTGTTAATTACCTGAATATCTATGATGTGATGTTTGTGCATATTCACATGCCATCCTTTACTTTCAATTATTATTATTGTTCATGCATTGATAGGAATGTGATTGTTAAGCATGTGATTGTTTTTGTTAGTGTGTGGAGTGGGCCATGGGCCTGGGATCGCTCCTCACACTAGCGCCTTTTGTAGTATTCTGTCTTAACATGCTTGGTACGGGTGGGGCATCAGGGGAAGGTCGTGGTACGGTGGTCTCCGATATTGATGTTGGCCTGGCCATGGTTATGTGGCACTGTGGTCTCCGAGGTCGACGCTGGCTTGTCCACGATGCTTTAGCTCTATCTCTATGCCGTAGGGAGTTATGTTGGGATAGGGTCTACCTGCGTATTGTTTCTATCCTAGTGGGTTAGTTGCGGATAGGGAATCAGGGGAGGTGTGGGAATGCCTTAGCTCTATCTCTATGCCGTAGACGGCTGTGCTGGGATAGAGCGTACGTTGATGACATATAGGATTGGTTAGTTGCGAGCCCAGTTTGCGAGCCCTGGCCAGTAGGGGCTTAGGTACTGGTATGGGTAGAGTATCAGGGGAGGTACGGGGGTATCTTAGCTCTATCTCTATTCCATGATGGGTGCATGTGGGCCAATGGGGGTGTGATCCATGAGGTGTCACACACTCGTGTATAGAGGTGCGGGGGCCACCAAACCTTTCTATAGCACATTACAAACTTAAAACCAGACCACATCATAAAATTGATTGTTACTCATGCATAATATTGTGAAACTGTTTGATTGTCTTACTGAGCTATGTTGTGAGCTCACCCTTTGTATATATACATGTTTTAGATGTTGATGCAGGTTACACTGTAGATGACTACATGAATGCTCCGGTTTATGGTGGTGTTGCTGCGTTGGATGTACAGGCAGGAGAGGACGAGCATGACGCTTCATGCGAGTGCCCTTTCTGCGTGTACTTTTGATTGGGTTTTTATTTATTTTTAGTATTTTCGATTGGATTAAAGAGATGTAATGATATTATAGTTATTTGTTTGGATTTGGATAATTTGATATTTTATTTAAAGTTATCAATAGATTCTCAGTTCATTATGTTTAAAAGACTTCCGCTGTACTATTATATTCTGATTGTGGTTATGTGTGATGGTTTGTATGAGTGGACACGGCCTATTCGAGATCCTGGTGTGAACCGTTGGTTCAATGACGGTTCACTCACACCATTCTGGTTGGATCAGAATTGGGGTGTGACACGCAGAACCCGTCGACCACACCATCTGAAACATGCAACCACATGACCTAATTTCCCATGGTTGCATTATTTTGAGGTGTGGTCGACCACACCTGTTTAGGTATGCGACCACACCCTCATAATTGACTATTTTTGGGTTCAATTTTATACTTGGTCTTATGGTTTCTTCACGCACTTGGTCCTCTTGGCTCGACCATGATAGGAAGACCTGATACAAGGTGGTAAGACTAATTAGTTCGATACGGGTCTTACATGATTGGACCACCGATCTTTTTAATCGCGGTCCAACCAGGATAAACTCTAAGTAGATACCGATATCAAGCCACCATTCCTCCCATAACACAGATTCGGAGTGAAATTAATATAACAGAATCATTCTAAGTAAATTGAGCTTTGTTATTTTGTATTAAATAAACATGTGACTATATTCAATGGTTATTCTTGGTCTCAATCAAACAAAGAAAACATATCTGCTTAGCCCCATAATAGTGGGCACTACTTACTAGTAAGGTTGAAATACTATAAACTATTGTCTAATGATAAACTCATAATCTGAAGCGGTTTTCTACTTTGGCACGCTTTTATCATGTTTACGGTCCATCGCTTGTCTCATTGTCTCCATGACTTACTCCATCAGGGTATTCTGGATTTGGTTGGAACACCTTCATCATCTGTCTCCATAATACCTATAGACACAACTACAAAGAATGGCGATAGCAAGGGTGAGCTCCCTCACTTGAGCTTGTGAGAAATAGACAAGCAAGCAATCATCATGAGTCAATTTATGCACATGACAAGAATCAGGTCAAATGTATGCTAAATATACTATGGTAAGGCCTTGCCACACTTCCCCGAAGCTGACTATAACTTTCATGCACGGGAGTGTTTGGACAATTACCAGCCTACTCCAATAGCCCTAATAAAGCCACACGATATCCCAATCAGAATGGTGATCGGGCAGCAAGTCCTGTCAGTGACGCTCCAATGAACACTGCTGACCCTTCCCCCTCATCACTCCATCCTACTAGTACCTGACCCCCTACTAGCCAAGGTCACACACATGGGTTTTGTCACTAACCAGTCCTATATGACATCATATGTACTATCACAATACTCTAGTAGGATTCCCAGACCATCCATTTTGTCCCTTCCCCCTAAGATGTTGTCCTCCACTAGGATACTGGACAATACATGGCAATTAATTTGCTTAACAAATCAGATCCAACGGTCCTCGACCCTTTCACCATTGCCTATTAAGCATCCACACATAACAACACAATTAAACATAGTATTGATGCAATGCATGCAAAAGACAGTTATTGGATGTATTGTTATAGAAAATATAGGCACAAGCATGCAGCATCATTCATCAGCATATTTCAAACACACCAAAATTAGATCAGGGTTCTATTCCTCACTTGAAATCACGTAATTGTGCTTATCCACACTAGAATAGCATTGTTCTTGATGTGCTCTACACCTATATAGAGTGTGGAATTATTTGTTAAAAATTCTACATTATTTATTCTCAATTTATAGAAGTCTAGGGTTTGTCGGTCGGTGCCACGGTCGCACTTATCACGGCCGACATAGCATTCGATAGAGATCAGAACCTTCTGCCAAGGGTCGGTCACGGTGTCGATCAATACAGTATCAACGACCGCTGTTACGTCCAACCACTTCCAGTGGCCTTCTGGAAGTATTTTGTCATTAGGACAGATCTTAGGGTCCTTCGTCCGTAGAAACGTCTGACCTTTGGCAAAAAGGTTGGTCTAAGTAGCTTGGCCTGGTCGGACACTCGGATTTCTCATTCGGCACACCGTCTGATCCTATTTTCGAGCTTCTCCTTCTGGGGTTCCTAACATTGCCTTGGACGGGGATTTTGATATTGGCCTCACGACCTTGTGCTACCTAATTTCCTTAGCAAGAGGTTTCCCTCTCTTTCCACTAGGTCTATTGATTTTAATAATAATAATAATAATAAGGATCTTTTCTAGTTTTTCGTGAAATTCTTCTTTTGTCCGTCGTTCATTCGAGATTATCCTCAGTGGATTTCCATATTCATCATTACCATTTAATCTTATTTAACTGCATGGATTCAATTAACGAAGTTCCTAAGGTATAGGATACGAAATATTACATGTAATGAGGGTTGAATAGTGAGCGTGAGAGTTCCACAACATCGATAGCTACTACAGGATTTCTTCCCTTCTTCTCATCCTTCTTCCCTCCACTCATTCTCTCTTCCAACAACACTCCTTCTCAGAGAATGTGTCAGAGGTTTTATAATGAATATCATATCCTCAAGAGAGAGAGGTTTAATAGGGTTAAACCTCTAGGTTTCCTTCTTGAAGCACAACTCTTCTAGAAGTGGGAGATGATAGAAAGAGGTCATGTGGCAAAGGAGTTGAGAGAAACCGGGAGTTCTTGCTTCCTATATGACTCTAAAGTTGTTTTACTTGAGATGGGACTCTAATGGGTTGTCCAAGGCAGAAGAATATTCCTAATTGCCTCTGGAATCCATCCAAGTCATTCCATTCCCGCGAACAAGTTATTTACCTTGTCCGATCGGATCTAGCCTGATCTTACTGGCTCGGGTTTTCCGACCGGCCCTAGCAACCAACACTAGTTTTATGGCTTAAATTGTACGTTTTCATTTTATTTCAGGTTCGGTCTACCATTGGTGCAACCAAGTTTCTTGTTAATGACTCGGGAACCTATTTAGTTGATGGTGGAAAACCCTCCTAGCACAACAAAAATCCGGTTAAGCTGGATTTTATGGGTGCGGGTTTTACAAGCACCTTCTCTCTTGTATTTTTGTCGAACACCTGGCTGCAAAGCATTATATTGTGGGAAGGGCTTGTGCGGCATGCGCGCATGGTTGTTGCTAGCTTGGCTTGCGGCATGGGCTGTGGGGGGGCGTCGCTGCCCTCCGGTTGTGATGTTGTGCCTTGCATGCATGGCATGCCAACCGTGGCGATGGCTGCGGCGCCCCTTGTGGCATGGCAGCTGTGTTGCTGTCCTTGTGGCATGGCAGATGTGCTGTTGGCCTTGTGGCATGGCAGCTATGCTGCTAGCCTGTGGCACGCTGGTTGCTGTGCTGCTGGCCTGTAGCAATGCCATGTAGCTGGCCATGTGGCATCCTGGCTACATCACTTGCTTCTCTCTGTTCCCTCTCTTTCTTCATTCTATCTCTCCCTTCTCTTTCTTCATTCTCTCTCCTCATCAGCTATGATTGCCAAATCATCAGTGGGACCTACTATGGGACCCACACTCTCTCTTCGCTTGCCACATCATTAGTGGGACTTACACTCTCTCTCCATTTTCTCTCTCCTCTTTTTATTGACATATTGCCTGTATAGGTGTTGCCCAAATCACCAGTGGGGCCCATACACATTCTCTCTCATCAGAATTGATCCATTTACCAACAATTACAACACACAATCCAACATATATTTTATGGGTTGGTAAGAAAGGAGATTAAGGCTTTGGAGTCAGACTTGCAATTGATATAATTAATCATCTTCGATATACTTTCCAACAAACCACCACGTAATTGCGAAGGCTTCATCTAAAAGGATATATAGAGTTGAAAGTAGTTGGTTTAGACTTCACCCCCACCAGCATGTGATTGATGTTTCTTCAGTTCTGTTTGCTTCAAATATGATATTTGTATTCAAATTCGGAGAAGCACAAGCTGCACAACAGGTGCTAGAACCGTGGGCTTTGTTGCTCCAAACCTCAACAAACATTAATGTCCATTAATGGACCACATCTACTTGCAATGATGCTACAAGAAAATTCCATCCAACTATTTATAGGCATTGTGTTCTAAACCAGCACATGATAAATAAAATATTAAATATTTCCACTTCAAATGATTTTTTTTTTTTTATAGAAAAGCTTTTTTTGCTATATCGATATCAAATACCTTGCTCCCTAGGTATGAAATCCCATCCTGCCCTCCCAGGCTCCCCTCATTTTTTTCACTGTCGATATCTCTGGTGTCTGCTTGGACTAAAAAAACTCTACTAAAGTTTTCTTTTTAAATAATGATTTTATAAGTCACTGTAGAATACATCTCGTATATGAGAATCAGTATCAAAATTCGTCCAATGGGTCTATTTGAATAGGAATAACCGACATCGATTCTTAATTTCCGCTGGTTCAGGTTGGATCAGATTCGAAATCTTTTTAAAAACTGATTATTTTTCTCAATACGTGCGATTTTTTTCCCTTCTTTTCTCCCCTTCCGAAAGCCTTCAAAAAAATCATAATTTCAAGTGGAAATTATTATTCTAAGTTTGGACTTTGGTGTAGAAATAAATCATTATAGTGGTCGAGTGATTTTATATGCAAAATAAAGGTCCTTTTGGTTTTGATGGTCTAGAAGTTGATTGATAGAAATGCACTTGGAGCCATGACTTAATTTCTTATTTGATGAAGGGTCTGTCTTTATGTTATCAGTTTGTGTGAAAGAGCTTTAATACCTCAAGCAAAAATGGAGTAGGATGAAAAATTTGTAAATAGAGGTATTAAGGCACCTCCGGAAAAATATAGAGTAGAATGAAAACTTTCAAATATCTCATTCGAAATTGAGGTTTGAAAACTTTTGAATTTCTAAACTTCTTAAATATGGATCCACATCTTCTCCAAGAGAATCTGGAGGAGAGGTGGTGCCTCATACAGATGGGTGACACCTAGGGTCAGTTTAATCCGACCCCTCCATCAGAGTCAACACCCACTGTCAGCTCAGCTTATCGACTCGGAATCTACTCGGATGAAGGGTTCAAATTAATCCGACCCCAAAAAAAAGCCCATCTGTATGGAACATCACCTTTCCTCTAGATTTTCTTGGAGAAGAGGATTTGAATCCCTAAACATAGAGTAGAATGAAATTTCTCACACTAACCACAATAAAATCTTACACCTGTTGCAGAGAGAGGTTTGAAAACGAAAGTTGCGGGCGAAAGTGAAATTATGAATACGATTTTGAAGTCGAAATAGAAGGGATTTTATAATTCGATGTGGTGCAACTCAATTGTAATCTGTTATTTTACAACATAACTGTTAGGACCGTTAGATTAAAAGGCTGCCAGCTGTCAATCGTTGAGCAACGGCTTAGTTTCCTCATGCTGAAGTATGGGATCCAGATCCCAAATAATTACCCATATATAACTTTTGCAATATTAACAACGGCACTTGACCTTAACCCAAGTCAGGACTGACCCAAGGCAGGACTGAATCCAATTAGGCTTTCCCAATCCTAGCTTCCAATGGACTGAGAAGTCCAGTGTAGCCCAGTTATTAACTGCAGCAGACCTACCTAATTGGGTTTGAATTGATCAGTCCAAGTTTCACCCCTTATAAGGCTTATATTTTGAAAGCCTTACTCCTGACCTAGTTGTGACTAAAGTGGGCACTAAAATATGGATCCAAATCGTCTCATCTCTGAGATTTGGGAGGCGTGGCGGCGACTCCACTGGATGGTCGCCATGTGAAAGTCGGATGAATCCGACCCCTCCGTTCGAGCCGACAAGTCGAGCTGACAAGAGAGTGTCGGCTCGAACGGAAGGGTCGGATTCATCCAACCCCCACATGGCGACCATCCAGTGGGGTCGCCGCCACGCCTCCCGAATCTCAGGGATGAGACGATTTGAATCCCTAAAATATTGAATATGGAGCTTCCTACTTAAATTATATATAAAAAAGGTGCAGACATATGTTTGCCATATAATTATTCAAATTCCCTTACTCAATATTTCTTTTCTAATTCCCAAAAAATATCAAACTTCCATCTCTCATTTTCTCTTGATATTTAAAAAATCCCTAAATTATTCCCATTGCCCTCGGCTGGTAATTTAGAGATGTAAACAGATTGTATTCGAATTCGAATCCGATTATCAAATATATATATTCAAATTCGATTTGAAATCTATCAGATGTATAAAATTTGGATTAAATTATTTAATTGGATATTCGGTTAATTTTAGTCCATATTGAGCCATTCTTTAATCAAATTTTGGCTCCATTTGGTATCCATACATGGAATACATTCTTAGAATCGAAAATGCATTTTTAATTAGAATGAAAATGAACTAAAGAGCAAGACATTTCAATCCTGACTTTATAATGTAGAATGGACTATAGAGCACATTCTAGAATGGATTGCGTTCTATAACAGATTCTATGATCCAAGAGTGAGAGTACATACCAAACATTGTTTTTTATAGTGTGTCTTGACATAGAATGCATTCCAAGAATGCATGCCAAACACAGTCTGGATGTTGATTCTCGATAAGAAGCCCTTCCCTTAGATTAGTTTTATCAAGTTTTCCCTCAAATCTTTGTTTTCATTGCAATTCTGTTTCTTTTTATTGTGATAGTAAAAGCTTTCAAGACACTTGTTTGGATCCTAAGAGAAATTACTTTGATTCAATTGGAACAACTATCTATCTGATGAACAATAAAATGAAAATAAAAATAATATTTAGGTTATGTTTGGATGTCAAGAAAAGAAAAAAAAATTATCAAAACAAAAGTAATGATAAAACAATTATCAATTTATGTTACTATCTTTCTCCTCCAATTCAAAATTATTATTTTATTTTATTTTATTTTCTTAATTTTCAAACATAACCTTAAATAATAGAAAATAGGAACTCTCTCTCTCCTCCAATTCAAAATTTTTCTTCTCTTCACTTAGCTTCCCAACATAACCTTAAACAATAGAAATAGCCACGTTTTCATTCTTAAGATAGTTAAAGGGGAGAGAGGTCCGAATAATTTATCTATGGAATCTGTCACCATGCTTGGTTAATGGTATACACACTTGCCACCAAATGCCATGTGGCAAACTATCTTCTCCCTTATACCAAGGTTTTAAGCTCTCTTTCTCCTCCCTATGTAGGGGTGGCAATTTCCACCAAATGCCATGTGGCAAACTATCTTCTCCCTTAAACCAAGGTTTTAAGCTCTCTTTCTCCTCCCTATGTAGAGGTGGCAATTTGTTGGGCTGTGTTAGACTCATATAAGGTCCAAGGATCTGCAACCTCCAGCCCAGCCCAGCCCAGCCTAGCTTGGACTTTGGTCACATTGAGGCCCCAGCCTGCCCATACTATGAGCAGATCTTGGCCCGAGGCCTATATAGTCATCAAGACAACACGGTATTTTACTCATCTTTTAAATGAGAAGTTGTGTGTGTTATTAAAAGTTTTAGGAGAAAGTTTTCCATCACTCTAGGTGAAGTTAATGAACGTAAAGGAGGGGATAGATCATTAAATGACGCTTTCCTCTTATACATTAAATCTTAATCTAACCTCCAGTGAAGCTCAATGCAGTAAAGTTTCTTTCTTCCTCTAGCTCATCTAGTTGCAAGGGAAATGAAGGAAATAAAAAATTTTAAACAAAACTAAAATGGGAAACTTTGAAAAAATTAATTCCAAGTTTGATTTTGTAATTAACTAAAAAAAATTTCTTCTTATTAAAATTTTCTATATTTTGTTATTAATTCCTTGAATTTGGGTAGGAAAATTGACATTCCATTTAAATATGTAGGACAAGAGCGTACTTTCGTATATTCCCATAAGACAAGCCATTTATACTATGGTTCCGTTTTCTTTGATGTAAAATGTAAAATTTTTTATATTTAAAATTTTTTTATTGTTAAGAACGACGAACTTCCTTTTACCTCCCCCCCTAAGGGTCACTATATTTTACCTCTTGAAGACAAACATTAAAAAAAAACTTAATATGTAAAATGTTACACGTATGACTTTACGTTAAAACAAACGGAGCCTCTATAAACCCATTATAAGGGCACAAAACCCAATCCCTCCCAAAAACCAAATACCAAAATACCCTCCTATATTCGAGGCTACCATGATAACCCAATCACGGCACCAAAAAAAGCACCGGTGTCAATAAGACAAACCCTTTAATTTTTTGCCATTTTAATCATTCCTTACGTTATATTCATTTGACCCTGCCAGGTTTTTCCCTGGCCCAAGCCAATACATGGTTACAAGCCCAGACCTCTACTTTTACTAGCCCAGCCTAAACAAACAAATAGATTGAGGTCTCTCAACCGTAATCCAAGCCCCATTAAATGTAGGCCGGGTTCAACTTTAACCAGCCCAGGGTGGCTATTTTCGGCCGAACCTTTCTCGCCCTCTCAGAGCTCCTATTGTGGGCCATCCGAATCCAAAGCAAATAATAATTGGACTGCAACGTGGGTCCAGCCTAAATGTGCATGCATCAGTCCAGCCTAGAAGTGCATGTATCCGGATTCAGGAAGGGCGGTGTCATTTTCCCACTCTTTCCTTCCCACTCTTTCTCGATCCTCTAATCTTATCTCTTCGGCTTTACTCAATACCTGGCCTGCACCTCTCATCACAGGGAGCCGCGCAAGTTTGGAAGAAAAATACACCCTTTTTTTATTTTATTTTTTTGGCCATTGGCTTATATCAATTGGCTGATTCGCATTTATCAATATTGGCAGTGATCAATACTGATACAATCCCCGATGCCTTAATCTTTCAATACCTTTTATTTTAGTATCAATCACATATCATTCTATTATTAGTTCCATATCGATCTAATATCCCGTATCAGTTTTTAAAGTGATGATACACCTTGAGTCTGGATCACCTGCGCTTACTAGAAGAGTAATATGTTCTTTGGACGACAAGTGTTCTATGGAGTTAACGGTGCTAACTTCCGTTAGTTAATTAAATTCTACTTTTTTAATTGTTTTATTTAGATAATTGATTTGATGAATTGGAAATCATGTTTTTTAGGTAAATAATTTATTGAAAATAAAACTCTTAATCATTTTTAAGGTAAGTAAATCAATTAGAAATAAAACTCTTAATGATTTAAAAAAAAAAAAAAAAAAAAGAGAGATGTGACTATAATAAAATTCACGATTAGAGCTTTATAAAAAAAAATATGTAATCTATTAGAAATAAAACTCTTAACTTGGAGATAAAACTCTAATAAAACTCACCGTTAGAGTTTTATCTCATTAAAAAAAAAAGTGATTTATCTTTTCTCTCTTTTCAAATTTTTTTTTTCTTTTAGATTTTGTTCTTTTAATTCAACAAAGCTTTATCTCATTAGAAAAAAAAAACAAACTTTTCTTTAGATTTTGTCTCGGAGTTAATTTGTTTTTTCTTTTAATTTCTATTTTCTTTTATCCATTACTTCCTCTTTACTGATCTTTGCTTCTTACGTACATCACTCTTTACCAATCTTTGACATCTTCATTTTTACTTGCAAATGATTATGAGTACAAGCTTCTACTGGAAAGGGCCAAACACTAAGAAATGGTTAAGAGTTTTATTACTAATTGATTTATTTGCCTTAAAAATGGTTAAGAGTTTTATTTCTAATAGATTATGTTTTTTTTTTATTTTTTAAATGAGATAAAGCTCTGTGAGTTTTATTAGAGTTTTACCTCTAATTTTTTTTAACTCCTTAAGAGTTTTATTTCTAATTGATTTACTTACCTTAAAAATGGTTAAGAGTTTTATTTCTAATAGATTATGTCTTTTTTATTTTTTTTTAATGAGATAAAGCTCTAATCGTGAGTTTTATTAGAGTTTTATCTCTATTTTTTTTAACTCGTTAAGAGTTTTATTTCTAATTGATTTACTTACCTTTAAAATGGTTAAGAGTTTTATTTCTAATAGATTATTTACTTAAAAAAACATGATTGTCAATTCATCAAATTAATTACCTAAATAAAATGAATTAAAAAAAATAGAATTTAATTAGCTAAAGAAAGTTAGCACCGTTAACTCTATGGGACACTTGTCGTCCATAGAGCGTACTAAAATAATTATTAATCTTCTAGTAAATGCACGTGATCCGGACTCATACAGCATTCGATACCATGAACTAAATCCATACCTGTATCTACTCAAGGCTGAAGACTTTTCTTTTTTTTTTTCCCCAATGGATGTGCACTAAAGAAGGTCTGTATATAGATTTTTAGTCACCCACTTAGTGTATGTGAGAGCACTGCCTACATCTAAGCCAGAAGATAAGATTTACACTGTTCTTCAAAGAGTATCGAAAATTAAAATAAAAAATTTTTTATGAAAAAAAACAGAGGCATAGGCATAGGTATTCCATTTACTAATGGGTTGACATTTAAATTTTTTGTATCAAGTATCATTTTGCCACGTGATAACTAGGATGGGATGAAATTTTGTTGATGAGAGGACTGTATGAAATCCCATATGAATATGTCAAGTTTCAGTTTAATCAGCCCTATCTACTTTGCATAATAATCCATAAGATTCTGAAAACAAAGACGATGCATGGCACTATAAGAGGGTGACATTGACATATATGTAGAGATGTAAACGAATTGAATTCAGTACGGATAGGGCACTATCCGAATTCAAATTCTAAATTTGATAAGTCCATCCGCATCAGACGGATTAAAATAAATAAAATCCGAATTCGAATTCACATGTTAACTGGATTATCCGGTTAACATCCGATCCGAATTTGCATGAAAATCCAATTTGAATATGAAGCTGCAATCAGAGAGAGAAGAGAGAGAGAGAGAGAGAAAGAGAGAGAGAGAGAGAGAGAAGAGATTCTTCAATGTTTGCAAATTCCTGACATTTTTTTATTATCAATTAATCAATAAATTACATAATTTACAGAGTAGAAATTGCGAAGGAAGCCTACTTGCACTTTCCTTTTCTTCTCCCATCCTTCCTCTGATTCAAATGTGGGATGACTCGGCGAAACTCTTTGCCATCTCCATTAGATTCTCCGGAGGGAACAGACTCACCCATCACAAACTATTACCAAAAGAAACAGAAGAAGAAAAAACAATAGGAATAAATATACTATCAAACATAATTTATGATTTTTTAATCCAACTCAGTAAACAGTAAACAGAACCAAATTCAGAAGAAGAAAAAGCAATAGGATACACATACCATCAAACACAAACTATGATTTTTTTTATCCAACTCAGCAAACAAAACCAAATTCTCACTTCTTGAAAGGTCTTCGTAACGAGTCTCCTGCCAAAGGATCTAGAATCTTTACTTCACTGAGTCCCTTTGCGCGTGGAGAATCGAATATTGTTCTTCCCAATCGAGTCGTCGACCAACTTATCCCCTATTTTCAGTCGTTAAATGGGTGGGTTTATGCGTAACCATGAAGAAGCGGCCAGGAATCAGTTTAGGTTTTAAGCGAAACTTACAAGATGGAGAAAAGGCGGTCTGCTGCAACAATCAATGATAGAAGGTCGGTAGTCGGCAGTCGGCGATCAACACTCAAAAGTTGAAAGATTTGAAACCCTAGTTTTCACTATCTCTGTTTTCGCCTTTCTATTCTTCAGCGCAAGAGAGGAGAAGATCAGTCGATCAAATGATAATAATGATATAAGGTAATTTACATATATAACTTAAGGGTAAACGTGTCTTAGCACAAGACTAAAAGGATCGGATTCGAATCGGATCCGGATTTTCGGTTATCCATTTACATCCTTACATATATGGGAGGTTGTCTTAGCTCAGAAAACTCCGCCAATATTATGTTGCCAATCATAAATCCTGATAAAGGAAGAGGGTTGGTGCATTATCTCGGCAGTCGACACCCAAAAAACCTAGCCAAACTCTTAACATGGATTGACAAACCTACCCATTATCCCATTTAGTTGGGATAAGACTTTGTTGTTGTTGATGCTATTACCCAAGAGGAAATCAAAAAATGATTCAAAATGAGATTGAAATTTGACATGTGGCTAATATAGATAATTTTCTAGATATCCAATAATCAGATTTGACACATCACTTTTTCACATGGAAAAATGAGGCCCATGGTTACAATGCATTTATCTGCACCATGGTGATAACAATATTTTCCGTATCATTTTCTTAACCAATGATTACAACTACATCAAGTCACAAAAACCATACAAATTGATATAATTCTCAACTCTAAACTTAGTGAAAGCAAAATGCAATCATTTTATTTATTTATTTATGGGAAAATTACACATACCACCTGTTGCTGCTGAAACTAGACTATTAGTCAAATACAAACATTACCCTAAGGTTGACAACAACTACACGTACTACACCTAAGCCCCAAATGTTGTTACACGGAGACCCATTCCATTACCTTTTTTCCGTCAGTTGCTGATGTTATCATGAATTTGAATTTCATTGGTCCAAAATACCCTTATGGGTAATGTGAAATGATGAAATTAGTCGTTTTATTTAAAACCCCTAACCCTTCTTCTCTTCCATCTTCGTTTTCACCAAATACGTTGATTCTGCAATCACGATTTTAGGGGAAGAACTGTAGGCAATGGCTCGTGATTTCAAGCGACTTCCTTATCAAATCTCACGCATTATCTCGTGATATTAGGCAACGTAGGGTTATTTCCTGACTTTGGCGGCCTCCGACTAGTTAATAGCTTGCTGTGAAGAAGAATCTTCTCCGCTAGATTTTTCCTATCTTCTTTATTGCGACATAGGGTTTTGAAGAAGCAACCTAATCTTCCTTCCTTCCTGCGACAATAAGTTGTTCCTTTCCTTTTCTTCTTCATTTTCATCTTTGAATCTTTGCAATCGAACTCTCACTGGTTGAGAGCCGATGATGTAATGTTATTGCCGAAGATGAAATGGGTTTGATTTTTTAGCTTCCCCTATTCTTATTATTGTTACATCTGTAAAGGGTTTT
Source organism: Protea cynaroides (assembly GCA_028583415.1). Classification (NCBI taxonomy): domain Eukaryota; kingdom Viridiplantae; phylum Streptophyta; class Magnoliopsida; order Proteales; family Proteaceae; genus Protea; species Protea cynaroides. The sequence continues at coordinate 69,961,817 of CM053268.1, forward strand.
TCGAATAATTAATGAAGCGTCTTTCCAATTTTGAATTAATGACTATTACCAAGTGGCACTGTAATTTCTCATTTAACAGTGGGCATCTACCGAGAGTTCACGGCTTTCATTCCTTCCATTAATGGAATGAAAATATGGAAAATCTAACGTTTGAAAATCCTCCCTAGATTTTCCTATGAACTTAGAGGAGAACCAATGTCTATTACTTTAGTTCTCTAGATTTTGATGAATATGGTTTCATGTATTACAAACAATAGTTTTATTGTCTCTTGCACTACATTCATTTCCTTTTCCAATGGAAGTCATTTTATTACTGTGGGCTATACATGTTAGGTTTATTTGCTTTGCTGAATGTGTAAATTTTTGTCATATTTACTCTTAACAAAAGTGTAAATGGCAGACAAAAAAATCGTTGTTTATCATTATGAGGGTCGTGTAGAAATGAAGAGAATAGATACATATATATATATATATATATATATATATATATATATATATATATATATATATATATATATATATATATATGGGTATATTGATATGGTGTATGATGCATACTGTTCGGTACTGCTATCTATACCGGAGGGAAGAACATTTAAGTTTATGGTTAAAGCAGTATAACCTGATGGTGTTAAAGAACTGGTGTTATTTTCCAATGCTAATGTGGTGAAGTTGTTCAGCCTTTTTGAATCAGAGGATAGAGTTATTCCCTTGTATGTCTGTGCAGTTGTGTGCCTGAGTTACCAAGCACAGATTACACTGTCAATTGGCTATCCCAGATCCATGATGACCAGACCATCATAAAGGCAATTAAGGAGATTTTTTTTTTGGGGGGGGGGTCAACAAGTGGTCAGAAGGCTCCTACTATCACAAATAGGTCTGCATCTGGTGGCAGAGCATCAAGTAGGAGCCCTGGAACTTTTGGTCAAACCAGGTAAGAAATGTATTATATAGGTCCCACTAGTAATAGTCAGACCCTATTAGGAGGCACCAGGCCGGTCACAAGGATCACTATGTAATGGGACCAGACCCTTAGATCAGACAATCCCAGAACTAGGTCTGTGGAACTGACACGTGTCCCATGCATGTCTAAGATTAAATGGGGATATTCTCCCATTGCTAAACTATCACACCCTAATTTTGGTTAAACCAGAAGTGTAAATGAACCGTGAACCAACAGCTCAAGCCAGGATCTTGTAAGACCGTGGCAAGAATTCAAGTCATACACTCAACCATAATCAGAATAAGTAAATAATAGTGGAATTCTTTATTAATATTAAACTGAGAGTTTAATGTGATAAACAATAAATAACCAATTATTCAAATGTTGATCAAAACATAATTAAATAAATCCCACTACAAGTTTTTAATCCCAAATAACAAAGTAAAATTTAAAAGTAAACACAGTAATGGCACTCGCATGACGAGTCTTGCTCGATCTCCATTGACTGCACATCCATAGCTGTCACTTGTCCATAAGCAGGCGCAATAACATAGTCTTCGACCGTCATATCTACATCATCAACTAAAAGAGTACAAATTCGTGGGGGTGAGCTCACAACTTAGCTCAATGAGAAACAAAACATTGCAGTAAGCAATATGCATGATGTGGCATTCAATTATTTGGTCTGGTTTATAGTTTGCAATGTCTATGGTAAGGATAAACTACAACCACATCTCTATACACGAGAGTGTGAGTACACCCAACAGTCAGGCTCCAACCATACTACTGCTGTTGTCCCACAACACTCACTTCGGAATAGAGATAGTGCTAGGGTCCAATGATTAGGCTACAACCACACGACCACTAGCATCCCCCTGATACTCTACCCCGTACCAGTACGTATACCCCCTACCGGCGAGGGCTTGGAAACTGGGTTCGTCTCTAACCAATCCTAGTTGTAAACAAAGTGTATTTAAGGCCTTATCCTGGTACCCTTCAATACGAAATAGAGATAGAGCTAGAGCCTAACGGTAAGGCTATCGCCAACACCGCCAACACTCCCCCTGAAACCCTACTACCTACTAAGCACACTAAGGTAACATCGATACGATGATGCCAGTATGGTGAATAGTTTGAGACTCTAACCTCTCCCCACTCAACACACCAACCACACACAAACACTTGCCTATCCTCATCATCATAATAACAAGAATAAATTAAATATGCATGAACAACAATAACATATATTGGATGACATGTTATATGCACAAACAAACAGTACAACAACATGCAAGGTAGTTTATTATTATCCAATTAGTTTGGGGTCTTGTCCCTCACCTGTTGAGTGATGTTGACTCTCTCTAAGACCTTGGAAGTAACTTGAGCTGATTAGAAATCCTAAACAATCATTAGAGTTAAGTTAGGGTTCCGTTTCAATAATTTTACAATGATTATACTTACTGTCCAGACTGATAATTAGTCATGCTGGACATTGTCCAGTCGATTGTCCTGTATGACATAATGTCCAACAGGACACCATACCGGACAACCCTGAGATGCTTCCCGAGAGGGTCCGGTAGCTTGTCCGGTCCCACACTGGGTGCTTCCAAACAACTAGACCGGACAACATTTTGGGAATTCTTAAGGCTATCTTTCAGTCTGACTTCCCTCAGAGTCAATTTTTTGGCTTATTCTAGGGTTTATCCTAAATCATTCTATGGTAAAAAACAAATTAGGGTTAGGGGTTCCACTATAACCCTAGATCTACACACCTTTGTTGGTCTTCGTTATACGTTTCATACAGTAGTGAAATTAGACTACAGTCTCTCATGGTTGTGAGTCCAACCTCACACACCCTAACATACGTATAGAGACTAGGAACTTACCATTGGTCTCCTGACGATGGCTGTAGAAAATCGACGATGAGTTCTTCTCATCTTTCCTTTTCCAGAGCCTTTTTCTTCTTCAAGCCTCCTTTTCATACTCTCTCTTAATTCTAGGGTTTGTGATTGATAAAAAGAGTGAGAGGAGGTAGATAAATGTCCTTTATATAGAGGGGTAACCTTCTATTAAAGTCCTCTTCAAATTAGGAGAGTAGTCCCAATGAAACTAGGAAACTTTCCTATTCTCGGAGTCTATATTATGTTTGACCGGTCATATGTCCGGTCACATAATACACAGACCAGACAACTCTATTTGTCCGATCGAACAAACCTAGGGTTTTTAGTTTCATACCTTGCTTTGTGTAGTTATGTTATCTGATTGCCTCGTCTGCCCTGGTTATGATGGGAAGACCTGTCACGACACGTTAACCTAGGTTAGACCGGATTAGTGGAGTACGGGTCTTACATAAATGACTCTAGTGGGTCCCATTTTATGGTTAATTCATACTTCGTATAGAAGGGATTAAATTGCTCTCTTATGTGATCCATAGGCTGACACTTGTCAGCCAACTCCTTCCCACTACTCTGTATTTAAGTTCCAATTAGACTAAAAGACTCCCTTCAATCTGAGTCTCTCCTTCTCCCCATCATTCATGCAAAGTCTCTTGAGAATCTTTGATGTGTCTTTACAAGAGAAGGGATAGTTGGAGAAGAAGGGGAGGTGTAGGAGGAGATGATACCAATGATCCATCGGAGGTCTACTCGATCTACTCACAGTCTTACCTTATACATTGCTTATAGTTGTAACTCTTATTGCGTTAAGCTTTGAAGAGTGTGAGGTACATTGCTTATAGAAGGCCTAAACCTTTAGGGAGGGTGATCCTTCTTTCAGCCATTAATGACGAAAACGAGTTTTACCAACTTAGTTAGGGAAGGGGGAAGCCTTGTTCTCAACAACTCTGTAAAGCCCCTAGGGTTGGCCTTGTACTGTGCACACGTCCATTCTAACCTAGTATGGTAAGACCTTAATAGAATGTCAAGGATGGAGGGGAAGGACCTCCGAATTGATATTGAAGATCCAAGTTGGGAACCAGTTGACGGACTTCTACAGAAGAGGTCCTGAGGCGGGACTAAAAGGAGGTCCGGAGGCAAAACCCGTGCCTCAAAACAGGACCAATTCCCAAACTAGCCTTCTGGGAAGGTCCGCTCGCCAGACCGGTTGTACGTTTGTGCAACAGGAGCTGCTGCGGGACATCACCTGAGAGCCTCTGAAAAGGTTTGGCCATAGGACCAGTTGCATGTTTGTGCAATGGGTGTTCCTGCCAGACCCTTCCAGAAGGGGTCCTAGACAAGTCCGGACTGAGGTATGGTTACAATCTCTAACTGGAGACTACAACCGAACACTTAATATGTCACACCCCAATTCTGAACCAACCAGAATGGTGTGATGAACCATCTATGATCCAACGGTTCAATCAGGATCTCGTATAGGCCGTATCCATTTGATTAAATCAGATACAACCACAACCATAATAAGAGTAAATAAACAATAGCGGAAGTCTTTAATATAAATGAACTGAGTATCTAACAGTGATAACATAATTAATTATCCAATTATCTCCAAATGACTAAAGACATAAAATAAAATAAAATAAATAAAAAAATTACATGTTTCGATAAACCAACAACTAAATCTAATCGAAAACACATGAGTTGCACTCGCACGATGACTCATGCGACTCCGCCATAGCTTTCACATCCATAGCAGCAACATGCCCGTACATTGGTAGATTCATATAATCTTCCACAGTAGGACCTGCATCATCAACTAAAATATTTGATGTCGAAAGGGTGAGCACACATCATGGCTCAGTGAGCAAACAAAACAATGCAACAAACATATGCATGCATTCAATTCATATCTTTGGTCTGATTTATAAGTTTGCAATGTGCAATAGAAAGGATTGGTGGCCATCGCACCTCTATACACATGTATGTGAAGCTGCCCAATGGATCAAACACCATTGCCGTCCCACATGCACCAATTATGGAATAGAGATAGAGCTAAAGTGTCAGGATCAAATATCGCATAACACTTCCCCTGATACCCTACCCATACCAACACGTAAGCCCCTATTGGCGAGGGCTTACAAACTGGGCTCGCAACTAACCAATCCTAATGTCAAACAGTGTATCCAAGGCCTCACCCCAGCATCCCTCAATACATCCATAGAGATAGAGCTAAGGCCCCCCGACAGAATTAGAGACTACACGGTCTGAGACCACCTCCCCTGATGCCTTACGACATAATAGTTTTGCTAAGGTAATGGCGATACGACAATGTTAGTGGGCAAAACTTGAGTAGAGATAGAGCTAGAGTCTGGCAACCAAGATGAACCACAATGTCACGTCCTCTCCCTGATGCTCCACTCGCATCAAACACACTAACCACACACATACATTCACATGCATATTCCTAGTATCATCATCATCATCATCATCATCATGTTATAAATATACAGAATTAAATATGCATGAACAGTAATAACAGAAATATTGGATGACATGTGAAATGCATATTACAAGCACACAAGCATGGAATCATTCATGGCATTGGACTCAATATGTAAAACAGTTTATTATTAGCCAATTATTTAGGTCTTGTTCCCTCACCTTTGGTTGATGGTAGTTCCTCGTTTTAAGCTTTGTAAATCACTTTTAGACCACTTGAAAACCTAACAAATTTATAGATTTTAAATTAGAATTTATTTTCAGTAATTTAGACTTCCAGAAACTGAGTGGTTGCAGGTGTGGCTGCACCTGTGGTCTTAGTTTCTGCGATCACAGGGTGTGTGGTTGCAAGGTGTGGTCGCATACCATGCGACCACACCCTCCCTGGAACTTCTCGAGGGCATGTGGTTGATCATGTGTCTCTCGTGTGGTCGCATATCATGCGACCACACATGCGACCACACCCTCCCTGGACTTCCCGAGGGTGTGTGGTCGATTATGTGTGTCTCGTATGGTCGCATATCATGCAACCACACATATGATGGTCGAGTTTTCACTCTTAACTCAATTCCTTCATGGTTTGATTCCGTGACTTATCATCACGATCCTTCCTATGATTGTTCTATGGCTTAAAATTAATATATTTACACAATCCATCATCGTAATAGATTCCTTCCATGGATCTCTTATAATTTGTCTATGGTTTGATGATTGGGGTCTCACTTTGAATCCCTATCTCCTTCATGATATATTCTTGGCATTCAATTGATATGGAAAATATTTCCATACCTTAAACTTATTGAAGATTCAGAGTTCTCTCTGAATTTTCTCCTCTTAGTCTTCCTCTTCAATTCTCCTTCTCTTCCTCCTCTTCTCTTTCTCTCTCTTTCAGTTTTAGTTCTAAAAGGATGAAAGAGGCTAAGGGACGTCCTATATATAGAGGAAAATCCTCCATATAGAGTCCTACTTAGATTAGGAAAGAACCCCCTTCGGATTCGGAAGGTTTCCTAATCACGGAGTCTGTCTGAGTTCGTGTGGTCGCAGGTGTGGTCGCAGAACCCGTCAACCACACAGTCAAAAACTGCGACCACACGTCCTAGATTTCTGTGGTCGCTTTAATCTAAGGTGTGGTCGACCACACCTGTTTAGGTATACGACCACACACTCCTAAATAGGTGATTTTGGGTTCAAATTCATACCTAGCCTTGTGGTTTCTTCACGCACTTGGTCTGCTTGGCCCGACCATGATAGGAAGACCTGATACAAGGTGGTAAGACCGGTTAGTACGATATGGGTCTTACATAATAGCTTGTACGTAACATTTAGGTTATACACGTGGGGACGATGCCAAGTCCAATGGTACGGGGTATAGTTATTCCCGCCAAATGAATTACAGAGAGTGGAAGAGATAAACCCTAGAATAAGCCAAAAAAATTGACTCTGAAGGAGTGTTTCTAAATAACTTACCTATCTGTGATGCATTTTGTTGTGAATAACATGTCATCAAATATATGTTTTGGCATGCATATGCACTATATCTTACCATTGTGAAAGCATGATGTGTATTTAGTTCATATGGGGGATGGAACGGAGTTGAGGACTGCTGGTTCAATTCATCACATGGACACTACTTTGCATTGCCATGTGCCTTAGTGGATTGACAACGTCTTAGGGGTAGAAGAATGAACTAAGATATCTATTTGGGTGTAATCGTAGGTGCATTTGTATGGCATATAGGATTGGTTAGTGGTATAATTTTCCCCATGTGTGTAACTGTCACACCCCAATTCTGGCTGAACCAGAAGTGTGAGTGAACCGTTACTGAACCAACGATCCACACCAGGATCTCATAAGATCGTGTCCACTCATACAAACCATTGCACATAACCATAATCAGAATATAATAAAATACAGTAGAAGTCTTAAATTAAATGAACTGAGTACTTCTATTGATAAATAAATTATCCAGTTATTCAAAATACCAAAACATAAATAATTATCCTTACATCCCAATTATAAATCCAACTGAAAATAAATAAAGAAACAAAACCAACATCCTAGAGGTACACGCAGAAAGGGCACTCGCATGAAGCGTCATGCTCGTCCTCCCCTGCTTGCACTTCTAAAGCAGCAACACCTCCATATACTGGAGTGTCCATATAGTCTTCCACAGTAGAACCTGCATCAACATCTAAAAACATGTATATATACAAGGTGAGCTCACAACTTAGCTCAGTAAGACAATCAGACAATACAACAAACACATGCATGAGTAACATTCACATTGTGGTCTGGTTTTAAGTTTGCAATGTGCTATAGAAAGGATTAGTAGCCATCGCACCTCTATACACGAGTGTGTGAATCCTCCCAATGGATCAAACACCACTGTCGTCCCACATGCACCCACCATGGAATAGAGATAGAGCTAAAGTGTCCGGATCAAACACCGCCAACACTTTCCCTGATGCCCTACCCATACCAATACGTAAGCCCCTATTGGCGAGGGCTTGTAAACTGGGCTTGCAACTAACCAATCCTATATGTCATCACAGTAGGCCCTATCCCAGCACAGCTCCCTACGGCATAGAGATAGAGCTAGAGTCTAGTGGCTAGGCCGGAGACCACAGTGCCACTTCCTCCCCTTGATACCCTACCCGCACCAAGCATACTAAGACAGAAGTGATATGAAAAGGTGCAAGTATGAGGAATGATCCCAGACCCCAGGCCCTTCCCACTCCACACACCAACAAAAACAATCACATGCCTAATAGTCACATCCTAGCATAGCGAGTATGCATGAACAATATAATAACTGAAAGTAAAGATGACATATGAGTATGCACAAACACCATTCCACAGAATCATAATTACTATCAACGTTTTACTGTTATTAGGTTATTATGGTTTAGGTCCGATTCCCTTATCTGACGCTTGTTTGATAACTTGCTCCGCGTCACAGAATCCAAACTCACTATCACAAGGTCCTACACAATGTTAGGGTTGTATTAGAATAGTTTTCTTAGGGTTTACGTTGGTCGAAAAACCAACTAGGTCAAAACACTCCTCATAGTGCAGACCGGTCGCAGGTACCGGTCGCGGCACTGTAGGGAAAGATGCGACCGGTATGGTCGACAGGTTCTCCATAGACCAGTCTCCGAGAGGTACCGCGCAGTACCAGTCGCATATGGTACGACCGGTATGGTCGACCGGTATGCCTCCGGAAGACCATCAACTCAGTGTTCGCCTTCCGTCGGTCACCCCCTATTGATTCTAGGGTTTCTCTTATACATTCTAGGGCTGAGCAATGAGTTAGAGTTGTTTCATGTTCCATTCAAGTCTTAGTTTCGATGATCCTTAGCCTAGAATGCTAATCTAGGGCTCATCGACTGTATTAGGGTTTGACGGCAAATTTAAGGGTTTTAAATTAATACCTCGCCTTGCATGGTATTGATCAATTCATGATTAATCATCTATAATGCTTAACTTAGAGGAAGGTTCAAGAACTTACCGTTGGTTCGCAAGTATGGTGTTCTTCGTCCAACGGCAAACGGCGGCTCCTCTCCCTCCTTCCTTAGCTTTTTCTCCTTCTTCGATCTCTTTCTCCTCTCTAGGGTTTGTGAGGATCAATGAAAGAGTTCTAAGGAGGTTTAAGGGTCCTTAAATAGACTAGGATTGAGTTTAGGAAGTCCCCCTTACATTAGGAAAGTCCTAGGATTAGATATTTAAAAAGTGGGACCCACAAAGATCCAGTTCCGTATCTAAGCAGTCTGCCTGCGCAGACATACCGGTCGATCGGTACCATCAACCGGTATGAATAAATTATCATACATAGGTCCGTTTCGTACCTGATTGTCATCCGTTCATCTCGTCTGACCCGGTGATGATTGGAAGACTTGTTACGACATGAGTTAAAGGTTTAGATCGGGTTCATGGAGTGCGGGCCTTACAGTAACCCTGGCCAGTAAAGGATTAGGTACTAGTGCGAGACGGGGGATGAAGAGGAAGACCCAATGGTGTTTATTGGAGTGTCACCTTTGAGATTTTATTCTATCACAATACATAATGGGAGATGCGTGGCTTCCCCAGTGTTGTCGGAACATCGTTAGGTGAGTGTCCATTCTTTCTCATATATGGAGGCATGGTCAGCTTTGGTGAGTGTAACCAGGCAATCCATAAAAAATAGCAGACATTATTAGACTTTGTTTGATAATAAATACGTTCATGCATTATTGTGTGCTTGCTTGTTTATTTCTCACTAAGCTCATGTTAGAGAGCTCACCCCACATACGTTTTATTTTTAGATGGTTCTGTAGGTACTACCGTTGTCGACTATGTAGCTATTATCACCAGCTCTACCCAATAGGATGGGCAAGGGGATGAAGAAGAAGAACACGATGCGACGTGCGAATGTGACGGCTGTGTTTTCCATTATATAGGTTGTTGTAGCAGCCTTAGTTCTTATTACTCTTAGTACTATTGAACAGTTTTTATTTCAAGAAGTTACCTACAATGGTTTAAGTTTATCAGTTGAACAGTTAGACTATGTAGCTGTTATTTTTAGATGGTGAATAGTTTGAGACTTTAACCTCTCCCCACTCAACACACCAACCACACACAAACACTTGCCTATCCTCATCATCATAATATCAAGAATAAATTAAATATGCATGAGCAACAATAACATATATTGGATGACATGTTATATGCACAAACAAATAGTACAACAACAAGCAAGGTAGTTTATTATTATCCAATTAGTTTGGGATCTTGTCCCTCACCTGTTAAGTGATGTTGACTCTCTCCAAGACCTTGGAAGTAGCATGAGTTGATTAGAAATCCTAAACAATCATTATAGTTAAGTTAGGGTTCCGTTTCAATAATTTTACAATGATTATACTTATTGTCCAGACTGACAATTAGTCATGCTGGACATTGTCCAGTCGACTATCCTGTATGACATAATGTCCAACAGGACACCATACTGGACAACCCTGAGATGCTTCCTGAGAGGGTCCGGTAGCTTGTCCGGTCCCACACTGGGTGCTTCCAAACAACTAGACCGAACAACATTTTGGGAATTCTTCAGGCTGTCTTTTAGTCTGACTTCCCTCAGAGTCAATTTTTTGGCTTACTCTAGGGTTTATCCTAAATCATTCTATGGTCAAGAACACGTTAGGGTTAAGGGTTCCACTACAACCCTAGATCTACACACCTTTGTTGGTCTTCATTATATGTTTCATACAGTAGTGAAATTAGACTACAGTCTCTCATGGTTGTGAGTCCAACCTCACACACCCTAACATACGTATAGAGACTAGGAACTTACCATTGGTCTCTTGACGATGGCTGCCTAAAATTGACGATGAGTTCTTCTCCTCTTTTCTTCTCCAGAGCCTTTTTCTTCTCCAAGCCTCATTTTCACTCTCTCTCTTAATTCTAGGGTTTGTGATTGATCAAAAGAGTAAGAGGAGGTAGAGAAATGTCCCTTATATAGAGGGGTAACCTTCTATTAAAGTCCTCTCCAAATTATGAGAGTAGTCCCAATGAAACAAGGAAACTTTCCTATTCTCAGAGTCTATATTATGTTTGACCGTCATATGTCCGATCACATAATACACAGACTAGACAACTCTATTTGTCCAATCAAACAAACCTAGGGTTTTTAGTTTCGTACCTTGCTTTGTGTAGTTATGTTATCTGATTGCCTCGTTAGACCTGGTTATGATGGGAAGACCTGTCATGACATGTTAACCCAGGTTAGACTGGGTTAGTGGAGTACGGGTCTTACATAAATGACTCTAGTGGGTCCCATTTGATGGTTAATTCACACTTCGTATAGAAGGGAGTCAATAATTGCTCTCTTAAGTCATCCATAGGCTGACACTTGTCAGCCAACTCCTTCCCACTACTCTGTGGTTAAGTTCCAATTAGACTAAAAGACTCCCTTCAATCTGAGTCTCTCCTTTTCCCCATCATTCATGCAAAGTCTCTTGTTAATCTTTGATGCATCTTTGCAAGAGAAGGGAGAGTTAGAGAAGAAGGGGAGGTGTAGGAGGAGATGATACCAATGATCCATCAGAGGTCTACTTGATCTACCCATAGTCTTACCTTATACACTGCCTATAGTTGTAACTCTTATTGCATTAAGCTTTGAAGAGTGTGAGGTACATTGCTTATAGAAGGCCTAAACCTTTAGGGAGGGAGATCCTTCTTTCAGCCATTAATGGCGAAAATGAATTTTACCAACTCAGTTAGGGAAGGGGGAAGCCTTGTTCTCGATAACTCTGTAAAGACCTTAGGGTTGGCCTTGTACTGTGCACACGTCCATTCTAACCTAGTATGGTAAGAGCTTAATAGAATGTCAAGGATGGAAGGGAAGGACCTCCGGATTAATATTGAAGAACCAACTTGGGAACCAGTTGACGGACTTCTAAAGAAGAGGTCTTGAGGCGGGACTGAAAGGAGGTTCGGAGGCAAAACCCATGCCTCCAAATAGGACCAATTCCCAAACCAGCCTTCTGGGAAGGTCCGCTCACCAGACCGGTTGTACGTTTGTGCAATAGGAGCTGCTGCGGGACATCACCCGAGAACCTCTGGACAGGATTGGCCGCAGGACTAGTCGCATGTCTGTGCAACGGGAGTTCCTACCAGACCTTTCCAGAAGGGGTCTTAGACAGGTCCGTACTAAGGTCTGGTTACATTCTCTATTGGAGACTACAACCGAACACTTAATAGCTTGTACATAACATTTAGGTTATACACGTGGGGACGATGTCAAGTCCAATGGTACGGGGTATAGTTATTCCCGCCAAATGAATTACAGAGAGTGGAAGAGATATACCCTAGAATAAGGCAAAAAATTGACTCTAAGGGAGTGTTTTTAAATAACTTACCTGTCTGTGATGCATTTTGTTGTGAATATCATGTCATCAAATATATGTTTGTTGCATGCATTTGCACTATATCTTACCATTGTGAAAGCATGATGTGTATTTTTTTCATATGGGGATGGAACGGAGTTGAGGACTGCTGGTTCAATTCATCACATGGACACTACTTTGCATCGCCATGTGCCTTAGTGGATTGACAGCGTCTTGGGGGTAGAAGAATGAACTGAGATATCTATTTGGGTGTAGTCGTAGGTGCATTTGTATGGCATATAGGATTGGTTAGTGATATAATTTTCCCCATGTGTGTAACCCTGGCCAGTAAGGGATTAGGTACTAGTGCGAGACGGGGGATAAAGAGGAAGACCCAATGGTGTTTATTAGAGCGTTACCTTTGAGATTTTATTCTATCACAGTACATAATGGGAGACGCGTGGCTTCCCCAGTGTTGTCGAAACATCGTTAGGTGAGTGTCCATTCTTTCTCATATATGGAGGCATGATCAGCTTTGGTGAGTGTGACCAGGCTATCCATAACAAATAGCAGACATTATTAGACTTTGTTTGATAATAAATACGTTCATGCATTATTGTGTGTTTGCTTGTTTGTTTCTCACTGAGCTCATGTTAAAGAGCTCACCCCACATACGTTTTATTTTTAGATGGTTCTGTAGGTACTATCGTTGCCGGCTATGTAGCTGTTATCACCAGCTCTACCCAATAGGATGGGCAAGAGGATGAAGAAGAAGAACACGATGCGACGTGCGTATGCGACGGCTGTGTTTTCCATTATATAGGTTGTTGTAGCAGCCTTAGTTCTTATTATCTTTAGTACTATTGAACAGTTTTTATTTCAGGAAGTTACCTACAATGGTTTAAGTTTATCAGTTGAATAGTTACTTATGTTGTGATGTCTGTGACATCTCGAGATATTAATTTAACCTATCATCAGATCTCTCAGTACGCTTATATCCAGTTCTTCGGCTATTTAATTTATTACTCTGATTTATTATGGTATAATGAGTTTGAACGGTTAGGGTTTGTCACACTCCAATTCTGTACCAATTAGAATGGTGTGATGAACCGTCAATAAACCAACGGGTTCAACTAGGATCTCGAATAGGCTGTGTCCGTTTGCTTAAACCATACACATCCACAACTAAAAACAGAATAAATACACAATAGCAGAAGTCTTTAATATTAAATGAACTGAGAGTCTAAAGATGATAACATAAATAAATTATCCAATTATCTTCAAAAGACTTAGACATAAAGTAAAATAAAATAATCATTTACATTTCCTCAATAATTCAAATAAAAATCTAATTGAAAACGCATGAGTTGCACTCGCATGATAAATCATGTGACTCCATCATAACTTCTGCATCCATCGTCGCCGCATGTCTATACATCAGAGCATTCACATAATCTTTTACGGTGGTACCTGCATCATCAACTAAAAATATTCGACGTCGAAAGGGTGAGCACACATCATGGCTCAGTGAGTAAACAAAACAATGCAACAAACATATGCATGCATTCAATTCATATCTTTGGTCTGGTTCATAAGTTTCCAATGTGCAATAGAAATGTTTGGTGGCCGTCGCACCTCTATACACAGGGTGTGTAAGCCCACCCAAAGGATCAAACACCATTGTCGTCCAAATCCACCCCACCATGGAATAGAGATAGAGCTAAAGTGTTTAGGACCGCACCGCATCACACCTCCCCTGATGCTCTACCCATACCAACACGTAAGCCCCTGTTGGCGAGGGCTTGCAAACTGGGCTTGCAACTAACCAATCCTAATGTCAAACAGTGTATCCAAGGCCTCACCCCAGCATCCCTCAATACGTCCATAGAGATAGAGCTAAGGCCCCCCGGCAGAGTCAGAGACTACACGGTCCGAGACCACCTCCCCTGATGCCCTACGACGTAATAGTTCTGCTAAAGTAATGGTGATACGACGATGTTAGTGGACAAGACTTGAGTAGAGATAGAGCTAGAGTCTGATGACCAGGATGAACCACAGTGTCACGTCCTCCCCCTGATGCTCCACTCGCATCAAGTACACTAACCACACACATACATTCACATGCCTATTCCTAGCATCATCATCAACATCATATTATAAATAAACAGAAATTAAATATGCATGAACAGTAATATCAGTAATATTGGATGACATGTGATATGCACATTACAATCATATAAGCATAGAATCATTCATGGTATTGGACTCAATAAATGAAAATAATTTATTATTAGCCAATTAGTTTAGGTCTTGTTCCCTCACCTTTGATTGCTAGTAGATCCTTGTTCAAGCTTTATAATTCACTTTTAAACCACTGGAAAGACCTAACAAGTCGATAGATTTTAATTAAAATTAATTCCAATATGTTTATAATAACAGAAGCTGAGGGGTCGCAGGTGGGGTAGCACTTGGGGTCTCAGTTTCTGCGACCACAGGGGTAGGGTCGCAGGGTAGGGTAGCACCTAGGGTAGCAGTTCCTGCGACCCTAAGGTGTAGGGTCACAGGTGGGGTCAGACATGATTCCACCCTACGTGCGACCATACCATCCCTGGGACTTCCCGAGGGCATGTGGTCGATTATATGGTCTCGTAGGGTCGGATATCATTCGACCCTATGTGCGACCACACGTGTTCTGTGTCGACCTTTCACTCTAAAGTCCATTCCTTCATGTTTAAATCCTTTGGCTTACCATCATGGTCCTTCCTATGATCGTTCTATGGCTCAAACTACAATTTTTATACACTATTCATTGTCCACAATGATTTCCTCCATGGATTCTCTTGGAATTTATCCATGAATGGATGATTTGGGTTTCTCCTAATCCTCGATTCTTCATAAACCATTCTAGGATCTTAATTCATGTATGGATTTAGGTTCATACCTTAGGTTTATTGAGATTCAGAGGTTTCTCTGAACTTCCTCTCTTCCTTGGCCTTCTTCTTCATTCTCCTTCTCTTCCTTCTCTTCTCTCTCTCTCTCTCTCACTTTCAATTAGGGCTCTAAAGGAGTGAAAGAGGCTAAGGGACATCCTATTTATAGAGAAAAACCCTCCATATTATGTCCCAATGAGTTTAGGAAAGCCCCCCTTCGAATTAGGAAGGTTTCCTAATTTTCGATTTCTGGCTGTTTTCGTAGGGTCGGATATAGGGTCGCAAAATCCGTCGACCCTACATTTTTTAAGACATGCGACCCCACGACCAAAAAGTCATGGGTTGTACTCTTTTGAGGTGGGATCGCTCACACCTGTTTAGGCATGCGATCCTACCCTCATATTTGACTGTTTTTGAGTTAAACTTCATACCTGGTCTTGTGGTTTATTCACGCACTTGGTTCACTTGGCTCGACCATGATAGGTAGACCTGGTACAATGTGGTAAGACCGGTTAATTCGATACGGGACTTACAACTCCCCCCTCTTATTAAAAATTTCATCCTCAAAATTTGCACATACCTTCCAAGTCGAAAGGGTGAGGATATTGCTTTCGCATAGCATTCTCTTCTTCCCATGTGATCTCTTCTATATCTCGGCTCCTCCAGGTAACCTTAACATAATAAATGTCACGGTTGCGTAGACGTTAAACCTTTCAGCTGGTGATTTCAGTTGGTGCTACTTCGAATGTCAAATCATCAGTTAGATCTGATGGATCCGCTGTTAAGATGTGTGTTGGATCTCTGACGTACTTCTTCAATAATGAGATATGAAATACATCATGCACACTTGACATAGATGGTGGTAGTGCTAACTGGTAAGTCACTTTTCCACGTTTAGCTAGAATCTCATATGACCCGACATATCTTGGACTTAGCTTCTCTTTCTGTCAGAATCGTTTTAAACCTCACATAGGTGATACTTTCAAGAATACCTTATCACCTACGACAAATTCATGGTCTCGACGTCGAATATCTGCATACTATTTCTAACGATTCTAAGCTGTTCTAACTCTTTCTTTGATGATGTCGACTACACGATAAGTCTCTTCAATAAATTCTGGTCCAACGATACTTCGTTCACCCACTTTATTCCAAAACAAAGGAGTTCGACACTTCCTACCATATAGTGCTTCGTAGGGTGACATCTGTATAGTAGCCTGATAGCTGTTGTTATAGGCGAACTCGATCAATGGTAGTTTCTCATCTCATGATCCCTTGAAATCAATAACACAGGCTCGAAGCATGTCTTCTAAAATCTAAATGGTACGCTCCAACTGTCCATCTGTCTGAGGATAGAATGCAGTACTGAATTTCAACGTTGTACCCATAGCCTTCTGTAATCCTTCCCAAAACTTTGAGGTAAAGCGTGGGTCTCTATCTGACACAATGCTTTCAAGTACTCCATGTAATCTAACAATATTATCCACATATAGCTTGGCTAACCTCTCTAGGGTATACTGTGGTCATATAGCTATAAAACGAGCTATCTTAGTCAGATGATCTACAATCACCCAGACCGCGTCAACTACTCGGGGAGTCAATGGTAACCCAGTGACGAAGTCCATAGTGATGCAGTCCCATTTCCATGCTGGTTCTGGCAGTGGCTGCAGCAATCTTGCAGGTCTTTTCCGTTCAACCTTTACCCTCTGACAATTTAGGCATTGAGACACGAATTTAACTACATCTGCTTTCATTCCTCTTCACCAATATAATTTCTTCAAATCATGATACATCTTTGTACTTCCAGGATGTACCGAATAAGCGGTGGTGTAAGCTTCCTTCATTAGTCTGTGTCTAATGTCCAAGTTTTTCATTTCAGAAACACATACTCTTCCTTTGAACTTCAGTACCTTTTCATTGTCCAAGGTGAACTCAGGAATAGTTCTACCTTTTTCGATGTCTTCTTGTACCGTTCTCAGATAAGGGTCTGATTTAATAGCGGTTTTCACTTCATCAATTATATCAGGTACAATCTTCAATGGGGCAAACATATTTGAAAATCGATGAATAAATCCTTGGTTGGTCAATACACCCGGTGCATCTATCACGAACTGCTCATTACCATAATTGAATATTTTTCCTGTAACACACATTGCTGCAATCGTGTTAACCTCTCCTTGAGATTTTATCATTTCTTTTCTGCTTAGCGCATCAGTAACTACATTAGCCTTTCCTGGATGATACTGGATATCACAATCATAATTCTTCAATAATTCCAGCCATCTTCTTTGTCTCATATTCAACTCCTTCTGATTAAAAAGATAAGTGAAACTCTTATGATCTGATTTAATCTGAAATTTCTCTCCATACAAATAATGTCTCCATATCTTGACAGCATGTACTACTACCGCTAATTTCAAGTCATGAGTAGGATAATTTTTCTCATGTGTCTTCAGTTGTCTTGAGGCATACGCAACTATTTGTTCTCCTTGCATAAGTACACATCCTAAACCCAATCCAGACGCATCAATGTACAAGGTAAATGGTTATCCTGGAATAGGAATAGTCAAGATGGGAGTAGATATCAATCTAGCCTTCAATGTTTGGAAACTTTTCTCACATTTATCGGTCCAAACAAACTTTTCTCCTTTCTTAGTCAAACTGGTGAGAGGTACGACAATTCTGGAATAGTCTTCCACGAATCGTCGATAATACCCAGCTAGACCTAGGAAACTTCTAATTTCTGCAACACTCGTAGGTGCTTCCCACTTCACAATGGCTTCAATTTTGCTAGGATCCACTTTAATTCCCTCAGCGGATACAACATGGCCTAAGAAAGCGACCTCATTTAGCCAAAACTCACACTTTGTAAATTTGGCGTAAAGCTTCTCTTTTCTTAGTCGTTGCAGAGCGGCTCTTAGATTCATGACATGAGTTTCCTTGTCTTTGGAGTAGACCAATATATCATCAATAAACACAATGATCGATGTATCCAACATATCATGGAATACCCGATTCATGAGTTTCATAAAAGTTACGGGTGCGTTAGTCAATCCAAAAGACATGACTAAAAATTCATAATGTCCGTATCTTGTCCTGAATGCTGTCTTTGGAATATCACCTTCCTTAATCTTCAACTGATGGTATCCTAACCGAAGATCAATCTTGGAGAACACCTTGGCACCTTGCAACTAATCGAACAAGTCATCGATCTGAAACAACGGGTACCGATTCTTGATTGTATGCTTGTTCAATTCCTGGTAGTCTATACACAGTCGAACGCTTCCGTCCTTCTTCTTTACAAACAATACTGGCGCTCCCCATGGTGATATGCTAGGTCTGATATAATCCTTGTCCAGTAATTCTTGTAACTGTATCTTTAATTCCTTCAATTTAGTAGGAGCCATTCGATAGGGTGTTTTAGATACTGGTGCGGCTCTGGGTATCAGATCTATAATGAACTCTGTCGCTCGATCGGGTGGTAGTCCTGGTAGTTCCTCAGGAAATACATCTGGAAAGTCACACACAACATCAATATCCTCCATTCATGGTGCTTCCTTGGTGAGGTCGACCACAGATACTAGATACCCAACTCCTCTTTTCTCGAGGCATTTTTTAGTCTTTAATGCAGAGAGGATGAGTTTTCGTTTACGGGATAGTCGGGTTCCCACAAAAATAAACTCTGCTCCTTCCTTGTCTCTAAATGTCAATTTCTTTTCTGTTCATAATAGGTTTGCAGAATGCCGAGCTAACCAATCCATTCCCAAGATAACGTCAAAGTCTGTCATCTCCAGTTGAGTCAAGGTTGCATCCAAAATCTTCTCGCCGATAAGAACTGGACATGGTCCATAACATTTTTCTAATTCCACTTCTAATCCCATAGGCGATCACACAAGTAATTTGTAGTCTAAAGATCTGAGGGGTATATTTAGCTTCTTTTCAAATGTCACAGATATAAAAGAATGAGTAGCTCCAGAATCAAAGAGTACTCTAGCAGGTATGCCATTAATAGGTACGATACCTGTGATTTATTTTAATTTAGTCTACATGCTCACACAATGTAACACAAAATGAAAGGTTCAGGTCATACCTGTGACCACGTCAGGGGATGCGACAGCATCCTCAAATGTAACAACATAAACCTTTCCTTGCTATAGCTGCGTCCTGGGCTTAGGACATTCCTTGGAAAAATGTCCCACTTGGTTGCAGTTATATCATTTTACTCCTTCATTATTTTGCTTTTGTTGCGGTTGAGCTGCTGGAGTAGTTTTGGCTGCAACATTAAAGCCTTGAGTATGGAAGGGTTTGAATGTCCTTGTATTCCCTCCGTTGTATGAATTTCCGTTTGGCCTTTTAATACCCCTATTTTGAGAAAAGTAGCTCTCCTTCTGGCTTGACTCTATTACTTGAGCAATCTGTACTGCTTCATTGTAAACTTTCTTCTTCAGTCCCAGAACATGCTCCCTGATGCTTCCCCTAAGTCCCATGACGAACCTTCGGGTTTTAGTATTTTCCTCTTGCATGCTAGCGGGTGCAAAGAAGAACAACTCTTCATAGCACTGTTGGTATGCATCCACAGTCATCTGTCCCTGATATAAACTCATGAACTCTCTCTCCATAACATCTCTAAAACTTTTGGGAAAGTACTTCTCAAAGAATGCCTCTTTATAGATAGCCCAGGTCAATTGGGCATGCTTAGTTAACAGATAAGTCCGAATGGACTTCCACCAGTGGTGTGCATCGCCTTTCAGCATGAATGTTGCACACAGTACTTTTTCCTCATCATTAACCGTCATCATCATGAAATTTCTTTCCATTTCATCGATCCAGTGTGCTGGCCACAAAGGATCTAATGGCTTACCATTATACTCTTTAGGCTTCATTTTCAGAAAACGCTCGATCAGTCGAGAGTGGTCCAACTGATACTGAGCATAAGCCCCGTACACTGGTGGTTGGTACTGGTAGCTGCCTTGAGCTACCTCAGGGTTCTGTACTGGAGCTTGTATAACTGGCGTTTGAGGTACGTGGGGTACCGTGTTGCTTTCCCCTGGTACTGTGCTAGCTTGTCCGGCTGGCATAGGTGTCGTATGTGCAGCTGGAAAAACCATTCCTATAGCAGTTTGCATATTGGCTTGCACCTGTTGTATCTGCTGCAACTGTTGTGCCAGGTTCATTACGACTGTAGCCAAATCTGTAGGTGGGGCTGGCAAGTTTGTAGGGTTTGCCTGACCATTAGCTACTGGCGGTGCCGCATTCTGGTTCTCTTGTACTTCAGGAATTGCATGGCTGTCCTCCCCCATAGGTGGTGGTGGTGGAATTGGGTTACGGCCTCGTCTGGTCACTCTTCGCCCAGCCATTTCTTGTTTTGGTCATGGTAGTGTCTGAAAACAATCATAGAACATGTGAGGCAATCAATATAATTTGTTCCCAAGTCAAAATCCAATTAATCAATATAAATTTCCAATTTTTCAAGTCATTTAGTGAAAATACTGACTTTTCCATCGTAGGGTCAATGGTAGGGTCGCATTGTATTCAACCCTAGGGTATGCGACCCTAAGAACACTGTCAGTTCAGTGAGAGCCTAGGGTCGGTCGTTGGGTCGATATATGTCCGACCCTAGGTCCGACCACACGGTGTCTGTCAGATCACCGAGAGCCTAGGGTCGATGGTAGGGTCGGTCGTAGGGTCGCACATTTTGTCGAATTTTGCGACCCCACGATCCAAAATTAGGTTTTTAAACCTGATTTTGGATTCATTTCCTACTCTTTCTTCTTTCTTCCAACTCAACTCGCTTCCCCTGAGTTGCTACAGTATCGAACCCTAGTGTTTGGTGATCATTTCTTCCGTTCGCGACTTCTGTTCCTTCCCTTCAGGTATGCTCTCTACTGTTTCCCATTTTTAAGCTTTCAAAACTAGGTTTCATCCATTTACATCGTTTTCTTCAAATTAAAATTTTTCTAACCGTAAAAATTTAATTTTTATTGGGGGATTTTGCTATTGGTCACCCAATGGATGAAAGCCCTAAAAAATATTTGAGTTTCATCGGTTGGTTATCGGGAAACTTGAAAATTTTCATTTTTGACCTAATTTTTGAGATTTTTCCAAATTGTTGAAATTTCTTCAAATTCGATCTTTCTAGATTAAATTTCCATCTGTATGAGCTTTGCAGGATGGTTTGGAACCTATCTAAGTCCTCCTGCTCAGCTGTTTGGGTGAAAAGTGAGGCCTTTGGCCAAATCATGCCGTTATAATGCCGAATTTTTTAGTTTTTTCACCATATCTAATATCTTGTTTATTTTTTTGTGTCCTTGCAGATAGTATGGCTCGTACTAAGGTCCCTAGAGCTCATGATCCCGTTCGTTTCCGCTCCAATGAGGCAGAGGCTCGATATGCTCGCTATGAGCATAAGAAAGTAGAAGGGGGTCACTGTGTAAACTTGGCTAGTCTAACCTTGTTTAACGTAGAGGGTGCCTTTGGTGACATGGGTTTGGCTTCCCGTGATCACCTATGAGGCTTGTACCTGTCCTACTTTGGTAAAGCAGTTTTATTACAACCTCTAGGTGGTGGGGGATCGCAATGATACAAAGAAGAGTAGGGAGCTCAGGATCACCAGCTATGTGAAAGGGGTGGAAGTTTCATTTAACTGCCAACAGTTGGCTGATCTCTTAGGCATATCAAATGACGGCCCTTTGGTGTACACATCCTAAGGAACCCCAGTTCCTATCCTTGGCGATGCGTGCTGAGATTGATAGTCAGCTTCTTAGAGGTGATCGCTGGGAGATGAAGGCGATCAACCTACGGCCAGAGCCTCGGGTGTACTGCAAGATCATCCAGCACAACCTGATCCCCCAAAGTGGACACTATAATAGGATTTCTCAGTTGACTCAGTATGTCCTGTATTGCATTTGCACTAGACAGCCTGCCTGCCTTCCTTATATTATCATCAGGACTATGATCCGCGCTACGCTACCTGGTCAGCTAGGTAACCTGCCCTATGGATGTCTGATCACTATACTGCTCACACGCCTATACGTCGATTTATTGGATGAGAGGATTCATGAGGATACCTTCTCATCGGACCTTGACTGGGAGGCCATCTGCAGGATGGGTATGCGGGATGCGCTAGTTAGTGATGATGAGAGGAACGCTCTGGTGCGTCCTCTTACTCGGGTAGAGATAGCAGACGCTGAGACGGCAGTAGCAGCAGCAGCAGCAGGGGTCCATGGGGGTGATGCTGAGGATGATGATCATATGTTCATGGATGTAGACGCCATACCTCCTCCATCACCACTACATTCTACTGGAGCTGGTCCATCTCGGGCTCCTTCACACACTGCTGGTCCTTCACACCCGTCATCTGATGATATGATAGAGCTACTACATGAGATTAGAGAGGCCCAGCGTGTGACTGATTTGAGAGTAGGAGAACTTCTAGATGCTCAGCGCGCGACTGATGGGAGAGTAGACGAGCTTCTAGATGCTTAGCGTGCGTCTGATCAGCGGATGGCCGATTTGACAGCTAGTCTCCAGACGACCCAAACTCAGGTAACCTGGTTGACTAGAGTGTATGCTGAGGACTTGGACCGGGATCCTGAGGCATCTCCTCCTCCAGCACCTCCAGCTCCATGATGTAATTTTTTTTTCTTTTTGTTTTTCTTTGTACTATAGAGTAACTGTCCGGATTGTGGACTATACTCTTGATTTGGATATGTATAAACGTTGTTTTTTATTTAATGTATATGAAACTTGTTTCTCCTTTTAATAGTGCATTATTCTCTTTCTTAATTTTGTCTCATACAACACAGGTGCTTATAGTGTGTTCTTCTTACAGCTTTTAGATTTTATCCTAACTAAGTTCACAAACTTTTGTGAAAGTATACTGGTTTAATAGACAGGGTCTGAGAGCTCTGATACCAAGTTGTCACACCCCAATTCTGTACCAACCAGAATGGTATGATGAACCGTCAATAAACCAACGATTTAACCAGGATCTCGAATAAGCTGTGTCCGTTTGCTTAAACCATACACATCCACAACTAAAATCAGAATAAATACACATAGCAGAAGTCTTTAATATTAAATGAACTGAGAGTCTAAAGATGATAATATAAATAAAATATCCAATTATCTTCAAAAGATTAAGACATAAAGTAAAATAAAATAATCATTTATATTTTCTTAATAATTCAAATAAAAATCTAATCGAAGACGCATGAGTTGCACTCGCATGACGAATCATGTGACTCCATCATAACTTTTGCATCCATCGCCGCCGCATGTCCATACATCGGAGCATTCACATAATCTTCTACGGTGGTACCTACATCATCAACTAAAAATATTCGACGTCGAAAGGGTGAGCACACATCAAGGCTCAGTAAGTAAACAAAACAATGCAACAAACATATGCATGCATTCAATTTATATCTTTGGTCTGGTTCATAAGTTTACAATGTGCAATAGAATGGTTTGGTGGCCGCCACACCTCTATACACAGGGTGTGTAAGCCCACCCAACGGATCAAACACCATTTTCGTCCACATCCACCCCACCATGGAATAGAGATAGAGCTAAAGTGCTTAGGATCGCACCGCATCACACTTCCCCTGATGCTCTACCCATACCAACACATAAGCCCCTGTTGGCGAGGGGTTGCTAACTGGGCTCGTAACTAACCAATCCTAATGTCAAATAGTGTATCCAAGGCCTCACCCCAGCATCCCTCAATACGCCCATAGAGATAGAGCTAAGGCCCCCCGACAGAGTCAGAGACTACACGGTCCGAGACCACCTCCCCTGATGCCCTACGACGTAATAGTTCTGCTAAAGTAATGGTGATACGACGATGTTAGTGGACAAGACTTGAGTAGAGATAGAGCTAGAGTCTGGTGACCAGGATGAACCACAATGTCATGTCCTCCCCCTGATACTCCACTCGCATCAAGTACACTAACCACACACATACATTCACATGCCTATTCTTAGTATCATCATCAACATCATATTATAAATAAACAGAAATTAAATATGCATGAACAGTAATATCAGTAATATTGGATGACATGTGATATGCACATTACAATCATACAAGCATAGAATCATTCATGGTATTTGACTCAATAAACGAAAACAGTTTATTATTAGCCAATTAGTTTAGGTCTTGTTCCCTCACCTTTGATTGCTAGTAGATCCTCGTTCAAGCTTTATAATTCACTTTTAAACCACTGGAAAGACCTAACAAGTCGATATATTTTAATTAGAATTAATTCCAATTCTTAAACATAATAACAGAAGCTGAGGGGTCGCAGGTGGGGTAGCACCTGGGGTCTCAGTTTCTGTGACCATAGGGGTAGGGTCGCAGGGTAGGGTAGCACCTAGGGTAACAGTTTCTGCGACCCTAGGGTGTAGGGTCGCAGGTGGGGTCAGACATGATTCGACCCTATGTGCGACCACACCCTCCCTGGGACTTCCCAAGGGCATGTGGTCGATCATATGGTCTCGTAGGGTCGGATATCATTCGACCCTACATGCGACTACACGTGTTCTGTGTCGACCTTTCACTCTAAAGTCCATTCCTTCATGTTTAAATCCTTTGGCATCATGGTCCTTCCTATGATCGTTCAATGGCTCAAACTATAATTTTTATACACTATCGCATGTCCATGGATGGATGATTTGGGTTTCTCCAAATCCTCTATTCTTCATAAACCATTCTAGGCTCTTAATTCATGTATGGATTTTTGTTCATACCTTAGGTTTACTGAGATTCAGAGGTTTCCTGAACTTCCTCTCTTCCTTGGCTTTCTTCTTCAATTTACCTTCTCTTCCTTTTCTTCACTCTCTCTCTCACTTTCAATTAGGGTTCTAAAGGAGTGAAAGAGGCTAAGGGACGTCCTATTTATAGAGGAAAATCCTCCATAATATGTCCCAATGAGTTTAGGAAAGCCCCCCTTCGAATTAGGAAGGTTTCCTAATTTCTTATTTCTGGCTGTTTTCGTAGGGTCGGATGTAGGGTCTCAGAATCCGTCGACCCTATGTTTTTTAAGACATGCGACCCCACGACCAAAAAGTCATGGGTTGGACTCTTTTGAGGTGGGGTCGGTCACACCTGTTTAGGCATGCGACCCTACCCTCATATTTGACTATTTTTGAGTTAAACTTCATACCTGGTCTTGTGGTTTCTTCACGCACTTGGTCCACTTGGCTCGACCATGATAGGTAGACCTGGTACAAGGTGGTAAGACCGGTTAGTTCGATACGGGTCTTACATGGTTGGTTGGGCATTCACGGCTTATCATGATTTTGGTTTGGACTGTGTTGATTATGTAATGGTCCGATCACACTTTTGTTGACCCGAAAAGGGGGTATCACATGCACAATAATGGATAGGGTATTGGTACACATGTATAAACATACACGGGATGCATGCCATTATACGGGGTTTATTTGATTTAGAGGAAGATGATTGGTACACTAGCACCATATATTGGAATCATACGTGCTGCAAGAGAGAGAGAGCATCAACACTTCATAAATAGGGATAGGGTAATACATGAAGTGAGAGAATTCATATGAGGAGAGATGTGAGAATGCTAGTGTACCTACGCCCCCATAAAATGATTGAAACAACACATGAACTAGATCATGTCCTTTCTATCCAATATTCAAAATAGACACATCATTTGGTACACTAGCACCATATATTGGAATCATACGTGCTGCAAGAGAGAGAGAGCATCAACACTTCATAAATAGGGATAGGGTAATACATGAAGTGAGAGAATTCATTATGAGGGGAGAGATTGTGAGAATGCTAGTGTACCGATCTGTCTCCCATAAAATTAGATTGAAATCTAACACATGAACTAGATCATGTCCTTTCTATCCAATATTCAAAATAGACACATCATTTGGTACACTAGCACCATATATTGGAATCATACGTGCTGCAAGAGAGAGAGAGAGCATCAACACTTCATAAATAGGGATAGGGTAATACATGAAGTGAGAGAATTCATTATGAGGGGAGAGATTGTGAGAATGCTAGTGTACCGATCTATCTCCCATAAAATTAGATTGAAATCTAACACATGAACTAGATCATGTCCTTTCTATCCAATATTCAAAATAGACACATCATTTGTCCATGTGGCAAAATGGATACCTTTGTGATAGGGTGCGCTCATGCAACGTAGTGGCTGGCCTCCTGCACTTGTGAATGTTAGGTACAAGTCTGAGAGGTCCTTGGTTCAAATCTCCTACCCCAAATCTTATATCCCCGCTCACACCCCCTCAGTCCTCTTCGCCACCACTTCCTCATATCTCAAGAGTTGGAGAAAGCTTAAATGATGCGGCAAAATTTGGCACTCCAGAAGGTGCACATATGGAAGCAAGGATGAATGAATGTGACACAATGATAGATCTCAATGGACTATGGGCTCCGCCACTTATAATATTTTGTAGGGTAATATAAGAAAAAAAAAAAAAATACACAACCCCCGTGTTGTTACAAGGGATGAGAAGTGATTTTAAACTTTAAATGAAACTTTATAATGATTACAACACAGCTCCATTACTATGTAACTAATTCCAAATTATTCCATAGTTAATTATTAATTTTGCATCCAAATCCCTCCCATTTGAAAAGGAAAATAAATTTTACATGTTATAAGTATCATTACAAAATATGTTTAGGTAATTTAAAATACTTCGTCGCGTATTTAAGTCACACGTAAAATACTCTATAGCCCACTGTTTTGTTCGGTTACAAGGGGAATTGAAGGGAAATGAAGTGATTTTTAAACTTTAAATGGAAACTTTTATAATGATTACAACACAAGCTATCACATTACTATGTAACTAATTCCAAATTATTCCATAGTTAATTATTAATTTTGCATCCAAATCCCTCCCATTTGAAAAGGAAAATAAATTTTACATGTTATAAGTATCATTACAAAATATGTTTAGGTAATTTAAAAAATCATGTTGTGTTACAACTATAAAAGTTTCCATTTAAAGTTAAAAATTTTCACTTCCTTTCCCTTAAATTTCCCTTACAATCAAACAAAGCTGCAGGAATTATCTGACGTAGATCGCTGAATATTAAAGTACTTTAAGAAGAAGAAAAATTGCTATTGAAATCAATAGAGTATAAGGAAAGATGACTACCTAGGTTCACATGAAATATCATTACTCTAACCCAGGAAGAACAATTCCATTATAGGAGTTGTTGGAGTTGTTAGAGAGATCATTTCTGTATTGCCAAAGTGGTAGGATGTCTTCCCGCCAAATGAATTACAGAGAGAGGAAGAGATCGGAAGAGACAACAGGAAGATGAGGGAAGAAGAAGATCATGTTTGATTTGAGGGAGAAGAAGGTGATACTGTAATTACAATTTTGTCCTTATATTTAGACACGTTCAACTGATGTGGCTGTGATAGATATTGTCTTGTGATAAGAGTAGGGGTCAAAATTGAGCCCAAACAAAACATTGAAGCTGAACCCGGATGATTTGGATCGGACCGAATTAGATCAAAACCTTATAGGATCATAAGTATGCTGCGTGTTTTAAAGGCCAATGAAAAATCGATATCATACAAGATTGATTGATAAGTTCAAACCAAAACTGACCAATGGATCGATACCAAAACTGTACTAATTAGATAATGGAGCATAAGAGCCCATTAAACCAGCATTTTATCAAATATACATACAAGAAATTGAAATTGAACCAATCCAATAATGACTGATAAAGCCCATTAAGTCAATTTTTAATAATATAATATAGTAAATCAAAACTGAACCAAAAGTGGGACTGATAAGAGCCCATTAATCCACCCCGATAAAAAAAATCCAAATCGAACTTTTTCTTAATAGTTTGCTTTTGGGCTTGAGTGCACACGACCGGACCGATTCGACCCAGATCAAAACCAGATCGAACCCACTATTGACCACCTCTGGAGGAGAGGGTAATTACAATTAGTCAATTACGGTCCCACAGGAACCAAAGCTAGCGGACATGATATCCGAAGGCAGATTTTGTAATGATATTTACCATCTCGTTTGTAATGATACTTACCATCTCGTATTATCACAGATGCCTTTCTCTCTCATGTGATACGGTAAGGTTCCTAACTTGGCGCGTGCCCGCAAGTTACCCAATCACTACTCCGTAAGGTATTGTTTGACCGTAACTGTTATTTTGGTCGCGGCAAAATCTTTGGATTCATTTTATTGGATTCACATCCAGCTACTGGAGTTAATCAAGCGCACCTACCGATGTATTAGTAGGCACGTGCAGTTAACTCCAGTCGTTGAAAGCTGGATTGGAGCATCTAATAATTGGAGACGAATTGGATTCGGATTCACATCCTCTCCTTCCAGTGATTCGGGATGAGGGAGATGCTCTCGTTAGATGACCGACACGTGGGACTCGGGTGAATCCGAACCCTACATCCGAGCCGACACCCCCTGTCGGTTCAGCTTATCCTCTCGGTGTTGGTTTGGATGGATGGTTCGAATTCCCCTTAGCCACAGGTGTCGGCCATCCATCTAGGCCGCCACCCCTCCTCCCAAATCTCAGGGAGGAGAGGATTTGAATCCCATTTTATAACTTAGCATCATAAAATGACGGCAAAAATCACAGCTGTATTGTTAGAATGTTTCAGTCATAGCCTTATTATTAATGGTATCAAAACCGTATATCGAATCAGTATTGGTACCGTCGATATCGATATATGGTTTAACTTTCGATATCATTTTCTATCCGGTAATGGTTAATATCGATATATTTTCGATACATATCATTTAGATACCGATTTGTATGTTATTTATATATTAAATTGTACATCTATTTATGTACTATTTATATATTGAATAATACACATTTATACCGTCACAAATGCATTTAATGGGTCCATATTGCAATAGAACTGTATTTTATATCGAATTATAACCATATGTATCAACTTACAAAACAAAACCCATAATAAATAAAAACCATATTTTGTATCATATAAAAACCATATATCATACCAACTAAAAACCATATTCAAACTGTATCAAACTGATACGAAAATGATGAAAACTGATACGAAAATGATGAAAAAGAAAAATCATACTTTTACTGATAAGGATTTTTATTTCTTTGTAGGATACCAGATTACTGATACTTTTATTTATTATTATTCTTTTGATCTTATAAGCAATCTACACCGTCCGCTACAAGAAAAACAGTAGTCCGATCACGGACCACATCAACGGTCACTTTTAATACCCCACGGGAACATCAGAATTCCATGGACGCACATACAAAAGTTAAGAGAATTAGAATTGGACAGTGCTCAATTATCCTTTCCTTTATTAATTTTTGATAGGGTATACTACACTAGAGGTACTTGACGTTTTGAGAAATTATATCTGAGGTATTTCACGTTTCAAAAATCATACTAGAGGTACTTGATGTTTTGAGAAATTATATCAGAGATACCTGATGTTTCAAAAATATTACGCTTGAGGTACATTCTATTTTTATACTTTCAAATTTATCATTGTTTAGCATAAGTTCTTGGTCTCCTTTGGTTCTCGTTCTCACCATCTTGTTGTGGCAATGACTCATCATTTGGATTCCTATCTGCTCATCACTGTCTCAATTACCCATCCCCTCTCGTGCCCTTGTCCTCTCTCATGACCATTTCTCATCAATGGTTGCTCACTACTAAGTCACAGATCTCAACTATAGTACACATCTCTGGTGAAAACTCTGCATCCCAACTTGTTGTTTTTTTGAAAAACGTATCAACGATCAGACACCAAATAAAGGTAGTTCAACAATAAATGATCAGTCCCTAAAAATTTGAGGTAGATCTAACTGTTAACTTGGAGGATGTCAATATTAGATAGGATTAATGTTAGAAATATGAGAAAAGATACTTGTGGTATGATTTTTAAAATGTGAAGTACTTTTGATATGATTTCTTAAAATGTCACGTAGTTTTAATGTAAATTATCTTTTCTGATATAAAAATAATAAAAAAATATAAAATTTAAAAACTAAGATATAATAATAGAAAGGGAACAAGTGGGCCCCCGACAGTATTTTTCAACCATTCTGCATTCAAACCGAGGTTCACGAATATTTTTGAAATACTTCACCCCCGGCCCAAGACAGATAAAATAGTGGTAAAGAACCTAATAATATGAGAAGACACGTGTCAGGATAAGGAGGTAAGATTATTAAGACAAGAATACCCCACTTGTCAGCATCAGATGCAGCCTTAGACCTTAGTTCACTGTACATTCTTTTATCAGACAAAGTCATCCCAAAAAAAAAAAAAAATTCTTAAAGCTGTTCCATACCTTATGCCGTCCCGCACGTTCTCCACCACCCTTTCCTCATTTAAAACTAAAATAAAACCTGTTGACCTCAGTCCTTGAATAAAGATTCTGACAATCGGTTCTGACAATCGATTGATTAATGTTTTGTAAAATTGAGTGCATGACAATTTTTTTTTTTTTGGCTAAACGTGCATGACATTAGTCGAGGAATCCTCTCCATCTGCTCAGTCGAAGATCGAATGATTGAGATTGTATCTAGATATGTGTCTGGGATATGCTAATCGTTTATTGTTGAATTGAACGACTGGACTACTGAACAAATGGAAAAGATTTCTGATTTAATTTATGGATCAAAACAAATATCAGGTTTATATCGAATACGGGTATTAATCAGTGACAGGTAATATTACCAAAAAAAAAAAAAAAAAAAAAATCAGTGACAGGTATTGATTATTTAATGATATAACATACCTTTGGAGTATGGATTAAGTATGAGTCGGTATGGACAAATTTCGGTGATGTATCAGCCAATATCAACCTGTGTTAACCTTGTGTCAATCAATATCTGTTAGGTATCGGTCTCATAATGATACAATAAAATGATACTATATCGACCAGTTATCCATATCGATCACAATCGATTTCGATACGATCAATGATACCTCAAACCAAGATTAGGAGTCCTTCCTCTTACTTTGTTACTTGTTTGTTCAGATATGTTTTCAGGAAAATTAACAACATAATTGACTTCCTCGCATCGTAGACTTGTTTAAATTGTGTCTGATAGTTTGACTATTATATCCTTCAAGTTGTAAGGCCTTTACAATCTAATGTGTAATCATATTTCTATCCAAAAATTAAAAAAATTTGAACTTCAGAACCTTAACCACATATTCTAACCATTGAAGAAAGGGGGAATTGTTGATGTACAATGTTGAAAAAATCCTTCTGAGAAAGAAAAAGATAAAATTGCTCGTGTGCACGTCTGTTATGTTATTAGTTGTCCGGTCTATATAAATGTAACAAGGGTTGTTATAACCTGCTATCGTTAGAATCCAAAGTGATCCTCTGGACTGTGACTTGATTTGCAAATGACAACTTGAAAAGCATAAGGGTCATTGAACTCTAGGTTTGAGGTGACTACTCCGATACCTAAGTCAGATTCTGATAATAACAATCAACATAAAGGGGTAAATCGTAGAAAAAAAATGATAATAATGGAATTTATGTTACCTGAATTGTAAGTATGTGGTTTGATTTATAAGGAAGGGAGGTTGGTCCATGTCCCTTCCTCTTTGGGAGTTTCTCAGACAGTTTTGGTCGGTTATGCATTTTGAGGTTCAATCATATGCCAACCGTTGGGTAGTGATGCAGATGGCAAGGTCAATTACATCTTCCATGATGTCGTAACAATTGCTCTTGTACGTCTTTGGTAGTGGATTGGAATTTTCCCCTTGAGCGGTGAATTAATTATCTTTGTGACACATGTTGGCAATCCATAAATCGAGATCATTTATGCACATCACAACCCAGAAAAGGTGCATTAAAGGTGGTTATCATGGGAAGCTCAATACACATGGGAACAATTTTGATATTTCATTTGAAGAGTGATGAATATCTCTAAAAGTGCATAGACTTTTTTTTTTTTTTTGTTATACGTTACTTGTCTTTTCATAATTTTTTTTGGAAAAAAGACATTACCTCTCCTGTAACTTACCTTATTGACAGTTGATCCCCGTTGATTTTGAAAAAGACAGTTACCTCCCCTAAACAAACTATTAAAATCTAAATAGCCCTAATTTTTAACGGTGTTAAAATTATATTTTTTTGTGAACAATTCTATCCTCAAGTTTTTGAAACCAATATTGTTGGGAAAGAAGAGAAAAACCCCTCTTCACTCCGGTGGAGAAGAAGAGAAAACGGAAAAAAATTGAAAAAAAAAAACTGATGAATAAGAACGAGATCTGAGATGCAAGATCAGAAACAACTCTAGTGGAATGAGATCTGTTAAAACAAAATAGATACAGAGAACTCTGAAATTTCAAGAATCACGGCCAGAGAAGATAAAGAATCATGGCCAGAGAAGAAATCTAAAATCCGAAGAGAGATTTCAAAGAGAAAAACTGATGATAATGCATTTTTGTGGAGTTTGAGAACCAAAATGATTGTAGGAAATATATACCTCTGCAATGAAAAACAAAAGAGACTATAGAATATCAACAGATAGAAAAATACAGACTCATGCTTAGTTGAACAAGAAATAGCGAAGTAGAACTTCAAGAGAACTCTCGAAAGAAGAAATTGATAAGACTGGCTATATCATCTTGTACACCATCCATTGGAGATTATAAACACTGAATCGAAAGATTTCAAACCAGAGAAGAAGAAATTAAATTAGGGCAAGAAAGCTTCAGAACCTAATTTCTTGAACATGTTTTCTTGATTTGAACAACTGTGAATGTGACGAACAAACTATGAAGCTTGATTCAAACTATGAAGCTTCATAGTCTATTCCTCTAGGAAGCGATCGAATCCAAGCTCAAGAACTGAAACCCGGTCGCAGAGGGTTCACAAACATGAATCTGGGCCGGTGCGAGCCTGTAACTTCTTGTAAGAGGAGGATGAGGAGGCTCTCCAGATCTGGAGGAGATCAGTGATGAATTTGAAGAGCTCGCATGTAGATGGGATAGGAGGGAGAGGTCCAAGGGCAAAGGGTTTGGGGGTGAAAGAGATGATGAAGGATCAAAAACCTCGATTCTTCTGAATCTGCTTATCGTTGTCCAGGGCTAGTGGAGAGAGCAGATGGAATGGGATTTTGGATGGATTTCTAATGTAAAAGGGAATGAAGCGGAAGAGAGAGCAGATGTGAAGGGTTTTAAATGGATTTCTAATGTAGAAGGGAAAGAAAAGGTGATACCGAAAAGCTGAGAGGCCCTGACAATTAACCAGAGACAACTATGAATGTGACAAACAAACTATGAAGCTTGATTCAAACCATGGCAAAGCTTTCTTCCTTTTGGTCAAGAGAGAGCCCACTGCCATCTTCTCCATCATTCCTTCTTGTTCTTTTTTTTTTTTATATTTTTTGATTTTTTTATATTTTTTGATTTCTAAGTCAGTCACCCTTGTAAAGGGTTAATTTGGTCATTAAGAAAATATTGGACTCCCACCGTTAGCATCTAATAGAATATTCTAACAACATGGGTCTATTTGAATTTTAATGGTTTGTTTAGGGAGGTAACTATCTTTTTCAAAATCATTGAGGGTCAATTGTCAATATGGTAAGTTACAAGGGAGGTAACTGTCTTTTTGGTAAAACATGCCTTTTTATAATAAAGTTTGTTACAAAGAAATTTTTTTATTTATCTGTTTTCTTTCGGAAAGCCTCCGATCCTTGTTATGAGAGCAGGCGCTCTAAAACCTTCTTTTTAAGTAAGGGGCAGGTTTCTTTTTTATGGCATTTGCTGTCTTTTTTTTTTTTTTTTTTTTTCAATGGAATGCAATACCGAAACTCTTCTTCTAGCTTTTCTAATTTTTAGATTTCATATATCTCAGGTTTGGCTATCTTGCCCCTTGTTATGAGGAATGTGACTCAGAGTCATAGTAATCGGTTTGCAACGTCAGATCAGTCCGGTTGATATTGATGCGATCCAGATCTGGATTGGTCGGTATTGACCTGGATCAGTCCAAATCAAATCGATCATTACCTCTTTTGAGTTAAATCTATTATTACTTAGGATCGATTTTTTTAATATTTAAAATTAGTAACATTTTTTCCCATAAATGGGTGATACATAGCAACCGATTCCCTTGGGTGGTAGACACTGATTGCTGAAGAATTAAAAAAAAAAAGAAAAAAAAAGAGGATTTGATCGGCCTGATTCCCTTGGGTGGTAGACACTGATTGCTGAAGAATTAAAAAAGAAAAAAAAAGGGATTTGATCGGCCGATCCAATCCTATTCAATCCCACATAATCAATCAGAATCGATACCGATACCAATACGAATCAACTGATCTATTGATCTGATACTAAGTACTAAGAACTATGAATATTGTGTTAAAACATAGTGCATATTCAATGAATAATTTGATTTCCAGTATGAGTTATAAAGGAATTGTATTTACACTTGTCCAATTTGGGGTTTGTTGGCATAAATTTTTGATAAAGAAATAAGGTTATGAGTCACATTCTTCAAAGAGATCTTGGGTTTAATTCTCTTTGGGACCTATCTACTAAAATTAAAAAAAAAAAAAAAATCTGATACCTAGATTTAGAACCATGACTATGAGGGATGTGCTCAAATAAACATTTTAGTTCTATTAAATTGTTTAATATTTCTTTCATAGTTTCATAGCATATTTAAGCATTTTGTTGGGGGATTGAATTTGGTAAACATTTATGCTCTTTTTTTTTTTAAATTCATTTCAAGTCAAGTGGGAAGTACCATATAGTTATATAAGATTGTGAAAAATGGTTAAAAATTTTAACTTTTTTTTTTTTGGTAATAAAAATTTTAACTTTGATAATCTTGTTTTTTAACATTAAAAAATACAAAGAAAAAAATTCAATACATAGTGAGCCTTTTGTTTAGACACCATTCCGCACTCAACACGTACAAATCCAAGAGAACACTGCTCCTTTGAAGGGCCTGAGATGAACTTAAGCTATAATTATTGGATTTTCAATTTCAAAACAAATATACAATCCATCCCATACAGAGAATAAAATACATTGATATGCTCATGGAAATAATAATAATCATTAAAAGGGACGTACCTCTCAATGGATATTGATTTTCGTCCGTGATGCTTTTCCTTCTTGATCCACAAAGATCTTCTATAGTCTCCTCTCCACTAGCTATGAGTCCTTTTCTAGATTTCACACAGACAGAGGCTATAAGGATCTGCAACATATTAATAGTGAGTATATTTCAAATCTATTCTAAACCCATAATGGAATAGATTTGATTTATTATTGGTAAGGGATAATCTATCAATCCTTGATTGAATTTCCACTAGTTATAAAAGGCAAGCAAGATAATATCGTCCATAATAATAAAATCAGAAAGATTTTACAATCTCCCATTTGTGCTACATTATTTCACAAAACTGTTATTAACTAGTGTGGCCATTGAAACCATTAATTAAAACTGAATTATCTTAAATTTAAAATCCTTCCAATAAGTAGACTAATGTTGAACAATAACAGAAGATACGCCTCAATCATACGGCATACAACTTTCTGTTTTTACAGAGAAAAGTCTCATTGATAATATTTGGTTCTGACTTGTCGATTTTTGAAACTTGACTTAATACTGTCTTTTATGTATTGACTTAATACCATCTTTTGAGACATGGCTTAATACTGTCTTTTGGTCATGACTTAATACTGCATTTTGGTCTTGGCTTAATACTGTCTTTTGGTCTTGACTTAATATTATTTTTTGTGTTCTGGTTTAATACTGTCTTTTGTGTCATAACATGTTAATTGAACAAAACTTTCATTCAGACTAGCAATAGTGTAAATGCTAAATCATGAAAAGAAACTATAGTATTAATCACTATGTCTATAAAAATCATAGACAAAATAATACAATCAAGTATCAATGTAAATATATGAATTTTATAAAAATACATCAAAAAACTCGACTATACCCATGCTAGAAACATGATTTTTGAAGACTCCCATTAGAAGGGCCTTTACCAAGGGATCAGTAAGCATATTGACCGTCGAGATCTTTTTTACAATGACGTGATTGTCATCAACTTTGTTTCTTTACTAACAGATACTTGATGTTAATGTGCTTTGAAGCACTAGTCCTTTGGTTATTCTTAGAGAAAAATATAGTTGACTGATTATCACAATACAATAATAATGATCTGGAGATGATTTCCACAGTCTTAAGACCAGAAATGAAATTCCTCAGCAAGATTACCTGTTTTGTGGCCTCGAACAATGCCATGACCTCTACCTCTATAGTAGAAGATGATAAAATTATTTGTTTCACACTCTTTCAGAAAATAGCTCCTCCAACCATCAAGAAGATGTATCTTGACGTAGACTTCCTATCATCAGGGCATCTACTGTAGTCTGCATCAGCATAATCCACAATTTCAAGGCTATCATTACTGCGATAGGTAAGCATGAAATCCTTTGTCCTCTGTAAATATAACAATACCTTCTTAGCAATCGTTCAATGAGCTAAACCAACATCTGACTGAAAATGTCTCAATATATTTACTGCAAAAGCGATATCAGAAATTGTGTAAACTTGTGCATACATAAGGCTCCCTACTGTAGATGCGTAAGGCTTATCAGTTATAGACATTCTTTCAATCTCATTCCTAAGGCACTAGGTCTTATTCAACTTGTCTCTCTTGCTTATGCCTCACTTGTAGAACAGTTTAACATATTGAACCTCTTGAGTATACGATCAATATAGGCCATTTGAGACAATCTACGCCTTCTGTCACAACTGATTTCAATACCTTGGATAAAAGAACCCTCACTCATATCTTTCATTTCAAAGTTCTTTGGCAGAAAACGTTTGTTCTCTGCAAGTAAATCCAAATCACTAATGCCAAGCAGAATGTCATCTACGTATAATACCAGAAAAATGAATTTGTTCCCACTAATTTTGTGATAAATGCATTAATCAATAACACTCTTAATAAAACCAAAAAAGGATATAATCTGGTGAAACTTTAGATACCATTGTCTAGAACTTGTTTGAAACTATAAATAGATTTGTTGAACTTATAAACCATTCATTCCTTGCCTTGTATCTCAAAACCTTCTGGTTGGTACATGTAAACTTCTTCAATCAAGTCTCCATTCAAAAAGACTGTTTTTACATTCATCTGATGTAATTTCAGATCATAATGAGCCATAAGCCCCATAATTACTCTAAAGAAATCCTTCGAGGAGACTGGAGAAAATGTCTCCTTGAAGTCAACTCCCTCCCTCTGTGTGAATCCCTTAGTTACTAGCCTTGCCTTGTAGCACTCAATTCTTTTCTTGGAGTCACACTTAGTCTTGAAAACCCATTTGGAGCCTATGGGTTTACATGAATCAGGTAAATCTACAAGCATCCAAACACCATTGTTGGCCATGGATAACAATTCATCTTTCATAGCTTCTAACCATTTTGAGGTATTGGGACAGTTCATGACTTCCTCAAAACTAGAGAGGTTTATTGCTTGACTAATATCAAACTCTCCTTTAATTAAATATAGAATGTAGTCAGAGGAGATAACACTCTTGCATTGCCTAGTGGATCTCCTGACTACCTCTTCAAGTTCTACAATCAATACTGGTGTCGCGGGTTGATTGGGTACCTCAGTCCCCTTAAACTCCTCTACCATTGGCGAGACCACATGATGTATAACTGTAAGCACAACAGTGCTAGGAATCATATAATTAGAAAACACAAGAACTTCATCAAACTCCAAGTTTCTTGGTTCTACTGATTCACCTGAGTCTCTAATGAACTTGGCATGAGCAGTCTCAACTATCCGATTGGTGGAACTGAGACACTAAAATCTGAACCCCTTGGATCTATCAGGATAGCTGATAAAATGACAACTGACTATCCTTAGATTCATAACCTTTTCATTAGGGTTATATAATTTGGCTTTTGCTCTGCATCCCTAAACATGTAGATGATTTAAGCTCGATTTTCTATCAGTCCATAGCTCAAAAGGTGTTTTGGAAACAGTTTTACTTAGTACCCCATTGAGTATGTAAGCAGCAGTCTTTAGAGCTTCTCCCTATAGAAACTCTAGAAGATTGGTGTTACTAATCATACTTCTCATCATATCTTTCAGAGTCATATTCCTTCTTTCAGCAACTCCATTTTGTTGAGGGGTTCTTGGCATGAAATATTGAGCAATGATCCCATGCTCTTGTAAGAACTTGGCAAAAGGACCAAGGTGTTGATTAGAATCACCTGGTTTACTATAATATTCACCTCCTCGATCCGATCTAACAACTTTTGTCTCTTTTCACAAAAATTCTCTACTTTTATCTTGTAAATCTTAAAGACATCCAGCGAACTAGATTTGTCAGCCAATAGATAGACATAACAATATCTAGAATAATCATCAATGAAGGTAATAAAATATCGATGACCCCCAATGGAGGGAGATGAAAAATGATCACTGATGTTAGTATGAATCAGTTCCAATAAGTCATTGTTGCGAACCGTCTTCTTATTTCTGTTTCTTGTCATTTTTCACTTGATACGGTCCATACAGACAAGCATATCTTCAAACTTTAGAGGTTTTAGAATTCCATCTACTATGAGTCTCTTCATACTCTCCGCCGAAATATGTCCTAAGCGCCTGTGCCAAAGAGCGACGACTCATCCAGCATATGATGCTTAAAATACACATTCAAAATCATAGAAGGTGCTAAATTCAATCGATATAAATCATTCACAATCATGTCATTTTTAATTACAGTAGAATCTAGACATAAGTCAAAACTATTTTTTAAGGGTGTCAAAAATGGGTCCAGTCCGGTAGCACGGATCGAGCCGACCCGATATAATCCGAACCCAGCCTGGACTGAACTTTAATGGACAGGTTTCGATTTCAGCTTGTAGAGCCCGAAACCATTTCAGTCCAGACCGAAATCAGATCGGACCAACCCTTTAAGAAGCCCGAACTAGCCCGAATCAATAATACCCAACCCAAACACTGGTAAGGTCCATCTGGGCCCAGTTCTTAATTTTAATGGTTTTAAATTTTGATGTATTATATTACACTATTATAGTTCACTTCTTGATCCGAAAGATTATGTGAATCTATAGTTGAAAAGAATATGTTAATTGTTACAATTTACTGAATTACATACATATAGAAGGAATGATGCTAATTTTATAGATAGAAATAATAAAATAGGCTATATATCTTACATATAAAATAGGCCTGATAAGCTTGATAAGCCCGGCCCGGAACGAACCAGTCCAAAATCACCTCAATAAGCCCAGTCCGATAACAAACCGACACTGGACCAGTTCGTTAGTTATTGTATCCAGCGCAGTCCAACCCAGTCCGAACTCTTAATGGACATGTTTTGGACTAGGCTTATAAACCCGACACCGGTTTAACCCGGACCGAAATCTGCCCAGACCGTCCCGTTGACACCCTTACCATTTTCATTAAAACTTAAACTGTATCCTTTATTGACTAGTCTCGATATAGAAATTAAATTTTTCTTCATTGAGGGAACATATATAGTGTCTTCCAAATCTACAAAGATTTCTGAAGACAGAAATAGTCTAACAACTCCAATGGGCCTCCACTGCAACTCTCACACCATTCCCCATGAACACACTAACCTCATCCCTGCTTGGTGCTTTTTGACTTAGAAACCCCTACAAGGAATGGGTAACATGAATGGATGATCCAGAGTCAATCCACCAAGAATTTATAGGAGTATCAACCAGAAAAGACTCAAAACATACTAGGGATAGATGAGTACCATATTCTTTCTACTTATTTAACCAGGCCTGTTTGCCTCGATAATCTTTCTTTTTATGTCCTTTCTTTTTGCCCCAGAAGCACTCCAAGCTACCCAAGTCTTTCTTATCATCCTTTCCTTTTGAAGCCTCTACTTTATCATTGGGCTTTCCATTGTCCTTCTTGAAATTTTTTTTCTTCTTCTGAGGCCCTACGCCTCCAATTCCCTTTCCCTTTTTAATAAAAGGTTTGCGTTGGACTAGATTGACACTCTTAGGTTTCTTCTTTTTTAATCTATCATCTTCTTAAGAGAAGAATGAAATCAGATTGTGTAAACTCTAATTATCTTTCTAAGTATTGTAGGATACATGAACCTGACTATATTCATTTGAAAGAAAAGTCAAAACCAGATAAACTAGGAAGTCATCGTTCAAAGAGGTTTCCAGATTCTTTAATCTCTTTTTTTTTTTTTTTTGTAAAATAGTTCTAGTATGTGTTCTCGAATACTGCCATTCGAATCAAACCTTGTCCTAGTTAAGACTGCCATTAGACTAATTTTGAGACTTATATTAGTCACATTAAATTTTGTATGTGTCTCTTTCAGATATTTCTTGACAATTTCTTTCATCTGCATACTGTCAAGAAGGGATTCAGAAACATAATTTCTCATCAGGATTATGGATTTTCAATTAGAAGCTTCCCACATCTCTATTTTCATAATCTCAGCAGGAGAGCTCTCAGGAGTAATAGGAACAGATTTTTCTTCTCTAAGAGCCAAGTCTATATCCAACATGCTGAGTCAAGTTTTCACTGCCTCATATCATTTTTGATAATTTGAACCAGTTAATACAAGCAGCGAAGCTAACACATTTGCAGGTATCGACATCCTGAGATAAAGTTTACTATATGAGTTTATATTCAAAGACATATATGTAACTAATATATCCATTACTCATATATATGAAGAAAATAAATCATTAAATCATAGCAAAATATGTGATCATTATTTTCCCTTCCTAAGAGTCAATCGCACTACACACT
The DNA here is from genome assembly GCA_028583415.1 of Protea cynaroides. Taxonomy (NCBI): domain Eukaryota; kingdom Viridiplantae; phylum Streptophyta; class Magnoliopsida; order Proteales; family Proteaceae; genus Protea; species Protea cynaroides. The sequence goes on from CM053268.1 coordinate 70,002,790, forward strand.
TATCCTTTGGGATAAGCATGCACTGGTCCTCTTAGATATCTAGGTAACACCATCAAAGAATGATGGCTTCAGAAAATTTCATCACTTTTGGGTAAATGAAAAATCCTCAGTTGAACATTCTTAATAAGTAATTTTTTTTTCCTAAGAATGAACTGCACTACATGCTCATCCTTTGGGATAAACATGCACTGGTCCTCTTAGATATCCAAGCAAAACTACCAAGGAATGATGGCTTTAGAAATTTCATCACCTTTGGGTGAATGAAAAAATCCTTAATCGAACATATTTAATAAGTGAGTGCATGTAACTAACATAGCTGGACAATGCCACCCTTGGGTATGCATTATTAGGCTAGACTACTTTGGTATATTGAAAATTTGAATTTTTAAGCATTATTATGCAATAAGTGTGCCACTTTGATGGATTCTACTCAATTACACAGTTATTCCTGTAAATTTGGGTGTGTAGTCACATGGAATTTGATTCAAAAATTGAAAACATGAAATTATGTCTCAATAAATAAACATAAACATGCACATTATTCATCTGGTAATCACTTAATCATTTTAAATTACAAAAATCTTGTAAAATACTCTCAAAATTAATTTTTAATAAATTACTACATATTTGGGATTCCAGAATGATATTACAGATATACCAGAATGTAGAGCATAATAAAACAATTTCAATGGAACAAATTTTAGGTCAAACGGACCCTTCACGTGCCCTCACGCGTTGGTTATAGCCGGGGCGTGGGATCATTGCCTGTGATCCAAACAGGCCCTAAGACCTAAGCCTATTCGGGTTTGGTTCTATGTAAGTCGGTTTGGGTTGGGCTGGATTGGTTTGGTCCAACCCGGTCTGGCTTGGGTTGGAGCAGACTGGTTCAACCCTTGTCTGGTCTAGGTCTGAACTGGTTAGGGGTCAACCCGATTTGGGCTGGTTCTGGTTGACCCGTTCGGACCCTATCCGAGTCGGGCGTTGGCCCAACTTGGGTTGAGTTGACCCGACTCAGATCGGGTTCTGGTTCAATTTAGGCAGGGTCTGTTATTCGAACTGGTCCAAATATTCAGGTCCGTATTAGAATTCGGGCTTTGGTCCGGATATTCAGTTCGGTCTCAGGTCAACCCAGTCCTCTTACGTCATTTTCTTTTTTTTTCTTTTTTTTTCTTTTCCAGTGAGTGGATCTCACTGGCTTTTCTTGTCGGCGGGTGGCAGCTGGTTTGGTGTCTGGTGCCGGCGATGGCGATTTTTGTATTTCCGTCATCACCTCGATGAGATCTACAATATGATATTTTTATTTTAATTTTTGATGGTCGAAAAAATATCCGATTGTGTCAAATCTCTATTTTTATTCCAAAATGAAATGGAAATAAAAAACAATTTATTTTAAAATTCCATTGATTCAAGCATTGATATGATTTTCTGTTTCAATGATTTTAACTCTATATGAGTGGCTCTGGTACTATTTTAGATTTTCAATCACAAAACAAATATACAATCCATCCCATATAGAGAATAAAATACATTGATATGATCATTGAAATAATAATAATAATAATTAAAAGGGACATTCCTCTCAATGGAGATTGATTTTCTTCCATGATGTTTTTCTTTCTTGATCTATAGAGATCTCCTACAGCCTCCTCTCCACTAGGTATGGTCTCAGAGAGAAACTATAAGGACCCTGCCATATATTAATAATGAATATATATACCAAATCTATTCTAAACCCATAATGGAATAGATTTTGTTTATTATTGGTAAAAGATAATCTATCAATCCTTGATTGAATTTCCATTAGTTATAAAAGACAAGCGAGATAATAGTACCCATAATAATAAAATCAAAAAGATTTTACAATAATATAATCTAATATTGACTGGGGACGAACCCCACGCCAGTCCCCTTACCTACATAGCCCATATGAGCAGATCCGTGCCTTGCGTCGCTATTGGGTTTGACTAATTAAACCACCTTTTCTTTTTGTAAGGAAAGAGATAAGAAAGAAGATCCATAAAAAAAACAATGAAAACTTTGACTCATCAAAAGGGTCTGTCCACTAACCCCCAAAAAATTAAAAATTAAAAATTTTTATACAAACTAAAATTAGACTGTAAGGTAGACGTAAGACTAGATGAGCTCCATGTCACTTAGAAAAAAGATGGATTGTGAACGTAATGGTTAATTCACATGATTATAAAGAGAATCTTTTGAAATATATTCATGAAATATCATATATGTTTTGTTTTGATTTATTATTTTAAGAAATATCTTATTATATTTTAGTATAATATCACCTTGTTGTATTGATTTGACCTGGAAAATTTTTTTTTACATGAATTTTTCTTAGAAACGTAATGAGCCCTAATTTTTTATAAAAATAAATAAATCAAGTGCTCTGCATGAATTAATCAAAATATCCTCATTAAATATTGCATGTGTCTACCCAAAAAAAAAAAAAACATTATTTAGTACAAACGTTATCATTTATGTGAACATCGATAACAATGACTCCTTTGCCTGGCCAATTTAATTGGATTAGATTTAATAAATTTGAGAATAATTCAGCTGACTTTTGGTTTGTTAAAAATTTGGATTCAACCAAATTGGTTTATATTTTTTTTTAAAAGTTCGTCAAATTTTGAGAGCCCATGAATATTCCCAAAAATCCGAATCTATTTTTCAATATTTCATTTTTAATCTAATTTTGACTCCTTTTTCAAATTAGCAAAACCAATTAAACCTGAATCATTTTCCTTCTGAATTATTTCCAAATTCAAATTTGTCCACTCTGTCTAGGAATCAATATCTCATTCATATTTAATATAATTATTAATAGGGAGAGGGTTCTTTGAGTGACGTTATTGTCTGTGTCCACTAATGGAATCGAGGGATGACATTATTTAGTAAAAAGGTCTGAAAAAAAAAAGTGTTTGAGAGGAAACTGCCAGTGTAGCTCTCACTCCATCATTCAATGGAGCTTTATCTTTATTAAAATTACCTTTTTTATTGTGAGATAAATATCTTCGCATAAGGCATGAACCATATATATGATTTGGTCACAAGGGCATGTTTTCTGCTACATTATGAATGCATATGCTTCTGGACTATTGTGGTCATTGGATACAAAGGATGTATTCCACATCAGTCATGTGACCGTTTTTATGATCCATCGGACCATATAACACTAAAATGCACTAAAGTTTTCCCTTTATATTTCAACAATCCAATAATTCTCATAATTATTGATTTTTCCAGTTTTATCGAAAGCTTTATTTCTTTGCATGAGTATTAATTTATGTTACGATCAGGTTTTTGTTCACCATGTTGAAGAAGAATATCAGATGTATTAAATTAGGTTATAATACAATGTGGTAGGTATAAAATTTTAATAGACCCCGATATAGATTCTTGTAATCCCAGGGATAGCCTCTGCTGATGGCAATGCCGAAGGTAAATGTTCTATCCTACTGAGTTTTATGTATATTTTATTCTTTTATCAATTTTTAATATATATATATATATATATATATATATATATATATATATATATATATATATATATATATATATATATATATATATATATATATATATATCTTGCTTTTAGCAAGATAAAAAGTACATAATTTTAACAATTTTTCCATAAGAAAAGTCATTAATGACCTTGTTACTTGGTTTTTTTTCACCTAAAATGAAGAACAACTAAAACTTTCTTTTTTAGATTATAATGAAACCTAGTTGATGTGGACAATTAGGAAAATAGAGTTTTTAATTTCAATCCAGCAGCAAATGATAATAAAACAAGGCTAGTTGACAGAACTTGACAATTCTCTCTCCCCCACTCTCTCTATATATATATATATATGCAAAAGTTTTTCTAGTCGACAGTCCGGATATCGACAAGGTGATTTATCAACATTCATACTTTTCAACCCCCCTTGATTATTCTGTTTCCCGAAGCACGAAATCTCTTCTTATTAGTATATTACTAATATTATTTAACACGGATTGATCTTGTGAGTGGGCACGTCGTCTATTGATTTTTTTTCCTTTCTATAAATATCCTGAGGACATGGATAAAAAAATATGGCATTGAAGTAGAGTCATGTGATCGCAAAATCTTTGGCTGAGTTAGATATTTTTTATATAATTAATTAAATGGAAACATATATTTTAATTATATGTTAGATATTATTAGATTCGTTTGGTTTTCATCCCCCAACCTCATGGGCTATGAGAGAACCTCTGGTCGGTTAAAAAGTAATCCATTCAATAAATATATATAAATTGGAAAAGAGGGTGTTGAGTTCCATAATGGGAACCTTCCAGGTGGCATAGTAGCGGGTTCTTTGTTCACTTCTCAATGTACCTTCTGCATGTGTTGGGGTGATTGCCTTGGCTTTTTAAAGCAAAAGGGTTAAGGTTAGAATCAAATATTAAGGTTGTGTTTGGTATGTAATTTTTAAATGTATTCTTCAAATGAAGAATGTAATCCTAAATAGGATGAGAATGAATTAAAAAATGATGTCACTCATTGAACTATCGAAACAAGCAAGAAGCATAGCCAATCCAGCGGCTGCGGAAGCACAAGAGCCTAGTAGAGCAAAGCAATCAACCAGGAAAAGAAAATCGTGTAGGAAGCAGGCCGGGCTCTATGGGCGGCATTCTCTGGCAATGCAAGCAGCACTGTTTGCCACTATTCGAGAAGCAAAGGATTTAAGAGCCCAGGCATAAAATACATGAATAGATAGTGGTCTAATAATAAGGGTTGACGATAGAAGCTCGGGACAAAACTGTATGATGCAGAAGTCCCACACTGTATGATGCGGAAGTCCCACATATGGCTCCCTGAGAAGGATATCGGTCTTGGGCTCAAAATGTAGAATGGGGCAAAGAGCGCATCCCTCATCCTATGATGCAAGAAATAGGATGAGTAGGAAAACACTCCCCCCTCAGTGTCACACTATAGTCACAAAATCATGGTTGGAGATAAATTTTAGAGAATAGGTTTTCTTTCTGGTTGCATGAATTCTGTGCTAGCCCAAAGCCTAAAGGAGGCAAACACAATTATATAAGAGTAGGGGATCATTTTACAACTCATATTAAAGAATGCAAGAAACACAACCGGACATGAAACCTTTTTCTTAAATTATTAAAATAATGCAAAATATATGAAAACATTAACTTCATCAATGTATGGATCTTTTCTGTGTGATCTTGAGAAAGGTTTGAGACACACTCACCTAACTCTTATCTGCCAACATTATGATAACATTTCCATCTTATTTTAATGGGATAATGTTACCTTTCTACTTAATTTTATATTTGCTTTCCTAGGTTTCCAGTGCTTACCTTGTTTAAGAAAGGTTTCAGTCATTTTCTTGATTAAAATAATTTGTCGAACGTGAAATTAAAAAATAAAAATGGAGTTTGGATGTGCCATTGAAACTTTAGGAGCAACAAGTGATTTTGAATTATTTTTATGGCCACCTATGTCATAATGTTTTTAGGGATAAGGTTTCCTACAACGTCAGTGGGTTAGGATCTCCCATGCTACACAAAGGGAGACGCAAAAAATGATATCGCCAATGGGGTCCATAAGATTATACATGTAAATAGTTCTTAACACTAGGTAAGTAGTAAAAAATCTCAATGCAGGTTTTAGGAGTTGTTGATGACTTTGGTAGTTCTTACAAACTTTCAATTTGTTTAATACCTCTATTGTTCCCTTGTGATGGCAGTTCTATCCAATATACCTTACCCAGTTCATTGAAACCACTTCGTGAATTTTTCATGTTAGGTTCTCTCCACAATTAATAATTAAAAAAAGTACAAATTATTTTTTTTTTAATAATTAAAAAAGGGGAAATTACAAGGGCCTCCCTTGAATAATTCTCATTTTTTTTGAAATTTTTATTTTTGGAATAGGATATTTACAGAATTCTTATGAATGGAATCAAACTTTATTCCATGGTATATTTACATGAGATTCCTCTTTCTTATTCTTAAGAAAACCCCAAGAGCTATAAGTTTTCAAAATTACACTCGATTACTTTAAACAGATGGTGTGAAGAAAAAAGGTGACTGGCCAAATTACCCTTCCGCATCTAATTTAATTTTACCAATCTCCTTCCCTTCTCTTCATTCTTGTGACCTGCAACTCTAACTCCGGCCTGCAAATCCAAAGCTGGGATCTTTGACAGCGTTTGAGGCATGGATCCATTGAGATTGTTATTTGAAACATTTAAATATACAAAACCGGAGGGATTAGTGCTGAAGTGATTCCCAAAGAACCGTAGTAAAAGTCTAGTCAATAGGTGAGATTGTTGATGGAGAAGGGTATCTTGCGGTGAAGTTATTGAAAAAGAGATCCAACCATGGTGACACAATTAATTGAAACAGACCCAGATAAGAAGAATCAGATATCTGCTCTGAATGTCTTCTATGGGTTGGCCTTGGCCGAAGCTTTCTTGTTTCTATTGGAGAAAGCTTATTGAGAATGGACTGTAATCTATCGTAGACTGTTGGCTGAGGTGAATGAGGAATGCGAGTGAGGAAGCTCTGGCAGGATTTCCATCACAAGGTTTTCTATGATGCCTATTCTGAATGTGTGAATGGAAGCATCTTTGATGGCTTAAAACTGGACCTCGTTTCTTTTGCTACAGAGCTCTTGGCCTCTGATTGAAGCGAATAACAGCTCATTGGGGCTCAAATTCTTCAAAAATTATCAACCAATCCCCGATATTCTGATTACACACTCCAGAAGATTGGGACTGGAAGAACCCACATGAAGAAGAGATCAAAAGAGCAGGCACAGAGATTGTATCCAAATTGGCAGGGAAAAACAGAACTCATTTCGAGTTGCAGGGATTCCTAGTGCAATGGAATTAATATCATCTCTACTTTACACCCAAACGTCAGTGCAGCCAGTGAAATCTGGGAGGAAAAGATCGTCTTTGATCAAGCAGATTATGAGTGTTTTGCGTTTAACAATTTGGGTCTCACCATTGTCAAGAAACTCGCACAGGTTCACAATAACTGTGAAAAGATTGATAATTATATGAAAAACTCCAAGATGAAATCTAAGAGTGCCTGATATTAAGGATGAAAACACAAATCAAAGAGAAAGCAAAGATTAAATAAACATACAAACATAGGATTTATTGTAGTTCAACACCTAACATGGAATGCCTACTTCCATCCAGAGAAACAGAGAATTTCTTTATTCTCAATAAAATTTTACAGCTCTCTCCACTTGACAAAGTAGATTTCCTAACTAGAGTTTCCAAATAGGATTCTAGAAACCAATTCCACTAATTAACCGTATAGAATTAACCCGAACCCAAATACAAATACAATCCAATAATTATGTGAATTCCAGAGAAACAGAGAATTTCTTTATTCTCAATAAAACTGTCCAGACTCCTTTACCTAGAGTTTTCCCAATAGAGACAATATATAGGATTCCTAGAAACCCTAATTCCACACAATTACTAATTAATCCTTGTATATGTAATTAACCCGAACCCAAATACAAATACAATCCAATAATTATGTGAATTCCACAGAATACAAGACACAACCCAACACCTAGTTGTCTAAGGTTGGCTTCAATCCGACTGGCCGACCTAAGAGCAACAAATGTACAACAAAACTAAAAACGAAGGACAATGCCATGAAGAAGGATTCCAAGAAGACACAGAGTTTGTCTTTATTACTTGGTCTATAGAGGTGGCTTAAGATGGCAGTTTTGGATCATGAGAAAAATAGTTTTTCGAAGAAAAGACATTGGAGCGAACACATGTGAGAATGCGAGAGAGAGAGAGAGAGAGAGAGAGAGAGAGAGAGAGAGAGAGAGAGAGAGAGAGTGGCTGCAAAGTACTGCTTTCGAATCACTGGTAGGGGTTGCAGGCATCAATGAGAAAGCCCTATTTTGTTTGTTTGGTTGTAAGGTTAATTAGGTAAGTTCATATTGCCTTAAGGATAGTTTTGTCTTATAGAAGGTTAAGTCTTCATGACGTCAGCAACTAACGCTAAGTAGACCTCACTATCACCAATATCGTGAGTTGAGGGAGTTTCATGTCATTTCTCGCAAATCAGGGTAGTGCTTTATATTTAACGAATTGTTTACTTGAGGACGGCATAATTTTCTCTATTTTTTAATTGTTTGTTATATATATATATATATATATATATATATATATATATATATATATATATATATATATATATAATTTTATAATAAAATTTAAGAAAAAGTTGAGCAAGCGGCAAAGACTACAACCCTCATATAAGTTCTTATTAATTCTTTTGAGAAGAGAAAAAAATGAATAAAAAATTTATGTGAGGAGCGTGGGCTACCCACTTGCTCAGAAACCCCTTTCCCTAAAATCTATAATCCAAAAATAAAAATATTTTTTTTATTGTTTGACATAATTTTTTATTTGATAGAAATATTGTTCAAAATAAAATCTATTATTTACATGTCCTCTTATTATATCCATCTTTTATCCCTAAATTCATTAAAAAAAAAATCCTCTAGACATCCCTTTTCATTTACATCTTTCCTAATTAATCCTTATTTGTCTTTTTATATTTTAAGAGAAAGTTTCTCTGGTCTGTCCTCAAGTGAGGAGGGAAATAGTATGAAAGATCGCAACCTTAAGAAGGTTCAAAGGTCCCCATCTCTCTCTATTTGAAATTTCCATGATATCCTTCCCCCTTATGTAGGCCCTGTTTGATAACACTCCAGCTCCTTACTTCATAGCTCCAGAGCTAATCCGGAGTAGAATGACGATTGATAAACACGGTTCAAGTTTTGACTCTCATGGTGTGAACCGTTCCAAAAATATCTTTGGGAGTTAAAAAAATGGAGCTAAAAAAACTTACTTCTCTTGCTCTGGAGCTATTACCACTATCGACTGCTATCACTGATGCGTGTTGAGCGCAACAAAAAATAAATTACTCTACCTACAATGAATAGTAATGATAAGTAAATGTCGATCCACAGAGACTAGTTAATCAAATTGTCTACTTACCAAAAAAAAGGGGGGGTTTTCTTCTGCAATTTAATTGACAACAAAATTAAGTAACAAAAATTCAATGGAAGATGATGTCGATTCAAGAAAATTTATTCACGGCTGCAAATTGATCACTGACCTCATATATTTATATTATTCTCTATTCAAATATTTAACCAAGGATTATCAAAAAACCAAACAATCTTTATTTTCCCTAATTTCATTAATTTGAACCCAACACAAAATTTAATTCTTATCAATAAACCAATTAGTATTAAGCAATCCTCATGAATTTATTGATAGCATTACACTCTTGGAGGGAGTTAAAGATGAAAAACAATCTAACAAGCGTCAGATTATTTAATTCATTCTATGTTTCCTTGAAGCAAGTAACAAAAACTTGGATCATAATTGTTCTGCTCAATTGCTACTTTTCCTGAACACCATAACAATTACGGATTATGGATTCAGGTTAGCAATAAATCACATAACTCAATCAATTAATAGGCCTCTTAATAAACTGAATCATGCAATCATTAACTTGAAAAACCAAGAAACACAGATATTTGAATAGAAAAATAATTAAAATTAAGAACAGAGTCTCACAATTTTACTAACCGGATTGAATTCTCCTTGAATCGACTAAAGAACTTAGCTAGATATGATAGAAAAGAAAGATAAAAGAAATAAAATTATTTTCTCAATAATTCTTGGATAATCTATTACGTAGCCTTTACATTGCTTCAATAGCCATAGTAGAGAAGATTAAAACTGGTATGTCTAGAATTGACAACCTTATTACATGGAAATAAAGATTAAACAAAATCTTCTTGCCTAGATTAGATGGAGAATCATTCCATCATTAACCAAATGCCATATCTAGATTTTCCAATCTTTGTAATATTCCATAGAGGTATATATTCTCCTCAAGATTTCTGACAATCAATCAAATCCTTCCAATAGTAAACCTTCTATGTGTGGTAATCTGCCTTCTCTGGTTTTAATTCAAATCAGCTTTCCAGATCTAATTTTTGGATCATGTTTGAATTCTAAAATTCTTTTCACATTAAAAACCTGCATGAAATTTAGAAGGTCATTATTAAGAATATCAGAATTTTTTTCATTTTAAACATAAATTACCAATATTTTCTACCAATGTCTTATATATAAGGAATCATTACAAATGAGTACCATAAGACATATAATATGTTAAATAAACTAAATATAAGGGAAATAAATATATGAAATTATGAATCCATCAAATTCCCCCACACTTAGCTCTTCACGTCCTCGGGTAAATAAATTTTTTTTTTACTTTCATCCCACAGCATTCAAAGAATATGTGTACCATGAATCAGAAACTAATTCAAGGGATCAAGAGAATAATATATGTCATAGTCAAAGGTCATTTAGTAAATATGAGCAATATCTAACATACTAGTCTATTCAAAAGGGAACATGCTAATGTTAAGTAAATTTTCTCTTGGGATTCTCTCTACTCACTCAAGAATTCAAGGTTTAACTGTTTCACTCAAGATCTTCCTATGAAGATGCACTACCATAGGCTTGCTTATTCACCAAAATCTCCATTACTTAGAATACACACATACATGAATCAAAATGTCTTTATAAAGATTGTAATGGGGCTAAGGTTTAAGGTACGGATAAGAAAAATATACTGACGGTAAAACCCAAGAAACTAATAAAGCATTAAGACAAAAAAATTGAACAATCTAAATGATAAGGGCTCATAGATAAAGCTCTTCAACAAAACATCTCAAACTCCAGTTTTTTTTTTTTCATTCTTTTTCTTTTCATTTGAGAACTATACTTTGCTATTTGAATTTTTTTTTTGAATAACATGACATTTTAAACATAACAAGGACCATTTACTCCCATTACATCCCACTTCTTGACATACAACCATCACTTTTGAGAATAGCACCATCATACTTATTCAATACAGATCTCTCTCAAACCCATTAGATAATTCTCAATGCTCTACTAGCTCAAAGGTTGGTAAAACATGAGAAAAACAAACAATTCAAGGCTCATGGTTTAGGGTTCAATGAAAAATAAAGTTTAAAAGCTCAAAGTGGGTCCACTAAGGATAAAAATATATAAGGTTGGCCATTTAAGTTAAGTGGTTGTAAAATCCTATTTGCCTTTATCATCTTCATGTCTACACATATCAATGTAATCTTGACATGGTTCAAAGCAAGTTCTAGAGATACAAAAGCATAGTAGAATATCACTCTTCAAAGAAAATAAAGACTGACATAGATGTCTCAATCTAGTTTGGCTCAAAAGCTCACTTGGTTGGATTCCATCTACTAAACCTGCATGCTTTACCTCTAAATGCAACTATCAATGTTATTCAAAGGTCATTTAGCAAGTTATTTCAACTAATTCATATATGTAATTTTTTTTTCACATTCAAATAGTCTCAATCCATGGCATACATATTCTCTTACTCTATTGAAGTAAATTTTTTTTTTTAAATTCAACTTTTGAAATTGTTTTTTTTTCTCTAACACATCATACAAAAATTAGAAACAAAACTTAAAAAATAAAAAAAATAAAAATAAAAATAAAACAAAAGAGAAATCCTAATTCCTCCCCCACACTTAAATCTGACATTGTCCCCAATGGAAGTTAAAAATGTAATGGAAAGATGTAAAGAAAAGTAATTAAAAGTGATAAGAAAAACAAATCCAATTTCTTGGGTTGCCTCCCAAGCAGCGCTTGTGTTTAACGTCGTCAGCTCGACTCAACACTTCTCAATCAAAATAAACGGGATCCCCCAGTTGCACTTCGTCCATAGTATGCTCATGAAAGCTTTCATAGAACGTCTTGAATCTATGCCCATTAACCTTGAACACCTTATTTGTTTCGAAACTTTGAACTTCAACTGTACCATAAGGAAACACATTAGTAACTTCAAAAGGTCCAATCCAACGAGAACGTAACTTACCAGACATCAATTTAAGTCTCAAATTGTAAAGCAAGACTTTCTGTCCAATTACAAATTGCTTCATCACAATCCTCTTGTCATGAAACGCCTTAGTCTTGTCCTTGTATATGCTTGAATTCTTGTAAGCCCCAAGTCGTATCTCTTTTAATTCTTGCCACTGCAACTTCCTTTGCTTACCCGCTTCTTTCTTACTGTTCAATTCAAAAATCTCCTGTGCAAACACATCAACCACATCAATAGAAAACACAGATTGAACATCATTACTAGGGTACCTCATATCCTCAAATATGTTGAATTTAACAATATCTCCATCAAACTCCATGGTAAGGGTACCATCATGGACATCAATCTTCGTTTTAGCTGTTTTGAGAAAAGGTCTTCCTAGTAAAATTGGGGCAGGGTTTGGGGAGGTACTGTCTTCCATATTCAAAATATAAAAATCAGTAGGAAAAATCAACTCATTCACCTGCATCAAAACATCCTCAACCATTCCCTCAGGGTATGCGTTAGAACGGTCAGCTAACTGGATAATTACAACCTTTTTTTTAAAGGACCCAAATTTAGAGATGCATAAATTGAATGTGGCATAACATTTATAGATGCACCTAAGTCTAACATGGCATGTTCAAACTTAGTATTACCAATCACACATGGAATCGTAAACTTACCTGGATCCTTGCATTTTGGGGGTAACTTACGCTGAATAACTGCTGATACATTTTCCCCTACACTAATTTTCTCTTCACCCCTCAATTTCTTCTTTGAAGTTCATAATTCTTTGAGAAATTTTGCATACCTTGGGACTTGCTTAATGGCATCAAGTAGAGGTATGTTTATTTCTACTTTTCGAAGAGTCTCAAGAATTTCTTTCTCTTGTTCTTCCTTTTTCGATTTAGACAGTCTGCTAGGAAAAGGGAGAGGAACAAAATTAGTAGAATTACGCACAACTGGTTGAGATTTTACCTTGGACAAATTTACATCATTGCTGTCGGCTTTTGTTTCTTTTTGAACTGTCTTGGCCAAATCTGTAGATTTAGCAATAAAAGGCTCAAGTTCTCTTCCATTCCGTAATGTAATGGTACTTGGATTCTCACGTGGATTTATGATGGTCTGAGATGGCAACTTTTCAGATCCTTGAGTTTCAAGTTTGCTTACTGAAGTCGCAAGTTGACCAATCTGCTTCTCTATATTCTGAATGCTGTTTCTTGTCTCATGTTGAAACTGCTGTGTATTGCTAGCCAGTGCCTTAACAATCTCATCAAGTGGCATACTCTGATTTACTTGCTGCCTAGGTTGAAATGAGGGCTGATAATGATTCTGGGCAACTTGATTCCCATAACTCAGATTTGGGTGATCTCTCCATCCAGGGTTGTATGAGTTTGAGTATGGATCATACTTTCGCTGAGGTTGCCCTTGAAATACTCCCATGGCATTTGCTTGTTGGACTGATGTATCTTCTTGAAGTGTGGGACACATATCCGTAGCATGACTTGTGACTGAGCAAATGCCACATACTTTAACTGTTTGCAAATTTCCTACACCATTTGTCGCACCAAAGAAGTTAGATCAAAAATCTGACGTTCAAGGTTTGATGTACTTATCTCATTAACTTTCTTCGATGTTTGCTCCATCCTTGTACCAAATTGCTGTGAATTTACTACCATATTAGAAATTAACCTTTTCGCGGCTTCTAGAGTTTTGTCAACTAAAGCTCCTCCACTAGCGGTGTCCACCATACTCCTCTGCATTGGTAACAATCCTTCATAGAAATATTGAATCAGAAGCTGGTCCTAATTTGATGGTATAGGCAGCTTGCGCAAAGCTTCTTGAAGCGTTCCCAATACTCATATAATGTTTCTTCATGGTGTTGCCAAATTCCACATATTTCTTTCCTTATATTTGCCACTTTGGATGCAGGAAAATATTTCTCTAAAAATTGACGTTTCATCTCATTCCATGAATTGATTATACTAGAAGGAATGTAGTACAACCAATCTTTAGCATATTCATCTAAAGAGAATGGAAAAGCGCGCAACTTGATCTGTGCCTCTGTAATACCCTGTGGTTTTATGCTAGAGCATACCATATGAAATTCCTTCAAATGTTTGTGAGGATCTTTTCCTGCAAGACCATGAAATTTAGGAAGTAGATGTATTAGTCCCAATTTTAATTCAAATGCCACTTCTAGATTTGGAAATTCAATACACAAAGGTTGTTGGTTTAGATTAGGAGCAGCCAGCTCTTTCAAAGTTCTATTTTCAGCCATGGCTTCCTCTACTAGCAGCTCTCTAGCAACTATATCAGAAACAATTGCTCCTTGTGATGTTGAAACATGTTCTGCCAGAATTTTCTTAGCTTCTTTCCTTAATCGATGCAAAGTTCTTTCGGGTTCTGGATCAAATATCAATTGACCAGAGTTAGAAGATCGAGTCATTAACCAAGATACCCATACAATGTGCATGATAACCAAGTACAATTAAAATTATTAAATCAAGTTTTTTTTTTCTTCGAAATAAGCTTCTTGTAACGCCCCTAAATCGTCCGAAATTTCATGCGCAAGCAGTACCTTTCGAAAAAACTATGGACACCTGAAATAGAAAAAAAAAACTTCACACAAAGGTAAGAACACAAGTGACTAAAAAAATTAAATAGAATGAAAACAATCACAATCTGATTAAAACTAGTCCCCGGCAATGGCGCCAAATTTTGATGTGTGTCGAGCGCAACCAAAAATAAATTACTCTACCTACAATGAATAGTAATGATAAGTAAAGGTCGATCCACAGAGACTAGTTAATCAAATTGTCTACTTTTCAAGAAAAATGGGGGTTTTCTTCTGCAATTTAATTGACAACAAAATTAAGTAACAAAAATTCAATGGAAGATGATGTCGATTCAAGGAAATTTATTCACGGCTGCAAATTGATCACTGACCTCATATATTTATATTATTCTCTATTCAAATATTTAACCAAGGATTATCAAAAAGCCAGACAATCCTTATTTTCCCTAATTTCATTAATTTGAGCCCAGCACACAATTTAATTCTTATCAATAAATCAATTGGTATTAAACAATCCTCATGAATTTATTGATAGCATTACACTCTTGGAGGGAGTTAAAGATGAACAACAATCTAACAAGCGTCAGATTATTTAATTCATTCTATGTTTCTTTTAAGCAAGTAACAAAAACTTGGATCATAATTGCTCTGCTCAATTGCTACTTTTCCTGAACACCATAACAATTACGGATTATGGATTCAGGTTAGCAATAAATCACATAACTCAATCAATTAATAGGCCTCTTAATAAACTGAATCATGCAATCATTAACTTGAAAAACCAAGAAACACAGATATTTGAATAGAAAAATAATTAAAATTAAGAACAGAGTCTCACAATTTTACTAACCGGATTGAATTCTCCTTGAATCGACTAAAGAACTTAGCTAGATATGATAGAAAAGAAAGATAAAAGAAATAAAATTATTTTCTCAATAATTCTTGGATAATCTATTACGTAGCCTTTACATTGCTTCAATAGCCATAGTAGAGAAGATTAAAACTGGTATGTCTAGAATTGGTAACTTTATTACATGGAAATAAAGATTAAACAAAATCCTCCTGCCTAGATTAGATAGAGAATCATTCCATCATTAACCAAATGCCATCTCTAGATTTACCAATCTTTGTAATATTCCATAGAGGTATATATTCTCCTCAAGATTCTGACAATCAATCAAATCCTTCCAATAGTAAACCTTCTATGTGTGGTAATCTTCCTTCTCTAGTTTCAATTCAAATCAGCTTTCCAGATCTAATTTTTGGATCATGTTTGATTTTTAAAATTCTTTCCACATTAAAAACCTGCATGAAATTCATAAGGTCATTATTAAGAATATCAGAATTTTTTTCATTTTAAACATAAATTACTAATATTTTCCACCAATGTCTTATATATAAGGAATCATTACAATTGAGTACCATAAGACATATAATATGTTAAATAAACTAAATATAAGGGAAATAAATATTTAAAATTATGAATCCATCAATCACCTCCACCACTGGCACTGCCATCATCACCACCACCATCCCCACCACCACCCACCACCCATAGCCGCCACTACCACCACCACCACCACCCCACCACCCCCTGCCTCCACCACTACCCACCACTTACCACCGACGCCGCCACCACCACCCACCACATACCACCACCGCCGCCACCACCTACTACCACTGCCGCCACCACTGTCGCCACAACCACTACCCACCACCGCCGCCACCATCTACTACCACTGCCGCCACCACTATCGCCACAACCACTACCCACCACCTACCACCACTGTCACCACCACCACTGCCGCCACCACCACCCATCCCCACCCACCACCCACCACCCACCACCCCTGCCTTTACCACCACCATGGTCATACCACCACCCCTCACTAGCACCGCCGCTACCACCACCCACCAGCACCGCCACCACTACCACCTCCCCCCACTGCCACCAACATCACCACCACTAAACAGTATTTTGGAAGCATAGTCTTTTGATTTTGGAGCAGTATTATCAAACAACATTCTACTCCAAAATTCCTGACTCTGGAGAAGAAGTAGAAAACAACTCAAGACCAGAAGTAGCTCCATGGGAGCTGGAGTGTTATCAAACGGGGCCATAATCACCCACAAAAACCCCCTCTTGAAAACTGCTCCCCAATAAGCCTCTCCTCCTTTTTTTTATGTGGAAAATGAAAACCTTTGCACATTCATTCTCACTCATGCCCCTATCCATATATATTTCCTATTTTTTAAAAATCAGATAAAAATGAAAACCCTATGCTTTATTTCTTGTTATTCCTATGTTTATCTCTCTCTCTCTCTCTTCCCCAACCTTATTATTTTTCTCTCTCCTCATCAACTCTCCCTCAATATTCAATCTCTATGTTGGTAATTAAAGTTCCATTTGATAGAAAGGTAGAGGGGTCTAAAAAAAATCCGATCTCTAAGAATCTCCCCAAAAAATCTTTGAGAGGAAAAAATCCATTGGATCGAATTTAAACATTAAAAGAATTTGTACAAAGTATCCAGCAGGAGTAAAGTAATTGCACTTAACCACAAATTGAAATTACATAAATGCTCCTACGTGATGTGATAATTATCCAGTTTTAAATAATGGTTGATATGTTCTTTTATCACAGTTGAAGGATATCATGTTTTTTTTTAAGGTAAACTTCCCCCTCTCACTCTCCCTAAAGAAGGGCCACCCCCTTGGGCTCATTCTATATCTTGGCCCTACAGTAGGCATTGTTATTAAAAAAATATAATAAAAAAACCCTACATGAAACAGTAAGAAAAATATATGGTAATAGGTATTATGGTAAAACGACTGTCATCTTCTTAGTACTAGTATAATTTTAAGAAAAATACTTGGTAATACAGTATCATGTTGGTCTTTGTAATGCAATTTAATTATTTGATTACTTAAATACAAATTTATCATTCATATTTTTATTTTATAACTAAATATTTATGTTTATTGATTTTATATTCTTTTTTTTAAGAAAAAATATTTGATAATAGAATATTATGGTGAAATGGCTGTCATCTTCCTTGTGTGGGTACAGTTTTAAGAAAAATACATGGTATTAGAGTATTATGTTGGTCTTTATAATACATTTTAACAATTTGATTACCTAAATATAAATTTATCATTTATATTTTTATTTTATAACTAAATTTTTATGTTTATTGATTTTATATTCTCTTGTTCGTGTTTTTTTATTTTTTTGTAAGAAAAATATATGATAATAGATGTGGGTGGAAATATTTTCGCCGATCTGCAATGAGGATGACCTGTGATCATAGAGATGGAGGCAAAAGTGTTTGGGCGACTCAGCTCGGGGTACACTCTGATGTCTAAGTCAGATCCCTTACACAAGTAGTTAAAAGTCTCGAGAGGAGAACTTTAGTTTAGAAATGGAGGCCATAGAGAATTTGTGTGTAAAAGAAAGTAATTAAATAGATCTTTACCTCAAGGGGGACTGCTTGTATATATAGGGCCAGGCATGAGGTGTAGAGTCCCAGTCCAACACTTAGTCTGTAGGTTGGAGTGCCAGGTGTCATGCTACGCTATACCCGGGTCTTAGAATTCCAATCAGAATGAAAGACCGGACACAATTGGATGAGTCCGAATAACTCAGATAACAAGTGGCATTTCGTGGTAGAGTCCCACTGCCTGTGAACATGGCTAGAGTATGGGCCATGCATCACTTGGAGATGAATTCTCATGCTCCGATGGATTTGGTTTATAATATGTCTGAATAGCAGATAATCCATGACCACAACTTCTATTAGCAGATAAGGGCTAAGAATCTAGCTACCATATATTAGGAATGCATCTCTTCGAGGACACTCGACTACTAGAAGGGTCGGCTGAGTGCACCTCCCAACTGAATTCATTTACCGAGTGTAACACCATCTGGTCCAGTCGGCTTTGGCCATACAAAGAGCCACGTGTCAAAATTTTCTTATTGGGTGGTGTATTTTCCCCCAAACAATTGCCCCTTGCACCTTCGAATGTTGTGGATTCGGAGGTGCAGAAGAAACTCAAGTCGACTATGTCGAACTGATCAGTTGTCCCTTGCGCCTTCAGATGTTGTGGATTCAGAGGTGCAGAAGAACTGTTGTGGGTGGAAATCATCCCACCGATCTACAATGAGGATGACCTGTGATCACAGAGATGGAGGCAGAAGTGTTTGGGCGACTCAGCCCAAGGTACACTCTGATGCCTAAGTCAGATTCCCTTACACAAGCAGTTGAGAGTCGCAAGAGGCGAACTCCAGTTTAGAGATGGGGACTGTAGATAGAACTTGTGCATAAAAGAAAGTAATTAAATAGATCTTTACCTCAGGGTGGACTGGTTGTATATATAGGGCGAGGCACGAGGTGTGGGAGTCCCAGTCCAACATTGAGATTGTAGGATGGAGCGCTGGGTGTCACACTACGCTGTACTCGAGTCTTAGAATTCCAGTCGGAATGAAAGACTGGACACGGTTGGCCGAGTCCTAATAACTCGGAGTAATAAGTGTCATTTTGTAGGAGAGTCCTATTGATTGTGAATGCGGCTATAGCACGAGTTGTGCTTTACTTAAAGATGAACTCTCATGCTACCATGGATTTAGTTTATAATATGTTTGAATAGTAGATAATCCATGACCACAACTTCTGTTAGCAAATAAGGGCTTAGAATCTAACCGCTGTATATTAGGAACGTATCTCTTCGAGGATACTCGGTACTAGAAGGGTCAGCTGAGTGCACCTCTTAACTGAATGCATCTATTGAGTGTAACACCATCTGGTCCAATCAGCTTTGGCCATATAAAGAGCCATATGTCAGATTTTTATTTGGGGGGTGTATTTCCCCCCTAACAGTTGCCCCTTGTGCCTTTGGATGTTATGGATTCGGAGGTGCAGAAGAAACTCTAGTCGGCTACACCGAACTGATTAGTTGTGTCACACCCTAATTTTGGTCGAACCAGAAGTGTGAATGAACTGTCATAGAACCAACGGTTCAAGTCAGGATCACATAGGACCGTGCCAACAATCAAACCATACATTTCACATAATCAGAAAGATAATAAATAAATATAAAAAAACTTAATTAAATGAACTGAGTATTTAATGATAATTAATAAATAACCATTTATCTAGTGTTAATCAAAACATAACTTAAATATCTTACTACACTCCATAACTCAAAATATGAAACTAAACCTAAGCATAAACAGATTAGAAGCATTCGCATGATGAATCGTACTCATTCTCCATTGCTTGCACGTCCATAGCCACTACATGTCTATACGATGGCGCATTTATATAGTCTTCAATAGTGATACCTGCATCATCAACTAAAAAAATTACGATATCATGGGGTGAGCTCATAACTTAGCTCAGTGAGAAACAAAACAATACAGTAAACATATGCATGATGTCAAATTTAATTCTTTGGTTTGGTTTAAGTTTGTAATGTGCTATGGTAAGGATAGGCGGCCAGCACACCTCCATACATGAGAGTATGAGCACACCCAACGGAAAGACACCTACCAACTCCACCGTCATCCCACATCACTCACGACAGAATAGAGATAGAGATAAAGCCTAACGGATCACACACTACTAGCACTCCCCCTGATAGTCTATCCTATACCAGTACGTATGCCTCTACTGACAAGGGCTTACAAACTGGGTTCATGACTAACCGATCCTAGATGTCATCAAATGTATCCAAGGCCTTACCCCTAGAATCCTTCAATATGGTACAGAGATAGAGCTAGAGTTCACCGATAGAGCTACAACCATACACTGCGTACACTCCCCCTGATACCCTATGACGTACTAAGTCCGCTAAGGTAATAGTGATATGACGATGTCTGTGTAGTGAATGATTTGATGCTATAACATCTCCCCATTCAACACATCAACCACACATATACACATGTCTATCTCTATCATTATCATCACATAAGAAAATAACAATAAAATATGCATGAACAGTAATAACAATTATTGGATGACATGTTATATGACAAAACATTGTAACAGGTAACAAACAAAATTAAAACGGATAGTTTCTTATTAACCAATTAATTTAAGTCTTATCCCTCACCTGTTAAGTAACGTTTGTTCATTTCCTAAGCTTTAAAGACTATTTTGAATTGGTTGAAAACCTAAACGATTAATAGAACTTAATTAGGGTTTATTCTAATAAGGTTTCAGTATTCAGACTGACTGTCTGGTCTAACATTCTAAACTTCTGGACATTGTCCGATTGTGCATGGCTTGACCGGTCATCAATCCAGACAAAACCTGAGACACTTCTCAAGAGTGTCCGATCGCCTGTCCATTCTGGCCTTAGTCCAACTGATCAACAAGGCTGGACAACCTTCAGTTTGTCTTTCAGTCTATCTTTCATTCGAGTCAATTCTTCAGCTCTTAGTGGGATTCATCTTAAACCATTATATGGCCAATAGTCCTTAGGGATTGGTCATTTAAGGCAACACTAACTATTACAGTTTATTATAGGTTTATATGGGAGATTTTGTAACACAACCATGGTGTTGGGGTTAGATCTACCAACACTGTGATTGAAATCTCAATCCTAGCACATCTTAACATTCTATAGAGATGGAGAAAGTTAGACTTACTGTTGATTCCTCGCTATTGAGGTTGAAAACCGATGGCAACTCTTCTTTACAGAGATTTCTTCCTCTATAAAGCTTCCTCCTTCTCCAAGCCTTCTTCTCTACTTTTCCTCTCAATTATAGGGTTTGGGAATGATCAAAAGAGTGAGAATAAGTGGAGAAACATCACTTATATAGAGGGTAAACATCCTTTGGGAGTAGAATTCCAATTAAGAAGGAGTTTTACTCAAACTTGGAAACTTTCCTAAACTCGAAGTCTGTTTCTGGGTTTGACCGGTCGACTATCCAATCACCCAATCTATAGACTAGACAAATTCAATTATCTGACTAGACAACCTACGAAACACTAGTTTCCTTACTTGGCTTTGTAGTTCCTTCATCTGGTTGGTTCGCTTATGCCAGTTATGATGGGAAGACCTGTCATGACACGGTTAGATCCGGTTAGGGGAGTGCAGGTCTTACAATTCCCCCCTAAAAGAAATTTTATCCTTGAAATTTGCACATACCTTTCGAGTCGAATAGGTGAGGATATTGTTTCTGTATTGTATTTTCCTCCTTCTATATCACCTCTTCTATATCTTGGCTTCTCCAGGTTACTTTAACATAGTAGATATCCCAATTTTGAAGATATTGTACCTTTCGACTAGCGATCTCGACTGGCACCACTTCAAAAGTTAGGTCATCTGTCAAATCTAGTGGATCTACAGTCAGTATGTGTGATAAATCTCTGATGTACTTCTTCAGTAGGAAAACATGGAATACATCATGTACACTATATATAGACGGTGGTAGCGCTAGCTGATACGCTATTTTTTCACGTCTTGCCAATATCTCATAAGGTCCAATATAACTAGGACATAACTTCCCCTTCTTATCAAACTGTTTCAGACCTCGTATAGGTGATATCTTCAGGAAAACCTTGTCACCTAAGATGAACTCAAGGTTTCGGCGTTGATTGTCTGCATAGTACTTCTGATGATCTGGAGCTGTCTTGACCCTTTCTTTGATTTGATCTACTACTTGACAAGTCTCTTTAACAAACTCTGGCCTTACTATTCTCCGTTCACCAACTTTATTCCAAAATAGAGGGGTTCAACACTTCCTACTGTACGTATGGTAGCTTGGTTGCCATTGTTGTAAGCAAACTTGATCAGAGGTAACCTCTCGTCCCAAGCTCCTTTGAAATCAACTGCACAACCTCAAAGCATATCTTCTAAAATCTGGATTGTCCGTTCAGACTGACCATCAGTTTAAGGGTGAAACGCTATGTTAAATTTCAACTTCGTTCCCATTGCTTTCTGTAGATCCTCTCAGAACTTTGAGGTAAATCGTGGGTCCCTATCTGACACTATAGTCTTGGGTACAACATGCAATCTGATAATGTTATCCACATATAGCTTGGCTATTCGCTCCAAGGTATATTGAGGTCGTACAGCAATGAAGCGAGCCATTTTTGTAAGATGATCAACAATCACCCAAACTGTGTCGATGGACCTGGGAGTCAAAGGTAACCCAATGACGAAGTCTGTAGTGATGCAGTCTCACTTCCAAGCTGGTTCAGATAGTGGTTGTAGTAAACTTGCTGGTGGTTGCTTTTCGGCCTTCACTTGCTGTCAGACACTGAAACGCATACCGAGCCACATCAACTTTCATTCTTCTCCACCAGTACAATCTCTTTAGGTCATGGTACATCTTAGCGCTTCTAGGATGTACTGAGTATGGAGTATAATGAGCTTCTATCATTATCCTATTCCTAATGTTAGAATCTTTACTTTCAGGTATACATAATCTTTCTTTGTATCTAAGTACCTTCTCTGCATCCAAAGTAAAATCAAGGTTAGGTTTACCTTTCTCTAAATCTTCTTGCACCGTTCTCAGATACGGGTTCAATAGAATTGCAGCTTTTACTTCGTCATCAGGTCTAGTATGATCTTCAATGCCATAAAGTTAGGTTTACCTTTCTCTAAATCTTCTTGCACCGTTTGGGTTCCGGGTTCATAGAATTGCGGTCATCAGGTCTAGTATGATCTTCAATGCCATAAACATAAGCGAGAACTTATGAATCAATCCTTGCTCTATAGGATCATCTAGATACTCTAATACGTGTTTCCCTACATCCCCTTCAATAATTGCTACTGCAGAACATAGAGCGACACTCGTACTAGATTCTCCTTTTGACTTCAGCATCCCTTTTCTGCTCTACGCGTCACCTACTATGTTAGCCTTGCTTGGGTGATATTGAATATCACAGTCATAATCCTTCAGAAGTTCCAACCATCTCCTCTGCATAATGTTTAACTCTTTTTGAGTGAAGAGATAGGTAATGTAAGACCCGCATTCCATTAATCAGGTATAACAGTGTCATGTTAGGTTTTTCCATCTTAGTCGGATCAAGTGGACCAACCGTGTGAAGAAACCACGAGACCAGGTGTAAGCACCCCATTTTTGCCATCCCAGCTAAACAAAGCCCCGGTGTGTGGACA